>OZ025241.1:17109655-17451915 GCA_964019155.1 Osedax fenrisi
TACATAGTATGCGCACACTCATTTTCATCTACGGGCAATATTTCTGGTAGTATTTTGGGTTTTTATCGTTAAAATTTAATATTTAATATTTGTATAAATTCAAATAATTAAAATTCGCCGTAAGGAAAACGTAAGGAAAACGTCGGGAGATAAAGTGGGGCAGCGGGGGTAACATGAATGATTTACTTTTTTGAATATGTATTCACGCGATACCAATAATCGTTAAATAGTGTCTTTTTTTGATCGATTTACGTAATCGAAAAATTTAAATTCGACGAAAATTTTTAATAACAAACATTATCGTGGAGAATTTTATCGTAAATAATTTCGTAAAAATGAGTTTCTTTAATTTCGAATACATTACGTAGATTTACGAAATGGTACTTCCGGTTTGAATATCTAAATAAAAATAAGTGCATCGGAATTTATTTACCCGTATTATTAAGGTGAAATTCAAGAACGAGTTACATCGAGTTTATATTAATTATTTCCTATCTACGCCATGTAAAAATAAATTATTAAACATAGGTGATACGATACGGTGATGTAAAAAATCAAAATCTACAATAATTATTCAATTTCAATAATGTTAACTTTATTAAATAGATAATTAAAATAGAATATAATTTTATAAATTGGGACTTCTTATGTTTAATATTCTTCGACCTACGGCCGAAAAAGTGAAAAATACATTCTTTTAGAATAGTCTATTTGACTGAAGTTTTTTTTAGCTGCATTACTTCACGAGTTAACCTATAAAAGCATATTCATTTATATAGTTATTTTCACAGTTGTGGATAGGTTAGGTTAAGTTTTAATTTGTGTAGGTTTTTTTAGCTACATTACTTCCCGAGTTAGCCTATACGAGTATATTTATTTATATTGTTATTTTCACAGTTGTGGTTAGGTTGGGTTAAGTTTTAATATTGGTAGGTTTTTTTTAGCTGCATTACTTACCGAGTGAGCCTATAAAATAATATTTATTTATATTGTTATTTTCACAGTTGTGGTTAGGTTGGGTTAAGTTTTAATTTTTGTAGGTTTTTTTTAGCCACATTACTTCCCGAGTGAGCCTATAAAAGCATATTTATTTATATTGTTATTTTCACAGTTGTGGTTAAGTTGGGTTAAGTTTTACTTTGTGTAGGTTTTTTATAGCTGCATTACTCCCCGAGTGAGCCTATAAAAGTATATTGAGATATATATATATATATATATATATATATATATATATATATATATATGTGTATGTTGTCATTGATATTTTTAGTTTTAGTAATTTTCACTTTTGTGGTTAAGTAGGGTTAAGTTTTAATATTCGTAGGTTTTTTTTAGCTGCATTACTTCCCGAGTAAGCATATGAAAGCATATTTAATTATATTATTATTTTCACTGTTGTGGTTAGGTTTGGTTACGTTTTAATTTGTGTAGGTTTATTTTAGCTGCATTACTTCCAGAGTGAACCTATACAAATATATTTTTACTGTTGTGGTTAGGTTGGGTTACGTTTTAATTTGTGTAGGTTTTGTTAGCTGCATTACTTCCCGATTGAGCCTATACAAGGATATTTTCACAGTTGTGGTTAGGTTGGGTTACATTTAATTTGTGTAGGTTTTTTTAGCTGCATTAATTCCCGAGTTAGCCTATAAAAGTATATTTTCACTGTTGTGGTTAGGTTGGGTTACATTTTAATTTGTGTAGGTTTTTTTTAGCTGCATTACTTCCTGAGTGAGTCTATAATAGCATATTTATTTATATTATTATTTTCACAATTATGGTGAGGTTGGGTTAAGTTTTAATATTGGTAGGTTTTTTTTAGCTGCATTACTTCCCGAGTGAGCCTATAAAATAATATTTATTTATATTGTTATTTTCATGGAATGCCTACAACGTGTAAACGCATATGTTCACGTTTATTCGAACGTACTCGACCAAGAAGTGCCGGAATAGATTCTACGAATCGTCGATAAGGCAGTACCAGCTGGAGAGCATCGTGGTCGATTCAATACACCAGTTGACGCGGATGAAATTGCCGTTATATTCGACACGGACAAAGTTAAGTTTCGTAACTTAATACTCAACTTAAAATGTGAAATTTTATTTAATAAATACATTATGAAATTATCATTGTTTTTTTTCATTAAAATAAAAAAAAGATAAATAACGGCCCACTGACTGCTAGAAAACATTATATAAAAATCTAAAAAAGACCCAATGGTCTCAACTAACCCATTACACCCACACCTAAAATAGTCTCATTCACGGGCAACGCCGGCCACCCACCCTAGTATATATATATATATATATATATATATATATATATATATATATACAGTATACCAGTATTTAATGATAATGCAGCTGAAACATCAGATAATTTATAATAGTTTTCACATTTTCTTATTATTTTGATCTATTACAAATTATTATATTAATTACAACATTAAAAATATACTAGTTGATACAATAAGTATGTATATATATATATAGTATAATTACTGTATTAATATATATATATATATATATATATATATATATATATATTACCTTTTCATTATATTTAGATGTATTATACATTAGTATAGTAATACATATTTCATAATGATTACATCTGTTATTCTGATAAAATATATCAAGACAGTTGATGCGTTCATTTATATTTTGGTGTATTTCATTTACACAAGTTACACATGTACTAAAATAAAATAGTATTTATATATATACAAAATATTAGTATTTACTATATATTATATACAATATAGAAAATATATAATATGAATAATATATATATATATATATATATATTATATTAGAATAATATAAATAATATGAATTGGAATAAGTAACAAGTATTACTATATGTTCATATGTAAATGTATTTACAATCTAATTGAATTATATAGATGTATAAACATATAGTTATTTTATTTAATTCCCACGGAAAGGCAGCTTTATTTTATAAATATATTTTTACATTTAAGAGATATTGAATTTGTATATTTATTCTACTTGGTAACATATTGTATCCAAAATATTTAAATGAGTGATATTAGCATTATATACTTTATAATAACAATTACAATTTTTTTAAACATTATTTATTTTTACACTTAATGAATATAATAAAGCGAAAATATCAATAAAATGTAGAAAACACGTTGTGAATATGGTACAATGCCAGAAGTACTCAAATATATTCCAATTGATGATATTGTACTTGATATAATATACAATACAATAAACAAATATTATATAAACAATTAACAGCCTAACCTATGTAATATTTATAATATAGTCCCAGTACCCAAATAGGGATAACTCACCAACACTGATAACTACCGTAGAATTAGCCTCGCCACTGTAATACCCACAACTAATAATTGTATGATATT
This sequence comes from Osedax fenrisi, assembly GCA_964019155.1. Classification (NCBI taxonomy): domain Eukaryota; kingdom Metazoa; phylum Annelida; class Polychaeta; order Sabellida; family Siboglinidae; genus Osedax; species Osedax fenrisi. The sequence goes on from OZ025241.1 coordinate 17,113,048, forward strand.
AAATCGAATACGTCCAGTATTATATCATATACTTAAACACAATCAAAATGGATTCAAATGTATATATCAACAGTCGGCCAGATACTAGCAATAAGAATTATACTTAAGGGAATTATGCATAATAATGTATCTGCTGTATCTTTTATTATTTTGTATCTGCCTTATTGACTTCAATAAGGCATTTGATTATATACATAAAGGCAAAATGGTTAATGTACTTAGATCATAATCACCTGATGTGCTTGTTAATGCAATACATGGGAGCTAAGCTATTACAATAGCGAAAAAAATACTCACTAGGTGGAGTATATGAAGAGTTTTATATATTAGCAGTAGTTATAAAAGTGGATACTCAATCATCTTATAAATGTGTTATGGCACTAGATTATGCACTCAGAAAAACAATCAACTGACATGAAGAGAAATTGGGATATTACATTATTCCGCGTAAAAGTCGAATATTGTATACAACTATTCTAACATATTTGGATTTTTCTGATATTATAGCCTTACAATCTAATACTATATGTCAAGTTAATAAGTTACTACTTATGGTAGAGTCTGAATATAAAATAGTCTAAAGTAATGGCATTTAACATACTTAACTCAATAGTATTAAAAACATATGAAGTTGTTACAAATGTTATAAATCTGAAAAGACTTCAATTACTTTTGTTTTTGGATAAAATCATCAGAAAATTGCATTAAAGTGAGACATCTCTATAATGGAACGTACAATGTACGTCAAGTCTTGTCGTACATAGAAAGCATATTCTACGGAAGTATAATATAAACTCTTTATAAAAGAAGATTTATAGCAACTGTAGAAAGTTTACTAATCTATGGGTCTGAATCTTGGAGACTAAACGTTCAATATCAGAAATGTACGGACATACACGCAAATGATTCGAAAGATCTAAATAACTTTAAAGGAACACTTCACAAATTAATATTTATTTTGTAAACTACCTCATATTTCTTCCAAAATTAAATTTAGAAGAATTAAAATAGCTGGACATTGTATACAGCATACTAAACTATCAGAACACCATATCATTATATGGGAATATACACAAGGTAAATCTAAGTATTTGGATATTCTAATAAAATATACTGGTTTCCTAGAGAATCAAGATATACAAACAAATATTTTTGATAGAGATTTCTAGCGTGCGTTATTACATACCGATGCTAGAGTAGCAGATAAATAAGATCATCTTCGAAATTAAGCAAAGTAAGTATTTTATTTTATTTGATTTACTTTTTTTTAAATATAATTGTTCACTATTATACGTTTATCACTAAATAAAACAATTATTAATTGTAATAATATAATAGCTTATATTTATGTATTGAGTCAAATACTAGAAGACCAAGATAAGAACAATACTGCAAGTACACTACCTCGATATTCGTGTTAAGTCGATTAAGATCGATTCCATAACTCTAGAGATTATATACACCGATATGGATCATTGATTTTGTTAATAAAATAATGTTATCAATACCTACATACTTACATATTCAGCCACACTTTCATAAACTTCCAGTCTCCTACATGTTTATTATCGAATAGCATTTATACATTTGTAAAATATCAAGCAAGTTAATAATATTTTTATTTGTAATATTTGTTATTAATGGTAGATGATAACAATTAAATTATGATAACATTGAATAAAAAATAAATATGAGTATTATAATAATAATAATATAATTTATTGAATATAGAAAATAGATATTCAAAATGACATAAAACAGAAGATAAAACTAATAGTACGAAAGAAAATAAAAGTATTAACATTATTGATTTACATATGCCATTGCTTAGCTCGTATATGCTAATGATATGCCAACAAGGCCGCGGCAGATCTCAGATTTTAGGAAAGGGTGAATCATTTCCTATGCCGTGGGGAGGAAAATTTGATCAGTAGATTCCAGGCTGGCATCCTTACTCCCCGACACCCGTCACAACCCCACTGACCTAACATAACACACGAGGACAAACAGTAAATAATGTAATAAATAAAAATATATAAATAAATGTACAAGGTAGGATGAGACTTCATTACGGTTAGATGAGCAGGCAGATTGTTCCATGTAGCCGAGACCCGATTGCTGAAGATGTTGTGTGATCGGTTATTCTTAGAGATATCTCTTTTAATTTTCACCGAAGGCCCTCTAAGATGATTCGTGTAGGTCCACAAGAAATCATCTACATCCACATCAACGAGACCATTGACTATTTTGTAAGTCAGCACCATATCAGCAACATGCCTATGGGAAGAAAGTGATTTTAGCATTAAAAATAGTAATCTATCAGGGTATTCAAATGAACCTAAATTGCACCTAAAGAAAAGCTTACGAGTAAATAGTCTCTGAACCAATTCAAGTTTGGTGGAATTACCATTTGTTCTGAAAGGAATGGATGGATTCCAGAGACTGGATGCGTATTCAAGGACAGGTCTTACATAACTTATATATGCTAGTGTCAGTGGTACATGTTTGTTACATCTAAATACTCGAAAGATTATATTAATCATTCTGTATGCTTTACGGATAATATTATCAATATGATCATTAAAAGATAGATTATGGTTGATAATTACACCTAGATCGGTATACATATTAGAATAGCTTAATTGAACACCGTTACGCGAGTATGAGGATATTTCATTACCCTTACTAGACATTATAGAGCATTTATAGATTGCTAAATTAAGACCTGATAATTTTGACCAATCATTTAATTTGGTTAGTGCATTATGCATATAGTCCATTTCAAATTCATATTTATGGATAAGAGAAGGTTTGGCATCGTCAGCAAAAAGGGTACATATGATCTGAGGTGAGAATATATTGGGAAGGTCATTTATGTAGATTAAAAATAAAATTGGTCCTAAACAAGAACCTTGCGGAACCCCTGATGTTGCCATAATATTATCAGATACATTCATATCAACCTTAACACACTGGTTTCTATTATGAAGATATGATTGTATCCAGTGTAGTACATTACCAGTTATTCCTAGAGCTTCAATCTTAGATAATAGATTAGCATGTGATACTGTGTCGAATGCCTTTGCGAAGTCGATGTATGTAGTATGCAAAGTATAGTTATTGTCCATGACTCGGGCTAGATTCCTATAGTATTGGATCAACTGCAGAGTGGTTGATTTTCCCGATAGAAATCCATATTGGCATTGTGATATGTAGCCGTTTTCTCTGAGAAAGTGAACCAAGTATCTACAAAGAATTTTTCAAAAAGAATTAATGTGGATGGTAGAATACTTATAGGTCTATAGTTCGATGAGATAAGATGTATCACCATTTTTAAATATGGGAGTAATTATACTCTGTTTCCACATATTTGGGCAGTATTGGTTAGTTAGTGAATGATTGAATATTAAGGAAAGATGAATACATAGTTTATATGATAAAGAATTTAGGATACCCTTTGGTAGTCCGTCTGGTGGTATACTATACTTATTGGGCATGAGTCATAGATATTTTCTTACAGTCTCGGGGCTTATAGGGAAGGTGTTAAATACATTATTAGAAACTATGGATAAATTACTAATAAATGTATAGCTGTCCTTAGTAAATACAGATTTAAACTGTTTAGATAAGCATTCAGCTTTATCTCGATCTAGGGTTAACAATTTATTATTATTTGACATTAGAGGAGGCATATTGCTACGCGTAGATATTTGTCTATTAACATAAGAATACAATGATTTAAGGTTATTGTTAGATAGTGCTCTAGCTTCAATGTTATAGATGTAATCCGATATGGTTTCAGATAACTTTATTTGATATAGTCTCCATTTAGCTTTAATATTTGGTTTATGTTTATTTTTATATAATTTCTTACATTTCGAATCAACTTTTTTGATGAATTTAGGAAATTTAAATGACCGTATAGTTGATAGGGGGAGTTATCAATGATTAATGTCTTTACAATTTCAATAAATGTTGTTAGTAATACACCAGTAGAATCTTCAACCTTAAGAATACTAGACCAACATAAATTATTCAGAGTTTGCTTAACAATATTTAAATTACATAGTGAGTAATTAAAATTACAGTTACTATTAGTCTTAGATTTCATTGTAATAACATTTGTATTGAAAATATTAGCAGTTATAGATAAATGATCACTAGTAGAAGTATTGTAGCTGAAAGGAGTATATATACTGAGGTTAAATATACAGTCATCATTAGATAAGACCAGATCAAGGATATTATCTTTTCTAGTATTGTTAGTTACAAACTGAGTTAGTGAGGTAGATATAACAAAATCCGTGAATATTTTGTCAAGTGGGTTACTAGGTATGGGAGAATCACCATACCAGTTAATACCAGGGAATTCAAATCACCTATTAGAATGAATGTATTAGAGAGTTCAGTATATTTAGACAGTATTTTCACAGTCATTGTAAGTTATACAGGTTACATGATGAATTAATTATATTTGTACATTATATAATATATTTTTTATTAATGTAAATTGCAAATGTAGGTATAAGAATACATACTATAACATGTGTACGTTTTTATCAAAAGGTATTTGTATGATTAGATAAGTTTGTGGACGATAGCAGAGAATAATATGTAGGGGTGTTGTGTTGGTGGTTAGTAGAAGATATATTTTTATTTAGTGTAATATTAAGTGATTTATCAGTGGGTTTTCATCATTTTTTTATCTGAGAATAATTGTAAGTAATGTTAGTAAAGTTAAATCCAATTGTTTAATAAATGATTTTTTGGAGATATTTAGATATTTAGATCACACTGTCTTTTTAAATGAATTTAATGGATATAATGGTATTTAGGGTAACTTTATTAGTATATTTAGTGTAGGTTTATTATATAGTTAATTAATATGTAATAATGAGGTATTTATCATTTGTTAAAATGTATATATTAAGTAGTATATTTTAAGTGAATGTTTATTAAAGTTTGTTATTTATGAATTATAAATACATAGAAAATAGTTAAAATGTAAGTATTTTTTTAAAATCGTAATATACGTTTTATAAAATAAAAACATTCCCTATATGTAACATGTTAAAAGAAGGGTTGTTATAATTACAAACGTTATAATTACATAATAATGTACACCTTGTAATATGTATTTAATAATGTAATAGGTATTATATTATTATACGAAAAATAAATATTTGACATTTATTTCAATATGTCAATATATATATATATATATATATATATATATATATATATATATATATATATATATATATATATATATATATTGACATTCATAAATGATTTATAAAAAGTTTATATATAGATTACAAATAATAGATTAGGTAAAACAATAAATACCATTAATAATAATACAATAAAATAGAATAAACCCTACGGTAATTAATAAATAAAATAATAATGACAAATAATATTAGTATTACAGGTTGCAAGCTGATATCAATTGTTATATATATTTCATTATTTTTTTATGCGATTTTAATTGATCTAATATAGGGTGGGAGTGAATTCCATAGTTTTGGACCAATATAACTTAGTGCCTGAGTATTTATTTTTGAGGGACGTATAATAGGGGTAGATAGAATATGAGATGCATGGTTTCTAATAGATGGAAGGGAAGATATTTTTACAAGAAAATCAGGGATATGGGAGGTGAAATTAGAAGAGAATATTGAGAAATGAACAATATATAGTATGCTATAAACGTAGCTTTATTATATTAGAAACATGGAGGTAAGTGCTGGTATGATGAAGTAGAGGAATTGTATCGAATTCGTAGGTTATATTTTATACGGATTGGTAAACGAATAACATGAATTAGGGGAGAGATAGAGGATAATGGAAGATTGAAAGGATTGATAAGAACATTAATATATGCGTGAGAGGATAATATAATTAACTAGAGTTTAGGTAAGATAAACTGTAATTAATTTTCGTATTTTTTTAATTTTAAATATATGATAATTTGCAGATTTAGTGATGGCAGTAATATGAGGAAATGTACACCTAAGTTGGATGCCGTAGGAGAAGGATATATTACAGTATTATCAATTAGAAAATGAGGCAAGTAATTTGGTGATGGAGAAAGATTCAACAACGTAGTTTTGGAGGTATTAAGGAGAAGATTATTATAAATATTCTTTAATATCATTAGCACAATTGGAGAATTGCTTATTAAGACCTGGTTATAAATTAATTGGAAGAAACATATATAGTAGTATTTCATCTGCATATTAATGGTAATAGATATTAATGATGGTAGTGGATATAAATAAATATAGAAAAGTGAAGGACCGAGTACTGATCTCTGGGGAACACCATATTTCATAGAAGAAGGGGAAGAAAAATAATTATATATTTTTACACTGCTACTACGGTAGGATAGATATGAAGTAAACCATGCAAGGACAAGGTATCTAACTCCAAGCAGGTATAGAAGTAACATTTGATGAGAAAGCGTATCGAAAGCACTGTATATGTCCAAAATTACTAGTTGATAGCAATTTTTAGTAATAAGGGTAGAAGTGATGACATAAATTACGTTATATATATATATATATATATATATATATGTTACTAACCGTTTAGCTGTTATTATTGTGCAATTGTACATCAGAAGTAAAACCATTAGTATATGTGTTGTAGATAACTCCATTGTATTAAACTATGTAATAATCGATGTTATGTATAAATTAACTTTGTATTAATGTAAAATATAAGTAATTTATATTTCTAAAATTTTAATGGATATTTAAAATTTTGTAAAATAAATTTTAAATTTTCTTAATTTTCATTATTTAATGTAATAAACTATATATATTATATAACATTAGTATTATTGTTGAATTATGTAAATCAAAATTATGTTGTAACTGTTGACACTTCAATATATCTTTACGCGGTATTATGAATAAGTAGTCATGTGTAATATACACATTATATTTTCTTATATTTATATATATATATATATATATATACACACACATATAATATTATTTTATAATTATCCGATATTAATTAGCTGATAGGCATATATTTATCTAGGTTGTAACGCTACGTACGTCGAATTATTTAATATATAAGGAATAATGATTAAGAATATATTAACTAGAATCCACCACTAATCTAGTCAAGTTTCGCAACAATCGGAAACTTTGAAGGTACTTATCAGATCGTTGTCTACTTATGCACATAACCGATCGAACTCTCACCCCACCGATGCTTTATCACCCCCCGATACGAGGTCAAGGTCAGTATTTTAGGAATAGCTACCCTAATGGTCATCAAGCGAGTATATGAACATACACACTTAGTATCTAATAGAATATGTTATCTAATATACTAATGGCAAGCTTAATATATGCATAAACCTAAAGGGCCTTAATATTGCGATTAAAATACCACAATACGCCTCTCGGACCCTAGATAAATGGCATACCACTTAGCTGGCGCTCGTATTTTATCGAAACTTAACGCGCGTTCATGGTACTTGGTTCATCTCGACCATCTCTCTAGTCTATTAACCACATTTAATAGCCCCTTGATAGATACCGTTTTATCCGACTACCCTTGATTAACTAAGTAATTTATTTTAATTGTCGGAACAACTCGATTTATATATGGTGCAGGCCAATTTTGCTAGCGCGTTGTGTACGATAAATTATAAAATGTCGCTGCAACTGTCCCTTGTATAGCCGATGATACGTACATACCACTCTGTCATATTACGATCCAAATAAGAAAACAAGGATTCAAGTAGATATTTCAGGACATTACATCGGCGAAACCATTCTACAATATGATAGATCTATCGACAATGGGTCAAAGACCCTCAGCCTGTCTGAGACTCGTTATCGAAATAAAGATGTTACCTATAGTCTTTATATTCTGAGTGTTTCCTAAATACTATATTTTCCACCAGGTTCATTATCCAGTCTGACCACAAGCCACTGGAGACGATCACTCGAACACAACTATTCGCCGCACCTACCTGACTACAAAGAATGCTACTCCTTTAAACTAATCTACACATCGGGATGAAAATCTTATAAATGATATGCTAACCGCCTGACATCAGATGCCAGCTATCACATTCATCTCGACGCCCAGATAAACCCAGTGCAGTTCGCGAAACATAAGATAGCATATTTGAAATTAAAAACCAGCCGAGGTGAAAGATTTCTTCAATCCCTGCTTCACGTAATCCACAACGGGTGGCCTGCAGTATATCGAGATTTTACAAAATACATTAGAGACTACTGGCCGTTACGAGACGAACTAACCATATACGACGATTTAATCTTGAAAGGCCTGCAATTATTCATACCTCCAAATTCGCGATGTTCGATCCTCAACATTCTGCATATATGCAGAGATATATCCGTCGTATGACAATACAAAAATGCGATATATCTAGCGAGATCACATATATCGTATCTCGAAATATATGATCCATACATTTTCAATTACCAGGAACACCCAAACTACAGTATAAGGAATCTCTATTACTATATGACCAACCGACCCATCCATTGCAATACTTAAGTTCCGACGTATTCTACTATAACAATATCAAGTATCTCATTATATGCGATTATACTAAATTCCTATTTATATATGCTATGCACGCGCCCATTGAATATAATCTATCACTGCGTATACTATTATCAATACATACCACTGTGTACAACTTCATATACTTGGTTACTATGTCAGATGATGTCGTACACAACGTTAACCTCAGCATATTTCATATTTGAAGTTACTCATTACCAATATTGATGATAAATCGGTGCATGATAAAATAACATGTTGTACCCAACATACCATATGGTATATATGTATGCAATAACGAATAAGCCACCCCCCCCAAGCGTATATATCAAACAGTATGCTACGTTACTTGGTTCCTACACGTTATTCCTACATTTTGCTTGCAAATAAACTTTGATAATGGATCTCTTTCTCTATATACATTATTAAAAGCTGTGTGATATACATATAATTAACCATATTAATATTAATACATAGAATAACATAACACTCATTATCAACATATCATATATTTTTTTTTTTCGGACAATGGTTAGTTAATAACCAGAGCCAATTATCCCATTTATTAGCGAAAACATATTAATAAAAATATGACGAAGTAGGCAAGGGAGAGGCCATGTAATTAAGGATATTACAATAATCCATTGCAGCAGTATTTGCGATAAATATTTAGACTGCCTGTCATGACACGAATACTGAGTAGCGTAATATCATGCTTCCTCAGGCCTAACGAATATAGGTCTTTAGACGTTAGGGATGAGGGTATACCACGCCAGTTCCAACAAGAGGCACTTAGTTTAGCCTGCTTTGCACCAGTAAGTTGTTTTGCGTAGGAGAGTATTTCAGGTTTGTTATAGTAGTCAGTTTTGTGTCGGTAATTAGTATCGGTATCTATTGTATCAGTTGAGATTTGCGTATCTATAATATAAACAATGTCATTTCGGTAAGCCAGTAAGTCAGGTTTGCGTAAGCCAAGTTGTGTTCGTATGTGTGGTTCCAGTATAGTTGTAAATTTGTACTTATTAAGTAGAGTGATTAAAAGAGCGTTAACATAATTATGCCTGTGAATAATGTTATTATAATTAAATCTACAGGTCTGCATAATATGATTTAGGCAGTCATATTTATAATTACACCCTCGCCTTAAACAGTTTGTATTTAAACTTGGAAACATACGTTTACATCTGTAATGTGTATATAGTAGACCGTGCTTTAGCTTTACCATATCTACAAAATCGCGACCAGAAAACATCTTTATAGGAGAAGTTATCCAATTATTAATAAAAGGACTATGCGTGCCTAATTCTAAACCCTTGCCATCGACAGAATTAAATAAATATATTGAATGATATTTATTTATGGAGGTGTTATCAATAAACGTGTATTCATCGTATACTCGAGGTGTAGACCATTTTAAAATAACACTATCGGGAAGAGTTTGAATAATAGTGTCATCATTCCTTCTAATGGATGAAATCCTTTTTAGCCGCAGCACCGGTATTGCCAGAAAAAGACGAGTGATAGCTATCCCACCGACACTACTAGGTGCGTAGAATACACCGAGTGAAGTATCTGAAGGTAGTCGAAGCCAACGTCTGACGAACGCCCGAATACTTCTATCCATCGTTTTTAATGAATTTAAATAGACGTTAGAGAAAGTCAAGGTATGAAGCATACTTGGAATTAGATGATTTTTGAGCATAAACAATTTTTGTTGGGGTTTTAGAGTAGATTTAGATATTGCCAAGAGTTTCGATGTGAGGTCATCATTAATTGAATTATTTTTATTATCCAAAGCGCCTATATTGATGCCAAGATATCTATAAGTTTCTTCTATATTTAGCGCTTTAATTGTAGAATTGTCAATAGATATAAAACTATATGGGTTACATATCCATTGTTTTTTATTTGGGTTAATAATTATATTCAATGTAGCGCATTTTGATTTGTTAACGTTTAACCCACATTGAGCTAGTCTAAATAAAACATGATCAACTTGATATTGCATCATTACATCATCTTTCGCAAATAAAACCAGATCATCTGCAAATGCCATATGGCTTATTGTACTATTTCCTTGTAAATTAATACTACCTGGCATATTATCAGTTACATAATCTATAATGGAGTTAAAAAGAGCGGGAGACATTGGGTACCTTGTTTTACTCCACGATTGATTGGTATACTAGGTGATACTCCATTTTTATATTTTAATTGAGTTGAACAATCAGAATAAGTATGCATGATATAACTTGTATACATTTTAGGAGTCCCTACTCTTTCGGCTAATGCAACAATTGAGTTGTGAGATACCGTATCAAAAGCTTTAGAAACATCCAACAAACACATCTTTAATGGGCGTAATGTATTTTTATGTTGATATATAATAGATTTAAGTAAAAAGATATTCTCAGCAATACCATCACGTCGAACAAAAGCTTTTTGCCGTGGATTAAGACTAATTTTGTTTTCAATTCTGCGTGCCAATATTTTATGGAAAAGTCTACAGAATATCGATGACATAGTTATTGGACGATAATGGGACGGCTCAGTACTGTGCTTAGTATTAGGGATTAAAGTAGTTAGGCCTAATTTAAATGCGGAAGGTGCAGTCGATGATATGAGATACATATTAAAGCGAGCTGTTATATTATTTAGACCAATTTTAGTTAAATCGCATTTTTTAAGACCATCTATTCCCGGGGCGCCGTCGTGTAATGTGCCGTAACATGACTTTACTTCGTTTATCGTAATTGGATGTATATATGCATTACTATTATTAACAAATTAGTGGTTGAATGGAATAGATGGCTTACTTATTAACTCACTCCAATATTTAAATTGTAAATCGATTGGAATTTCTTTAATTTCTTTTGTAATATCTTCGCCGTCGAAAATAGATTTAGCGAGCCTGGATCTATTTTTATAATACATTTGTTGCGTTTTAGCAAATAATAAACACCTTTGTTTACGCTTAACATTTCTATTTGATTGCACGCCTATATTATCATTACATTGTGTATTGTTAGAAATAATATTGTTACGTAATATTTTTGGTTTTTTTTTAGATTGAACTATAGATGAATTAATTAATTGTTCATAATCTAGGTCTATTAGATTTTGAATATTGTAGAAATTAAAATTCTGTATATGTAATTGTAAACTAGGTAATATGTATTTGCTAGGGTGTAAATCTAAGATATATTGTAAAATATTTGTTTTATTAGTTAAATCAATATTGTTTTGTGATCTAGGACCTGTAGATAAATCATAACAATAGCTATTCGAGACATTAGAATTAATCGTTTCGCATGGTTGCGTGTCATTAATAGTGTTTATATGAATGTTGTTATTATGTAAAATGTTAGTTTGTATATTGTCAATGTAATCTGATAAATGTGGTGTATCTAAATGTATGGGCAAAGTGTCGTTAGGGTCATAGTTAGTACTGTTAGTATCAGTAATGTTATCAGTATCGTATGTATCTTCAGTATCGTTATTGGGATTGTTAGTTAGTAGATTGTCTATGTGCAAAACAGGCTGTACAATATGATTTATATTAACGTTTGTCTGGAGTGATCGAACCAGAGATTTGTACTTCGCAGATGACCGATGAGTTGTGATAGCCTGTAGAGACCTCTCAGTAAACTTCTCCGCTATCTCCTTATTGATTGGAAACCTCTTCGAGTCACTTTTTTTGGACAGTATATCAATTTCGATTAACGCAAGCTTTCTCGAGACGCCTTCAGACCAACGCTGTCTCGACTGGGACGTGATGTTGTTTACTATTGTATCTGTGTACTCAATATGGTATGCATGTGCATGCATACGTCGACGATGAATAGCAAGTCCACGAGTACCCTTGAACTGCTTACAACAGGTTATGCAATATCCTTCATTGGGTTGATCCATTAGGGCGTATAGAATCTATACGTAAAGTTGTATTAAACAAGGATCTAATTCAGCCAGTTAAGACTGTTATACAAAAACGGAATTAATGTATATGAATGTGAAACGCGACCGTTAACGGTGAATGACAGCGCACGAATGATGTGTGATATACATATAATTAACCATATTAATATTAATACATAGAATAACATAACACTCATTATCAACATATCATATATATATATATATATATATATATATATATATATATATATACATATATATATATATATATATTTATATATATATGTTATGTTGTGAAATATACAGTTTCGTGGTATGGTTTAAATATATTAAACGTAGGAGGGTTTCTCCTTTCTCATCTTGGTTTCCATTTGATTTCGATAACATACGTATATGCTTCGATAATTCAGGAAAATAACAGACCCGTTACTTGTTACGAATCAGGTTTCTCGTCACGCTCTCGATATATTAGAAGCGTGAATACACAATTTATGTTAAAACAATGAATCGAATAGATAGCGTTCCATAAGCATTGGTCTAATAGTAGTATTCATGCATCTCCTCGTAGTCGTTTCGCCGATACATTTGACATCGGTTATAGTTGTATATGGTTATCGTTATACATGGTTATAGTTATATCAACTATTCTCAGATAACCCCGAGAAATAGCGTGCGCTATACTCTCAATATCATAATTTCTAACTACCACATGTTTTCTATATACGATTCATACTCTCAATTATCCTGCTATTATTAATACTACGCAGCTCCGCCAATCTACTATAATAATACAAACTCATTTGAACACACACTCACATAAAGTATACTACATAATATATATATATATATATATATGTATATATTCCGATACCAGCGTATATAATATCGATCATATCATATTCGTTCTCATTAACCAACTTTACGACGTACATTCATTAATTAAGAATCCATCAAAAAGTATTTAAAAGTTAGCATAGACAATAACCTAGGGTTATCTAATAGGAACACGCTCCGTGCAATCGTCAGCATCGACCAGATGACTCTTTCAACGTTATCCTGGACCTTATAAGAATAATCCTATGACATATATTGAATGAGATGATATAATATATAATATGCGATAATCATATCTACGTGTAACGCATACGGTAATAGTTACAACTAGGCAGCGTATTATCTACCAAGAAATGCAACGAAATGTATTAACGGTAATGTATAGATATCTAACCATGCAATTCGCTTAGTTAATTATAAACAAATAATGATCACCGATAAAGTAGATACAGCGGCATAAATTAATGTACTCTCAAATATAATATAGTCCTTATTAAAATATACCCATATTATATCTCCCCACGTGTGAACAACAATGTTTATAACCTATACATGTTGAGGTATGTTAACTGATTGATAACCCTGATGTATATCATAATACGTAATACTCTATTCCTTTTCACGTAGTCGATGTTTAAGGTAATATTATACTCGGGATATATTATATTCTGCATGTAGAGAAATATCATTAGTCCTTAAGTTATGTCAGGTATAATCTAATATATTATAAGTCTCCATACATATATATATATATATATATATATATATATATATTAATATACATATAGTAATACGATTAAACCTTAGAAGATTTGAAGGTATCAGGGTATTTATATATATATATATATATATATATATCAGTATTAACTAGTTAACTTATACTTCAAGTGGTTAGCAAGTTACAAATACACGTAAGAACGGAGGTTACGATATAGGTGAATAATAAGATATCATAAAATGTTATATACGTTATAAGTTTTACCTATGTAAAGAATAATTCAGGACAGGTTCGCGTCTACCTTAACATCAAATTCCTAAACATTTAATCCCTAACATTTAATACCACATAATGTATTAAGACACATAGTTTAAGTCAACCATCTCCTTTATGACAGAACTATATTCTTAAATTAGATATTCGATCTGGATAATATTCAATCATTATATATTATTAATCAAGACTACTAACAACTATCAATACCTATAATAGTAGATTTCGATTTGAACGTTTCCCATGTTGGTTGAATTTATGCTAATATGTGTTTCATAAATAAATAGAAGTCTTCAATATTACATGCGGCATTATTGTATTCTGAGCCAATACATTTAGAAGCACTAATTATATGACCAAAATAATATAGCATTGTCTTCAATCTAACAGAAGTTATCACCAATAGAAAATAAGTGAAAATAGTATATCGATAAAGTTTGTAATATTTACATTGGGTAAAACATAAACTATAATATTAAAACATTAGTGCATGGATTGATTGAGTTATTAGGAAGAATAAAATATGTGTTGTTAATCTTAAAATCAGGTATTCATGGTAGTATATTGCATAGTATAATGATCTAATAGGGAAATGTGATAGCAGGAGGACATTTTGTAATAGTATAATTGTATAAATATTATATCAGATCCGTATTTTGTGTATTGTTCCTGTAATAAATGAACCTGAATTTTTTACGTTTCTTTTTTAGTGAGTGTATATTAGTATGAGTAAAATCTACGTTCCACTAGGTATTATTTATGAGTACAAATATACGTTCCACTGGGTGTTTATTTATGGGTAAAATTATACGTTCCAATATTAATTTTTTATATGTAAAAGGAAACCGTTTATTTGCTCACAAACTACCTGTAATTTTACCACCTACTGGAACATATTATTTGACCTATAATGTTACATTTTGGAAACTAGTTTATGGTTGCTTGGGGAATATCTGATATATCTTATGAATTATGAACGAAAGGTTCTTTCAGAATATAGAAATTCCATAAAAGAGTTTAACTTAAAATATATCAAAATACAATTGAGTGTTTATCAATTTTAGTTTTCCTCCTTAGTTGGTCTAAATGTATACATTTCTAAATACTTTAATAATATATCATAATATAATATCCTCATAACTACTTTATCTAACAGCCAATTTACAGCCACATAATATCTATATATAATATCCTAATATCCTAATCTGTAATAATTTGTAATATTATTTGTATTATTATTCATTAAATTATTGTTCTAATAACTATTAAATTTATAATATTATTTTCAATTATTCTTAAATTATATAAGGGTTACAAACCCTATCGCAAAATTACCGATTTGTAACCTAGTATTGTAACAGGGTTAAAAACTCTATCGCAAAATTACTGATATGTAACATGGCTTTATAACAGGGTTACAAACTCTATCGAAAAATTACCTATTTGTGACCACGCATTGTATCAGGGTTACAAACCCTATCGCAAAATTACTGATTTGTAGAATAACTGTTACCGTAACGATATATATTTACAAATTGGTTAATTGGGATGTTACTATCATATTACGATACAAATAAGCTTATAATAATTCAATTTGACGATTCTAGTATATGTTTGGGTGCAATCCTCATACAATACAATACATTCTATTGATACGGCCATATAGATATGAAGTAAATCATGAGAGGGAAATTTTTCTAACGTCATGTAGGTATAGACGGGACACTAACATTTATTAACCAAGCATATCGAAGGGTACTGGATATGTCCAGCATGACTAGTTGACATCAATTATTATATTAAGGTTAAAAGTGATGAGATAAATTACATTTAGTAGTGTTATTTCTGTTGAGTTTCCTTGTCGAAAACTTCTTTACTGGGAATATTGAGATTATTGGTTGTTAAATAGGAGATTAATGATGAAGTCAACTTTTTCCAAAAATCACCATATGTAACTAAGAAATTATGCGATAATTGAGAGGTGATTCTGTATCTAATGAAGGTTTTTAAGAATCGGAGTGGTTATTGCTTGTTTAAATAGAAAAAATAGTACCGACATTTAGGGAATATGAGATTATGTTACAGATAATTGGACATAGATTATCGAAGTAAAGTTTAATAATAGGTAATGGAACATGATCGGAGTGAGATATCGAAGTTGATGAATGTAGTAGATTAAATATGAGACATATATGTGAAAAATGTATATAAATAAGATTACTATTTATTTATTTAAGGAAAAATACAAAAGTTTATATTTATATGCATATAATTAATTCACTATTTCATAATTATGTTATAAATCTATTAATATATAAATATAATTTATTACAAAAATAAATATTTAAATTATTAATTTAAAATTATATTTCGAAATTATTATCAAATCTGGAGTGACTTTTTTCCTCATTTTCATTTAAATATTGCAATATTTATGTATATTAATTTTCATCTTTTTTCAAAACTGCAATTGATTATATATATAATTATATATTAGGTATATATATGATCATATTCGTTAATAATAAAGATAAATATTCTATATTTATCAACTACATTTCATTATCAATTTTAAATTAAAACTAGAAAATGTGCATTGTAATTATTAAATTATAATCAATATAGAAAATAAATATAGTATACTATACGATAACTTTTAATAATACAACAACGATTTTATAATACTAATATAATGAATTAATTATAAACTCTACAATATAATATACAAATTATTCATTTCCATAAATTAGGTTATACTCTATATATATATATATATATATATGGGGTTACATCTATTAATTAATAACTCAACAAGAATAAGTGATCACTTACATTAATTGAATGACACTATTTATTATAATAAAAAAAATCATCCTATTTTAAATGCATATTAATATATTAGCAACCATTTTATAATATTATCAGTTTAACACTGATTTTAAAATGCATTATTATTTAGTAAATGACAAATCATACAAAAAAATAAGAAAAGTAATACAAAAAATATTAATAAGTTAAAAAGTTGAATTAATAAGTTTGATTGGTTATATGTTTATTCTGATTTCAATATTAATATTTTTGTAGATGATTTTATATCAGATTTGTATATGTTATTCAATGTATGTAATTCTAAAGTAAGCATTAAACCAACATATAAAAATTGTAAACTATGGAAAAATACATAATAAAATATACTTATATAATTAAATTAAAAACGTAAATTATTATGTTTAAAGACTAATATAAATAAATACACTTACTAATACCAAACAAAATTTGTTATTTATTTGCAGAAAACATAATTTTTTCAGGATAACAATTTTAATTAATAGAAAATAGTTTTGTATTTCAATTATTAACACAAAATTATGGAATTATTCTTATAATATGATTCATATTTAAAAAAACATTATCACTTTAATAAACGACGTCAACAAAATATTTTGTAAGTTTTACTAATTTGTTATATTGCTTGTTTTAACACTATTTATTATTGTATTGACTATTTTTATATTTATATTATATTTTTATATTTATACTCTTTTTATTTTTATTTCTATCAATTACTATTGATATATGTTATTTAATTATTATGAAATTTGAATATGAAATTATAAGTATATGTACATGTTTAAGATACAAGTGCAATAAGTTCATAAAAATACGACACACGAATAAGCAATATATTCCTCATAATAACATGTTGTGGCGGTACATCTACATGGAATATCTACATATATTGGTGTGCTGATTTGAAACTTTAGGATATATATCCTTCTTGTTTAACAAGTAATCAGTAATTATTAGATAATATAGATACTTGAAATTAAACATAGTCATACAATTTAAATTTGTTTAATTATTTAAATTATTATTTTACTATGTAATACATTTATAATGTTTTAAAATAAATAATAAAATATTATTCTTATATATGATGAATATGAAGATGATGATTATTTTGTATAAGTCACATATTATTAGTTTATATTTTTAATTTAATTTTAGTCATTTCATACCATCGATGAACTTTGAAGACGTTATCACTTATAATCACATGGCATTAATATGTTTATGAAGCCAGTATGATGTTAAGACATCTATGGTTTTAATGAGATTTGATAATGTATATATATATATATATATATATATATATATATATAATTATGTGGTATTCTAAACATATTATAATACTTATTTTAATGGTCAGTGTATGAATTAAGCCCGCTTTCTACTGTATGCCTGCCGATACATTATCAAACTTAACTACCATGACAATTTTGAAATATGTATTATTTCGAATATAGGCTTTCGAATATATTAAATATAATTCACTATGATACATTTACATTTTTAAGTTTTCGGACTGCGAACTGTGCTTATAAAGCAATCGGCCGTCCATATATATATATTTGAAGTTAATGTTTCTTATTAAATAAGTGGGTTTTCAGTAGATTCTTGAAGTTTGAAGTTGATGGTGTTGTACGGATGGATGCAGGGAGAGTGTTCCATGAGTATGTGACGGATATTGCCCAGGCGATAGTGTTCGTTGAATGTAAGTTGTGTTTAGGAGGGAGTTGAAGTAGAAACGTATTAAGGTAGGAGCGTGTAGTGGTACTATTTTGTAATTTAAGTTTGAGTAGCGATGCTAGATAGTCTGGAGAGTCATGGTGGATTGCTTTATGTAGTAGAGTTTTATATAGGATGATATGGCGTACATGTAGCCATTGCAGTTTATTTAGGAATGGAGATATATGAGTATGGGCGTATTTTTGTATGTTGAATGGACACCTAGCTATATAATTTTGAAGAATTTGGAGTTTAGTAATATACGATGAGGGGGATTGTAATGGATAAAATTCCAGTAGTCGAATAGAGGTAGGATGTATGCAGAAGCTATAATAGTAGCAGTAGATATTGATATTGAATGACGAATAAGTTGTAGTGAATATTAGTTGATAGTTTAATAGTTTTGTTATGTGGGACAGTTATCTATAACAATTAAAAGATTGTCAAATATAACACCGAGATTTTTAACATGGGTTGAGTATATGATGAACTGTTCATTAATGTTGATTGGAGGAGGAGTTGGTAAAGTTTTACTTCAGAGCGGAATGTGAAGGAATATATCCTCGGTTTTAATTGGGTTAAAGACGAGGTAGTTTATTGTGTGCCAGTTATTTATATATATATATATTTAAATATATTTAAATTAAAAAATAATATTGATAATACCCATTCTAGATATATTTTCCTAGTTTATAATTATATATGTTAGTACTTTATTTATAAAAAAACTATATATATATAATTATCACCAATTCCTTTAATCTTATATCATAGAATAACATACAATATATTATAATTAGATATTTATTTATTATTAGTAATGTATGTATTTTATAATCACCTCTATTAACACTATATTATAAGTATTTTAATATGTAAGTATATTAATAACATAATATAATATATAATTTAATACTAACAGTTCAAATTCGGTTCACATTTTTGATAAATAATTAACATAAATATTATAATATTCATCAAATATATCATATACTTTAAAATTATTACTGCATTATCTTCATTCTGTTTTCATTTTCAAATATTAATTTTCTACATAATATACATACATACACCTCAATATATGAAGTTAGTGATGATATATTTAAATAGAAAATAAAATATGTAAAATAAAAAAAAAGATAATATATAAATGTAATTTTTTAATTATAAATATAAATTTGTTAATTAAATTAATAAATAACCTAGTAAAACGGGCACAAATATCAAATAATTTATTGTTATATGATGTTAAAAAGTTATTATATAATATTATTGATATTGTTATTTATATTTAAAATATATATAAAATGATTAACAATAAGTATTTCATATTCATATTGTTCAGTGTAAACTGTGACATTTATAGAATAGGAAATATTTTACTTTAAAATATAAATGAGTTAAATAAATCAATAACATACACTACAATACGATAACTTTTAACTAACAGTATATACTTTAACATATTTATATGTCTAAATATTTCATAACTAGTGTAACGTATTCGGTTTCCCTATTTTATATGAACTCATAAAGGTCATATACAAACAAAGTGAACTCTGCGAGTCACTTACTAATAACGTAAACAAATTATCCTATCTTATAATAACTATATAAACTAATTACTAAACATATAAAAGCCTAGCCAGCAGACTGATAAAGGTAAGCCACAGTATAAACTCTAGCTAACATTATACTAGTTATATAAATATATATATTATATTACGAAATTGTAATATACATTTAAATTGTATACATATATGTATATTAGTTAATTGTATATAATAGGTAATACACATATTTTTTATGAATTTCTATTTCATATATATATATATATAAAACCAATGTTGCAAGGAACTGTAGGCAGTAAAATAAAAAGAGGACATCGGAAGTAATAATGGAAAGATAATGTTGTTGAGTGTACAGCATATATATTATAAAATCAATGATAACGACTATGAGCCGAGCAGGATGGAATAATTTTATATGGAATTCGACAGCGCCCTTACGGCACCTAAATGATATAGGATAGGTTAAAGGTTAAAGGTTAATTATTTAAAAAGTAATACATGTAAATTAAACACATTAAAGGTTAGAGTATGTTGACATTAATAATTATATAATTGAGATTATTATGATGTATAAAATAATACGATATTAACCATGATATATAAGTAAATTACATATATTAATGATGGCTATATGTTAATGATATGTTAAATATATAAATAAATCATAATAATTAACTAAATTCAGCTTTAACGAGGAGCATATAATACTATTCAATATAGTTCAAAGAGTCAATGTGTTGTAGACGTATAGTGTATTACCAATAACATGGTATTGGTATTACTATCAACTAGGTTAATATAATATTAATTATTTTAATATTAAACTATTACATATTAAATAAATGGATATTGAATATTGTTCTAAATATCCATAGATATTTCTTAGATATATATGTATCATAAATTATAGAATAATAATTATCACGGTAATATATTTATATATATATATATATAACTTTTCATTCAATCTTCATACCATACAGACTTATTTATCAGCTTAGTCATTTTCATAAATATTTGTATACATATTTATTCATTCATTCATTCATTCATTCATTCATTCTTATATATATATATATATATATATATATATATATATATATATATATATATATTATAGTTAACAATAATATAATATCGACTAAATAACTTACCATATGCCATAATATACTCGAGTAAATAATATATACATATATAAGATATACAGAGGTATACATTTTATGTTGTATATAAAGTTAAAATAAACGTATATTTATCGATCTAAATGTAATTGTTGTTCATTTAATTAATTATAAAAATTAATATGTAAATTTATTAAATATAATAATAAATAAAATAATATTTAATAATTATATTGTTTATTTATTATATATTTTATTTACATAAAGTGATATGTTTTCGGACACAAACTGTGCTTATGATGTAATCAGCCTTCCATATGTATGTGAAGTTAATTTGTTAGATTACAAATATGCATATCAGTATTTTTTTGCAGTTAGGATGAAATTACAGTAGTAAAATAGAAATATGATATATATAGAAGTTATAAATGTATACGTGGCTATTGAAATGTAATGAAGTGTAATGCGTTGTGAGTATAGTTTATATTATAGTAACTTTGTGGTGTGGGATAGTGGTCTATATAAACTAAAAATAATGTGTGTAATATCAAAGTACTTACCGAGATTTTGACATGGGTTGAGTACTTGATGATATGTCCATTAACATTAATTGGATATAGATTAAATACGAGGGAGTTTATTGTGAGCATCTTATTAATGGTAATAATATTAGATGAGGAAATGGTGTAGTTTTTTTAATTTTCTGTTCATTATACATACAGTTGGATATCGTCCGAATAAGCATGGAAACTAATAAAATAAATATGCAAGATAAGGTAGGAAAAGGAATTATGTAAATATAAAGAGTATTGATCCAATGACAGACCCATGAACCTCTCTGTGTTATAATACGGGTAATGGTTGAGTGGTCTAAAACTGAGGTAGTTTATTTTCTTATGAAAGAAGAGTTGTGTGCAGTTCCAGTGCTGACTATAGATGTAAGGCGGTAGTGACAATTTAGTAGCCAATGGTATCACATGAGGATAAAGGTTAAGTGTGCTAAGTGTATATTGAGGTTGAGTATTATATAATTTTTATTATCAATATTAGTAAAAATATAGCTGGATATTCTCTTTAAAGCAGTTTATGTTGATTTAGAAGGAATATATTCGCTTTAGAAGATATGGGAAAGTGCGGGATTTTATGTGGTATGTTTTAGTAAGTTTAGTTTTTTCACGACGATTAGTTTTGCGGTTTTAAATAATATCTACAGGTTTGATATTAATAGCGGTCATTATTACGACTGTGAGGTTCATCATTTGGTTAATTATAATACATAGGTTTATTTTTGTGGAATTTTGGAATTGAATATTATTATGGGATGGATAATAGTTTTTAATTGGCGTAGTACAAGGAGTATAATTGTGTGATTTGGTGGTTTATGATTAGTTAATAATAGTTGTTTATATATCTTCATTAAAGATGTGATTACCAGATCATATGTTTTTATATTGAGTTAATTAGTAGAATATGTATATTTGAAGGAATTTAGTATATTATTAAATCTATCAAGGGATGATGTTGAGGAGGTCATTTGAGAAGGGATATATATTTAGCTTCATTATTTATTAATTGTAAAATTGATACATTATTAGTTTATAATAATATCTATAACAGATATTCTCCCGTGGATCACCATTGTGAATTTGCTCTAGGTAGTCGGGTTTACCAACCTTTATTTGAAGTTAGCTTCCAAATTACCCTAGATAGTCTGCTGCTGTATTTACTTTCATACAGATACATTATCTATTATCATTCTATATCGGACGATATACTGCCTTCAATCACTGACAATCGGACATTCATTACCAAGCTGCCATCAGGTATACAAGGTGCCTATTAAAGTCAATCTTATCATATAGCAAATAGGATTGAATACCAAATGTCTTCCGAAATATCCCATTAACGATCAGTTTACACATTTATTATTATATTTATTTCATTAAATTTATTCCCAAAATCTCAATACCATGTCCTCTAATTGTTCACATTGTAACCTTCCCGTATGCGAATATTATCCCAAATGTAAAACATGTCCATCTATATTACATACTTGAACACTTTCTTCCTTATGAAGTTAACTATAATTTCATTATATCATTAATTTACTTTTTAAAACACCATTCGTATATTACTTCTGCCTCATTTATTACCAGCACTGCTATATTGCGTTTCATGCATATCTTTATTAGTCATTATTAACCTGACTCTACTAGAATTCTTCGTAAGTTACTATATCATTCCCTAATAAAAAAACTCATGCCCATTTCGTATAAAGTATATTTCAATAATCGTTCTCAATCAAGCCTGACTAGCCTCTAATATAGTTTTGATCAATATTCTCTCCTTGGATATACACTCTATCTCGCTCCACGACAAACGAATCGTGTGGTGGGGTAGGATTTATTATAGTAATTATTTTACCTCTCTCCATCCATTTCATTCCCTACCTTTTCATATAGTGATTGTCTTTAGCTAAAACTCAAGCTTAACTATATATCTCACCGTATTATATCATCACCCAAAATCTGAAACCATTTTATTATTTGATGCATCAAATTCATGAATGTCATGATTTTATACATGATCTTCCTTTATCTTCATCCTATTTATAAATAGTTCTTGTTGACTTCAACTATCACTTTAATTCTTCCATATATCCCCATGGTGACTTAAACTCCTATCTGGGTATATTTCATTATGCCAACATAAATTATTTCCCACCCATTCCAATGGTAATACACTTGATATGATATTTACACCTCTATCCAGTCATCTTATTGAATGTATAAAACCTAACTACTTTCAGTAAATTGAACTACTTACGGAAATTGTATTGTTGTATTCTCTATAAATCTAAAATTCTCAAATATTAAACGAAAACATATTACATATAGAGATTTTAAATCTATTGACCTACCAATATTTGTAAGCAATATAAAAACTGAAATCTCTTTTCATATTTCCCTCTGTCTTATATGTTTCATGTGAAGTTGCACAATAAACATATGTATTAACTTTTACAATGTAATTCAACAAAATGCAACGTAAAAAACTATGTTTGGTTTTCTGGGTAGTTAATGATAAACAAATAATTCTCACCAATAAAGTAGACACAACCGCATAATTTAATGTACTCCTATAATTAATATATACCATATTAAAATAAACCCATATCATATATCACTACATATGAACTACATAAATATGTTAACATACATATACATGTTGAGGTATGTTAACTGATAAATAACCCTGATTTATGTATATCGTGATACGACATACTATATTACTTTTCACGTATGCTATATTCAATGTAATAAGGTACACCCACATGTTGAGAAATAGCATTAGTCCATCTATTATGTCAAGTAAAATCTAATATATTATAAGTCACCATATATATATATATCTCGATACAACTATAGTAATACGTTTAAACCTTAGTAGAGTTGAATGTATAAGGGTATCTCACATCAGTATTGACTTGTCAACCTATAATTCATCCTATAATTCAAGAAAGTTACTAATACATATAATAGAGGAGGTCACGACATAGCTGAATAATATTATGCAAAAACATTTTATTAACTTCATAAATTTGATCTATTTAGAAACAAATTCTGAAAATATTCGAGTTTCCCTTAAACTCACATTCTTAACCATTTAATCCAAATACACGAAGTGTATCGAGCAAAATAGATTAATTTAATCACCCCTTTGTAACTTAACTGTATTCTTGAAATTAGATAATTACTATGGATACTGATCAATCATTGTATATTATTAATCAAGATTACTAGCAAATATCAATACCCATAATAGTAGATTTCGATTTAAATGTCTCCCATTTTAGTAGAATTTATCCTAATATGTGTTTCAGAAATAAAGTCACCCCGCAAACTCACCTAGTATAGTCACTATTGAATGCGGTATCATTTTTTCTGAGCCAATAAAGAAATATACGATAAGAACTTATAAGTTCTTCTATCAAAGCACTGATTCGAATACTGATTTAGCCTTGTCTTCAATCTAATACAATTTATCATCAATAACATATTATAAATTAATTTTACATATATAGCATAGAAACGGTATTATAGAGCCAGAGATTATTTCATTATATGAACTGTTATATACTATTTAATAAATAGTAAAAGATAAATAGATAAGTACTACAAATTCTAAATATATGAATAATTAACCTTTAACTTAAATATTATAAGTATTGATTAACAATCACCAAAGATTTTGCGAAGCAATTCCTTCGGAAAATATGTTAAATTATTTAAAGTTTATATATATGCATATAATTAATTTACTATTTATAATTATGTTATAATGCACATATAAATCTATTAATATATAAATATAATTTATTACAAAAATAAATATTTAAATTATGAATTTAAAATTATATTTCAAAATTATTATCAAATCTGAAGTGACTTGTTTGTTCATTTTCATTTAAATGTTGCAATCTTTATGTATATATTAATTTTCATCTTTTTTCAAAACTGCAATTAATTATATATATATATATAATTATATATTAGGTATATATATTATCATATTATTTAATAATAAAGATAAATATACTATATATATCAACTACATTTCATTATCAATTTTAGATTAAAACTAGAAAATGTGCATTGTAATTATTAAATTACAACCAATCTTGAAATTAAAAATAGTACGATAACTTTTAATAATTCAAAAATGATTCTATAATAATAATATAATGAACTAATACAATAACTCTACAATATAATATACAAATTATATATTTCCATATATTATGATATACTCTATATATATGGGGTTAAATCTATTAATTGATAACTTAACAATAATAAGTGATCACTCACATTTAATGACACTATTTATTATAATAACAAAAATCATCCTATTTTAAATGCATATTAATAAATAATATTAGTGACCATTTTATATATTATAAAATTAATATTATCAGTTTAACACTGATTTTAAAATGCATTATAAATTAGTAAATAACAAATCATACAACAAAACAAGAAAACGCATTACAAAAAATATTAATAAGTTAAAAAGTGTAATTAAAAAGTTTCATTTTAAAATCATATATTTATTCTGATTTAATATTTAATATTAATATTTTGGTAGATGCTTTTATATCAGATTTGAATATGTTATTCAATTTATGTTATCCTAAAGTAAACATTAAACCAACATATACAAATTGTAAACAATGGATTTTCCGAATTTATTTAAATATATTGTTAAAAAATGAATTATATAAAAATTACTTACAAAATACAATTTACGAAACAACCCATAACCTTTCTATAATTATAAGAAATATAAAAATATATTAACTTCAATTTTGAGAAAAGCTGAAAAATTACATTATAAAACGATGTAATATTAAAGTGATTCTATAGCTACTTAGAATATTATAAATAATGTAATGAAAATAAATTTAATAATTAATATTATCTGAAGATTTGCCAGATCCTTATACTTGTAATGAATATTTTAGTAATATTTTGCTTCGAATCTATCTTATATAATTTAAATTTATTGAACATTTAATAGTTTTAAATATATTGATAAACTAGCTAATTCAATATTTTTTACATGTACATACGTTGATGAAATTAATAAATAAATTCCACATACTCAAAATAAATACAGCATTGATTCAATGGAATCATTATTTTAAACATATATTTAAATGTTATGGAATATTTTCTAATGCTATTAAAATAGCTAAATGTATACCTCGTAGCAAATTATAGATCAATCTCACTATAGCCTCAATTATCTAAAATCTTGTAACATTGTAGGTAATATGGTTTTCAAGTAATATGGTTTTAGGGCTAATGTGTAATCGTCTGATACTTTAATTGATTCAATTTAATGTGTTTCTGACGCTTTAGAATAATATGATAAATGTTTATTGTTTCAATTTACCTCAAAAATTCATTTATTACAATAGTTCATATGATACTCTATTAATAAATTATACTTATATGGAATTAGGGATACTGCATTAAATCTAATAATCATTACTTATATAATCGCCAATATAAAAATATTAATGATGAAAATTCTACATTGCAAGATATTAATAGTGATGTTTCATAAAGATATGTTTTGGGACCACTATTATTTATAATTTATATTAATTAAATGATAATTATTTCTAATAAGGTTAAGATAATAATTATATTTGAAGATACAAATCTTATTTTGTTAAATTACAATACTAGAGTCTTGAGAATATTATTGAGGAATATCTGTATATATTATATGAATGGACATGTATAAATAAACTATCTATAATATACATAAATATACAGAAATTATATTTAATATATTAAATTCACTTTCATATATTCGATTACATAGTATTATTAATAATATTCCTATATAATGTAATAGTTACATACCATTTTTAGGTTTATTTATCAATGATAAATTATATTGGAAAATACATATATTTCCCATATATTAAGAAAATTATCAAGATATATTGCCATATTAAATAAAAGCATGTATACATTATACGAAAACAGTTTAATTTTAGTTTATTACGTAATATTTAAATGCTATAATGATTATTGCGGGGTAATACTTTCGAAAAAAATAGTCAATAAAGCCAATATCAACACTAATTTTCAAAAATCTTCATAGTTATATTCTATATAAAAAATACATAATAAAATGTAATTATATTGTTGAATTAAAAACTTTAAGTATCATGATTAAAGACAATAAATAAATACACTTACTAATACCCAACAAAAATTGTTATTTTTTTTGCAGAAAATATAAATTTATCAGGAAAAAAATTATAACTAATAGAAAATCGTTTTGTATTTCAATTATTAGTAAATAATTATGGAATTATTATTATAATATGATACATATTAAAAAAATATTATCACTTTAAAAAACTACGTCAACAAAATATTTATTTTAGTTTTACTTATTTTGATATATTGCTTGTTTTATCACTATTTATTATTTTATTGACTATTTTAATATTTTTATATTTATATTCTATTTTTATATTTATACTCTTTTTATTTTTATTTCTATCAATTACTATTGTTATATGTAATATAATTATTATGAAATTTGAATATGAAATTATAAGTACAGTAACATATATACATTAATAACATTATGCTTTAATTACTTTAATACATCTTTATTGTACTTAGTACTTATTTAAAAAAAACCTATATCTATAATTATTACCAATTCCTTTAATCGTATATCATATAGTCATAGAATACCATACTATATATTATTATTAGGCATTTATTTATTATTAGTAATTTATATATTTTATAATCGCCTCTATTGACACCATATTATAATTATGTTAATATGTAAGTATATTAATAACATAATATAATATATAATTTAATACTAACACTTCAAATTCGGTTCATATTTATTATAAATAATTAACATAAAGATTATAATATTCATAAAATATATCATATACGTTAAAATTACCACTGCATTATCTTCGTTCTGTTTTTATTTTCAAATATTAATTTTCTATATAAGATACATACATACATACATTTTAATGTATTTGAATTTATAATTATAAGCCATTAAACAAATACCTCACAACCAAATACTATAAGAAATTAACATATATAATGTATTTATGTCATATTCTAAAGTTAATAATTAATATATTCAAATGTTTAACATATACTTATTATTAATAATATTTGAAATTTATCATATTTGTAATACTCTAGTTATAGTTAACTAAATTTATCATATAGGCTGGGTAAAGCTTAACGCAGATATATACAATTATAATATTAGTGATGATATATTTAAATGGAGAATAAAATATGTAAAATAAAAACAATATGATGTATAAATGTAATGTTTTAATTATAAATATAAGTTTGTTAATTAAATTAATAAATTACCTAGTAAAACGGGTACACATATCAAATAATTGGTTGATATATGATGTTAAAAATGTATTATATAATTATTATTAATATTTTATTTAAATTTAAAATATATATAAAATGATTAAAAATAAATATTTCATATTCACATTGTTCAGTGTAAACTATGACATTTATAGAATAGGAAATATGTTACTTTTAAATATAAATGAGTTAAATAAATCAATAGCATACACTACAATATGATAAACTTTAACAACCAGTATATAATTTAACATTATTTAAATGTCTACATATTTCATAACTAGTTATATAACTATATTATATTGTGAAATTGTATTATACATTTAAATTGTATAAAGATTTGTATATTAATTAATTTTATATAATATTTAATACTCATATATGTTATGAAGTTCTATTATATATATATATATATATATATATATATATATATATATATATACTATAGAAATATATTTTAAATGTTATATTATAAATTATACTTAATCATATATTATCATGACTTATATATATATATATAACCAATGTATGATTTTCCATCAGATCATTGGTTAGGAATTTACTGAAGTTGCATGACTCAGATACTATGAAATTCTTAAAATATGGCAGGTATTGCGGATATAGTTCTAAAGCATTCCTCAATTTCTGACAGTAAGAATGACTTCTTATCATACCAGGAGCGTTAATACAGTTAGCGCTAACATCTCTGAGAGTCAAGTCGAAAGTCATTGTATCTGCGTATCTATTAAGGTAATGGGTGTATTTATTGTAGTATTTGCACAATTGATATGAATTAAAAAATAAAAATTATAAGCAAACATAGATTAATATAACACACCCATTTAATGTTTGACACTTGCTTTTATTTATCGAAATTCTCATCTTCGGTTCCCCAACTAAGATTTTCAGCATACTAAGAAACTTATAAAATCTTATATTCGATGATATTTTATTTTGTATCAATAATGTGAAATGTTGCCGGGAATCTGTGAATTATGTCATTAATATAATATGTATTCGATAACCATTCGATTATTTTAAATACATAAGTAAATATATATATATATATATATATATATAAATATATATAAAAAGTTATACATAACACATTAAATATAGTATAATATGCATGTAAAGGATTATATAAAGGACTATTCGTGTATAAATGTATGTATTAACTAAAACTTACATCTGATCTCTGAACACGTGTCGCCATAACTTCTTCCTCGACAGAGGCATGCCTCTATATTATTACGAACTATACAAGTTCCTCCATTATAACATAACTTATAGCATACTGAATGTAGTTAATACTATATTATATTATGTGAATATATGTAAATATATATATTACGTATTTAAGTAATAATCATAACGTATACATATCAGTTCAAATAAATATCACACACAATATTATATATATATATATATATATATATATATATATATATATATAAATATAACTATATATATATATATACAATGCAATATATTTTCTTATTATATACAAAAATTATGCATACATTTATTGCTTATGTTTAGTTTTAGTTATATTAATTATTTAATGTAAATAATTATTAAATACAATGTTAATTCCCAGCAATTATATTTTTTTTTTTAAATATTGTAATTATATTAAAAGAATATTTGTATTAATATATTATATTTGTCAATACCAAAAAGTTATTATATTTAAAATATATTTCAAATATTATATTTATATGATAAAAATATTAAATAGTATTATTTTCCAAGAGTTCATACTTAAATAATTTAAAAAAATATTATAATTATTTTTTACTATACATTAATATATATCATAGATCATTTCGGAAAATATCTTCTATTGATAAACCAATGTTTGTTAACTCTGTATTCCAACAACTTAACAACAGTATATCTTCTGATTTGTCTACACTTTTTGATTCTTTTAATTTAGCATTATCTCATTCGCTTGATATTTGTGCACCCTCCATTACTCTTATCAACCGAACTTATTCTAAGTCTCCCTGGTTTAATACTGAACTTATTAAACTAAGGTAACTACTTCGTAGACTACATCGTAAATATGCATCCTCTAAACTTGACTCTGATCTTATTGCATTTAAAGCTTGTCGATCGCTTTACAAGAATAAACTTCTCTCTACCAAATCGTCATACTTTACTGATATGCTCGGTAGTTATGGAATATCTTCTAAGCAAGCTTACAAATTATTTTTCACCTTAGTAGGTAAAACCCAGACCAAGCACCTTCCTGACAAACCTGATTCAGTTCTTTGTTCCTTGTTTGCCAATTTCTTCCAACAAAAAATGTCTAGTATTATCAATGTACTTCCAAACATCAACTCGGTACGACTCAATCCCAATTTAACATCCAATTTGAATCATTGGTCATGTTTTATGCTTCCCACACATGACTTTGTACTCTCTCTGATGACATCCTTGAAAACGAATTCCCCACTTGATCCAATTCAACTCAACCTACTTCGTTCATTATCTCCATCTTTTATTGGACTTATCACTGAAATAATTCATAGATCTCTTATATCATCTATTGTTCCACACTCCATGAAATATTCATATATTATTCCGATTTTAAAAAAACTACTCTTGACCAATCTAATTTATCAAGTTATCGTCCAATATCTCAGTTATCATCAATATCTAAGACCTTAGAACGAGCTGTGTCCACTCAACTTATTAATTACATTACGTCAAATGCTATTGTTGATAAATATCAAAGTGCGTATCTTCCTCATCGTAGTACCGAAACTGCCCTTACTTTAATAATTAATGATATTCTCATATCTCTTGATAATAAAGCCCCATGCTATCTCGTACTACTTGATTTATCTAGTGCCTTTGATACCCTAGATCACAATATTCTTTCAATTAGACTTAATGAAATTGGCATATACGGTCAAGTACACAGTTGGTTTATGTCTTTTGTGTCATCAAGAACATCTTCCGTGAAGATTAACTCCTCGTTGTCTCCTCCTTATGTTAACATGCATGGTGTACCACAAGGCTCTGTTCCTGGGCCTATATTGTTCATTATTTATATTCTCCCTATTAAATCAATTTTTATCAAATATCCCAATATTCACTATCATCTTTATGCTGATGATCTACAGATATATACCTCATTTCCTAGATCTAGTGATTCTAATATGATTCAAATGTCTATGTTTAACTGTATTACTGATCTCATTGAATGGTTCTCTCATAACTCTCCCTCCTTAAATATGACTAAAACTGACACTATCATATTTTCGAGACCCAGTTCTCCACTATCAATCACTCATCCTTTTTTACTATCTCTACCAACTTCTGAATCTATAACTACCCTCGGTTTCACTCTAACATATCACCTAGACTACTCTCCACATGTTAATAACATGATTCGCACTACCAACTATTTTCTATATAATATTATAAAATCTCGTAATAAGCTTACCTTCGCCATGACGAAATGTTTAATTCACTCGCTAGTTTTCAGCTGACTTATATATTGCTGTTCATTATTATGTAATTTACCTGTCAACCTTATGTATAAACTTGAGCGTATTCAACGTCGTGCTATACGTGTATTATATAAACTAAACTTTGCTTCAATTGTTTCTATATCTGATGTAATGAGATCATTAGGCTGGCTTAAGTTTAATTTGTATACATAGGCTATTGTGTATTACACATAAGGCTATTCACCGTGGATTTCCTGAATATTTAGCTCAATCCATTACTATTCAGATTTCAAACAGATCCAGTTGGAAGTGCCACATCGTGAAGTTGGTGCAACTATCTACATTGTTGGCATTCTCTGAATCTGCTTTCTCGGTTATTGCTCCTAAAAGCTGGAATTATCTTCCTTATGATATTCGTTGTGTTACATCAATTTCATTGTTTAAACGTAAACTGTATGTTCATTTTAAGTCATTGTAATTCGTTCTATTTTATTTTATTATTCGTTCTCTATTTATTTTTGTTTTTTATTATCTAACGACGCCTATAACCACACAGTGTTTTTGAAGTCAATAAACTATATATAAATAAATAAATAAATATATATATATATATATATATATATATATATATATACACTGCGGGTGTGGCTTATTTAGCTAATGCGTCAGACACACAAGCAGTATTAAGCATGTTCAAGCCTCGATCGGACCATTAAAATGGTCTTAAAATAATATTTAGATGTGATATTATATAAATGTGTATATATAAATGATCGGATCTCGTTAAAATCATGGATGCCTTACATGAGAGTGATTTCGAAGGACATTAGATAAATGTAATCGGTTATAAGTTAATACTTTATCTAAGTTCCTGAGTGGGATGAAGGACTCCACCAAATAAAAATAACAATAACAACAATATACAATATATTTAATAAAAATATACAATTCACAGACTCTACAAAAAATTGAAAAAATACCGTGTTTTAAAATGAATAACCTATGCAGAAACTACATATCAAGGTATTATATATGCAATAACATAGATCCATATGATGATATCATCATAAAAGAACAACCCTATCGCAATTGGAAACTAATCATCTGCATAACGTGGACAACTTGTGTAAATGCTACTACAGGTGGAATTGGTCTACTTGTTAATTCAAGAGAATACAGTTATCTCTATAATAGTGAAATTATATCACCATGAATAATGATGGTTACTTATAATGGTAATCCAAATCCACTATAATATAATTCTATAGCCCAAAAAAGAACTTAAAGTTGAACAATTCTATTTGGAATTGTCTCACAAAACAGATACACAAACATAATATGCTAGTAATTTCAGGAGGTGATTTTAATGCACAACATTGTGAGCTAAATAATTATAAGTTATCCTATCACACAATTTCTAACAGAAATGGTAATATATTGCACAATTTCGTAAATGAAAATATGCTATGTTTAAATAAACACTTACAGAAAAAAGTTGGACAAAAATAGACATATAAATTACCAAACAAGCTATCATCTCAAATTGATTATATGCTGATAAATAAAAAGTTAAAAAATAGTGCAAAAAACTGTAGATTATATAATTCGATTATTCATGTAGCATATGACCACCGCTTATTTACAGCTAATATATAACTAATACTACGATCTAATAAAAAAAAACAATACCGATATAAAAAATAAGTTTATAATCCAAATGAAAAATTATTTCGAAGCTCTGCAAAATAATGAAGATACAATATCTGTCAATATAGCATACACCTACTTTTAAACTGCATGCAAAAAATAATCTGCTAAATATATACCATTAAAGCCAAAACAGAATAAAAGGGTCTCCTGGGAAAACTATGAAATCTGTCAAAAGCGAAAGGATTTACATACAGCAGCAACACTTAAAGATACACGAATATCTTCTGAAAATCAAATAAATTGTTTTAAAACAAAAGAAAAATTGACTTCTGCATATGAGGCAGAAAATAATAAATATGTCAACAGAAAAATCAAAGATATTGAAATATCAGCAACAAATAAACAATTTACTATTACATTGAAACAAGTAAATGAAATAAGTGGTAGAAAGAACATGAATAGTATAAAAATAAAAGCATCTTATAATGTAGAGAGAATCAAACAATTAACAATTTCCAAAAACTGCAAGAAGTTCATATAACTGATTATGATGAAGAGGTACTCTTGTTATGCTCTTAAATCGCATTAGACATATTATTATATATTATTCCAGAAATAAGAATGGAAAATTCCGACAGAAAATATCAATAGATAAATATTGTCAATCCGACGTATAATTGAAGGAGTAAAATCAGCGAATGTACTGGCCACACTATTATTTGTAGACTTCGCCAAAGCATCGCGTTAAAATCGATATATCGTAAAATAATAAATATTCTTTCTATGTATGGAATATTCACATAAATAGTAGAAGCATTAATGATAATCTACCGATATATAAGATCAATGGTTAGATCACCAGATAGATATACACCATACTTTGAGATCACATCTGTGATATATATAAAGAAACACGCATGCACCTTTCTTTTTTATAATTATATATCTAGAATATGCCTTGAGAAAATAGATGATAATAAATATCTCAGTATCACATTATAAAATTAATTAGTAGATGATGATGATGATGATATTGAGTTTATTTGCACTAAAATAGGGTCATGTAGACCTCTTCGCTCGTGCGGGAAGAAAATAATAATAAAATAATAGTAATACGATAATAATTTGATAATAATATACA
Source organism: Osedax fenrisi (assembly GCA_964019155.1). Taxonomy (NCBI): domain Eukaryota; kingdom Metazoa; phylum Annelida; class Polychaeta; order Sabellida; family Siboglinidae; genus Osedax; species Osedax fenrisi. The sequence goes on from OZ025241.1 coordinate 17,148,827, forward strand.
TTCTATATATAACGGAAAAACAATAATAAACAATATAAAGGACTATTATATACTACAGTCTGCATTGATATGGTGTAGTTGTATATACTACAGACTGCATTGATATAGTATAGTGTTATATAATAATAAGATAATAATAATACAATAACAATTTAATAATGATATAAATTTAATATAACACGGATACAAATAATAAGTTGGATGATTTAATGATTATGGGTAGAGAGAAAAGAAGAAGTAAGATTTATAAATCTTTTGTGGGATCTAATAGAACGAATGGTAGGAGGGAGGGAATTCCATAGGGTTGGACCGGAATTTTTAAAAGCTCTAGAATTTAGGGAAGTTTTACTAGAGTTCTGGGAGATAAGTAGAGGAGCATTTTGGTAACGAAGAGAAGATAATATAGTACGTTTTTTAATTAGATCAGAGATATAGCTAGGGGTAAAAGAATATATTGATTTATGGATTATAGATAGTATACGTAATTTACACCTGAGGGAGAAGGGTAGCCACATACGAGATGATTGATGAGATGTTGTAGTAGAGTGATCCAGTCGAGTTAAACAGTAAGTAGTACGTATTGAGGAACGGATAATCCGATTAAGTGGAGCAGTAGCTTTAGCAGGAAGTAAATTCAGTAGGGAAGAACAGTAGTCAATACGTGAAAGTACAAGAGCATTAATTAGAGTTTTAGTAAGGTTTCTGGAAAGTGATGTCCGTATTTTTTTAATTCTGAAGAGATGAAAGTTGGATGATTTTGTAATGGATGATATGTGATTCTTAAATGATAATTTGTCATCAAATACTAATCCTAGGTTTTTGGAGGAATGAGAAGGAGAAATAATCATGTTATTTAGAGTAAAGTTTGGAAAGGAAGTTTCAGAAGTAGATATGTTAAGTACAGTAGTCTTAGAGGAATTAATTAGTAGTTTATTGGAGAGGAGCCATAATCTTATAGAGTTAGCACACTCGATTAATTCAGAGTTAATGGTATTATGAGAATTTATAGGGAAAAAGGTAAACAGTTGGATATCATCAGCAAAAATATGGTAGTGGATATTTGGAAATGTCTTAATTAGATCAGCAATAGGGCGGATATAAATAGAAAAGAGGGATGGACCTAGAACAGATCCTTGGGGAATACCGTGGTTAAGAGGAGAAAGAGGCGAGTAAGATTTGTCAATCATAATAGAGATATTCCTGTTAGTGAGATATGAAGTAAACCATTTTAATGCTAAGCCAGATATACCCATTAAAGTAAGTCGCGAGATTAATATGTTATGGTCCAGGGTATCAAAAGCAGATGATAGATCAAGTAGGATTAGCTGGCAACATGTGTTGCTATTTAAGGTAGATAATATAGTGTCAGTAATACGTAGGAGAGCTGTTTCGGTTGAATGACCCTTACGAAAAGCGCTTTGAAACGGGTCGAAAAGATTATTTTTATTTACATGGGCTATGAGTTGTTTGGAAACAATTCTTTCTAATATTTTACTTAATAAGGGTAGGTGGGAGATCGGGCGATAATTGCTAAATGAGTTTGGGTCTAAGTTTTGTTTTTTTAGAATAGGGGATATTATGGCAGTCTTGAGACAGGGTGAAACTTGGCCAGAGTTTAGTGAGTTCGCAATAATATCCAAGAAAATAGGAGAAAATAAGGGTGAAAGTTTGTGATATAATGATAAAGGTAGGGGATCAGTGGGGGAGGTACAGTGAGATTTCATGAGTAGGTCATTTACTTCATACAGTGAAGGAATAGTGAATGTACTTAATGAGTCAATATGATGGGTAATATATATGGTAGGATTGAGTATGGGTTGAGTAGATGCGCAAATAATATTATTAATGCTTGCAATTTTATGTTTAAAGAATTTTTCAAAAAGAGAACACAGTTGAAAATTTGACGTGCTAGGTAAAATGGGGAGGATTTTTTCATCTGGAGGAGAGAGAATTTTATTTGCTATTTTAAATAATTTGCGAGGATTGGAGGATATCAATGCTATCTTTTTGTTATAATAGATAGATTTTGAACGAGATATAGTAGATTTGTAATTTTTTCTAGCTAGTGATAGTGCTAATTTAGTTTCTGTAGAAGGATTTTTAAGAAATTTCTTCTCAAATTTTCGAACACTCTTCTTGAAGATGAAAAGTTCGTGGGAGAACCAGGGAGAAAAAGGGCGGTCGGTAATTAATGTAGTTTTTGTAGGTGCATGTATATAGATAATATTTAGGAGAGTGGAGTTTAGGAGTACCGGACAGAGGGAAGTTGAAGAAGAGATCTCAGTTTTGATATTGTTTACAAATCTTGGTAGGTCGATAGACTTAAAATCTCTATATGTAATACGTTTTCGTTTAATATTTGTGAATTTTAGATTTATAGAGAATTCAATAATAAAATGATCAGTTAGTAGTTCAATTTTTTGAAAGGAGTTAGGGTTTATACATCTAATAATATACATATGAATTATAATTATAACATTATAAGATGACATCTTACAATATACATAACTGATACTGATTATGCTGATAATTTATCCATTACATTAAACATTGTTAAATATGCAAATACAATGCTACATAACATCGAATAATTTGTGGCTGTAATAATATTACGTGTAATACAAAAAGGAATATATATCTATAAATAAGAAAAATAATAATGGTATAAAAGTCTAATGGGTAATATCATCAAACAAGTAAACTATTTCAAGTATTTTAGTTATAGGTTAAGTATCAATGTCACATCTACTGATCATGATGTCAATATAATAGTCCAGCATGGATATACATGAGTAAACAATATAATATCAATATGGAAATCTAATATCTCTGTAAATCTAAAGAAAAATACTTTAGGGCCATCCTTGAATCGATCTTTGTAGCGATCCATCACATGGATATTAACATATTATTTAAAGAAAAAAATATATATATAGCATATACAATAATTAACAAGAACTATGATTCGTTTTATCATTCGTTAATTGAATCCATAACAATGCTCATCCATGCGTCCCTTATTATATCCATCTTACCAAAATCTAAGAAAACTCTTATATCACCCTAAATATAAAAACTACCCTTAATCACTCGAACATATCGAACTATCAATCCATCTCCAAGCTTTCATCAATCTCTGAGGCCTTGGAGCGAATTGTATCAGCTCAACGTATATACTACATCACTACCATTTATATTATTGATAAGTTTCAAACTGCTTACTTACCCGAGTGGATCACTTAATCAGTCCTGAATATTATCATTAATTATCTACTCCTATCCTTTGACAACAAAGCTCCCTTCTACCTTGTATTACACATACAATTGCATTTTACACTCTAAACCATACCATTCTTGCTTTACGATTCAATGAAATCGTTATTTATGGTGAAGTACACAGCTGGATTCTTTCCATCTTTTCCTTAAGGTCCTCTTCAGTGAAAATTAACTCATCCTTCTCTACTCTATTTAACAGCACACATGGAGTTCCAAAAGGCTCTGTGATTGGTCTATTAATTTTTATTATGTATATTATACCGTAAATTCCATATTTCGTAAATATCCTTACATCCACTATCATCTCTTTGCCGATGATCTTTATACTTATTTTCTCATTTCCTGTGACTCCAACTCTATTCTACTATATATTTGTAACTGCCTCATAGAACTTACTGACTGGTTCTTCCATAATTCCCTATCACTTAATATGACCAAAATTAACACCATGATTCTCTCCAGACATACCTACCTACCCCCTAATCATAAATCACCCCTTTCTACTATCATTCCTACCTCACAATACATAACAACTCTTGGTATCATCATCAACTCCCACCTAGATTACTCTGACCACATATATATAATGATTCGCAATGCCAACTATTGTCTTTATAACATTAGAAAATCACGCAATAAATTGACTTTTTCAGACTAAAAGTCTAATACACTCACTATTCTTTAGTAGACTTATATACTGCTGCTCACTTTTTTGTAATCTACCCCTAAAACTTATGTTTAAACTTGAAATGATACAATGATGTGCTGAAGTTAAAAATGGAGATAAATACTAAAGTTCTCTTCAATAGTATCAATATCGGCCCTAATGCGATCACTCGGCTTACTTAATTGTAGGTATATCTGCAGTTAAATACTACTATGCATAACCCAAGAGATGATCGAGTAGATAGCAGAAATTATCAATATTCAGACACTAAACTAGCAGGAAATGTCACACGATGATTATTGTACAACTCTCGACTACCTCTGCTCACTCTGAATCTGCTTTCTATGTGAAAAATATAAAAAATGTCAAAGTACCTATATAATACGAATACAGAAAAATACTCAGTTTAAAAATGTTATGTATATAAATAATGGATATTAATCATTTAAATAAAGTATAGGATATACAAATACAAAAATTGCAGAAGTATCAATTATTAATTGAGTATAGTATTGGTTCATATATTAGTATACATAAAATTATCGTGTATTATGTATATACTTATTATAAGTAAATATTATTATTACATTCATTATATAAAATGCAACACTGTAATAATAGTTCTTTGTACAAAATAAATATATTATTTAACTTTTCATTATACAACTTATCTTAATTAGAAGATACATCATCCGTCATTCTTCTCACCACTTTAATGATATCTCGAATCATTATATATATATATATATATATATATATATATATTATAAACTATATATCTGTATAATTATCACAGTATTAATTAATCATAATAATGTCATATTTATTTTCTAACTCCACTAATTTAATTCCATTTTTGAAATTAATACCAATATTTCTATCGTATAATTGATAGTAATTAACTATATTATCGTATAATTGGTTTGTGTATTTTATTTATTTTATTATTTATTTATTTATTTTAATTTTATAATTTGTTTATAACATATTATATAATTTATGTTTATTAACTTCGTAATCGACCAAAGGTTCCGAATGACTATTAAAATACGTATTCTATTATCATTATCATCATTATAGAAATGAGCATATGGCGATAAAATATGAATCACTTTAGAATTATGTCAGAGAAGACTAAGTATATTACTATAGTTGGTAAGTTTAATTATATATATAATATATATATATATATATATATATATATATATATATAAATGTTTATTCTGAATAATATGATTATCATTCGACGTAATATTATAATAATGTATTCTAGTATATCATACATAATATTATTATATGGTACATTATTATATTTACACCTATTCTATCATTTTAGAAAATATATAGGGGAAAGTAACCGAATACGGACACTCTCGGTATCTCAGTAATCATAAATCATGCAAAAAAAATTGTAATGAAAAAAATATTCATAATTATATAAATATTCTACAAAAGTATTTTTTATTTTTTAATTATTCAAAATATTGCCGATATATCCAATAAACACATTTTTGTATTACGTTTATAAATTTATGAAAAATAATGTCAACATAAAACCTTCTCAAGAATATATAAATATATCGATATAAATTATACCACTATATTATTAAACAATAAAGCATTCTAAAATTATATATATATAATTTCTATATTTGTTATCAAACATTCATTAAGTTATAAGCATATATCTAGAGGTCATATAAGTCCCTAATACTGACACTCTATAGCCAATCATCGCGAGGCGTGTGAACTATTCTGATTTTCATAAAAATCGCGTGCGTTATAATATTAATACTATTAATAAAGCTAAATCTAAATTTTGTATTATTTATATACTTAAATTGTATTATTAATTAAAAATATAATAAAAATAAATAATTTATTAACTAATTAAATTAGAATAAATTGTTCATAAAATTAATTATAAATAATGCAATGTCATTGTCTGATTGATTCATCAATAATATATAGTTTATCTAGTGGTATATAGAGTGTCGTATTCGGACTTGGGTATACCCGGTATACCGAATACGGACACTCCCGTTATCTAATTAAAAGATTAAATGAGATTTTAAAATCACAATAATATCTGTAATCATATAATATTAATATATTGTAATTTTTGAATAAAAATAATAAGTCATAAAATGTTAAGACCATGTATTGTTAAAGTGTCCGTATTAGGTTACTTTCCCCTAATATTAAAATAGTAATTACATAGAACTGACCTAATTCCTTTTCGCAGAATTCACCGGTATACATTCCGATATGACACGAACATAAATGTTTATTATTTTTAAGTTGATGACAAGGTACATCATGCTTACAGGTATCATTACGAGAACAGATGTGTATGTAATTACATAGTTTACCAAAGTATCCTATTAGATTATTATTATTATCATTAAGTAATGGTATAGATAATATGTGTTCAATAAGTATAATATACTCCATAATTATATATATATATATATATATATATATATATATATATATATATATATATATATATATATATATATATGTATGTATAACTATAAGTAATGTGATATAATACATCCTGATATAATGATTGTAATATTTGCATGCATTAAATAGTAACTAATACACCCAATAATGGATGTATTCCCAAATCAATAATTGCGGATTTATCTTTATAAAATATGATATATGATAATATATCTAAGTGAATAATTATATAATATTGCGAATATAAATAATATTAATTTTATATATATATAGATTTAAACATAATTTATTTTATTATTTTATTTTGTAAGTGCTCTTTTTATTACATTAAATATTATTGAATATCCATCAGAATTGTATTTAACTTTATTAATATGTTATTCAATAGAATATTATTATTATTTATCTTTGAAAATTTAATAATTTCTATTCTCTGATATCATTTAATATATTTTTAGTAAATTAACAATACAGTGAATGAAGGGGCATATAAATTTATATCGTTATATACGAAACATCTACATGAAAAGTATTACATTGCATAATCACTTGTGATTACTACTAATATCATCAATAAATTTAGATATTAGCTGAGATAAATATATAATTATAAAAGAAATTCAATAATGTAATTATATTTGTATGTAGTTTTAAATAATGTATTTCAAAATGTGAATATGATTCTAAAATATACTTTATTATTCGTAGTCAATAATATTAAGTATACAATATATATATATATATATATATATATATATATATATATAAATTAATTAATGGCTATATTATCTATATTCACACTAATTTAATTAGTTTATTTGTAAATATTCATTTTATTAATGTTAGCATCAACAATATAATTGTCTAAATATAAATTATATAATTTAAGATTAATTACCTTTGTATATATAAAGTAATGTATAACATTATATATTAGCTACCTCTACAATATATTTCATTATTATATTACTTATATGTAAATTCATCTTAAATTTAAATCGTTATTATATTATCTGATTCTAAATATATATATATATATATATATATATATATATATATATATATATATATATATATATATATATATATATATTTAGAATTAGATTACATAAAAACGATTTATGTTTAAGATTAATTTAGAAATATTAAAATATATATATATATATATATATATATATATATATATATATATAAAGCGATAATTATAAATATAAGTAAATCGTAAAGTAACCCTTCTGGCAGATGCAATAATACTTCTGGTTAGGTCGAGGAGAACAATGCGATCCACCACTACATCTGTTCCCTAGTTCACAACCGTTCTTAAGTAGTTTGCATCGCGATCCCTTCCATACTCCAGTACAGTTGCAGAAGTAACCATACACGTTATCCATGCAGTTACCTGTGATATCGATATATGATATTATTAGAAAATTATTAACATAACTTAATATTTTTATTTCTTATTACTCTCTATCCTAATTAGTCATGTAAACACCAATAGGTATAGTATTAATATTATAATAGTTATAACTATGTGTATACGTTATTATAAAAATATAGGTAATAATATGTAGTATTTGTATAGTAAGAATACTTTATAATATATAGGTTTATCATAGTATATACATTAACTTATGTTATACAGATAACAATTATATAAATATAGTGCGCGTATATTAGTACGTTATTATTGTGAATTACATTATTAATTATAATAACACATGTTTTATTTTATTCTGATAATTATTTATTTTATATATTATTAATTAAAATTATATATATATAATATAAGAATAACATTATTATAATATTTATTATATTTGACTAATCGAATTAATTTAATCTCTAATAAAATATTGTTAGAATTTACATTTAAGTATTTTTATACTATTTTGTCTTTAACATTTGAATTGTATTTGAATTCTAATTTAATACATTAATTAACATATACTGTGTGATATCAAATAAATGTATTAACTATAGTTAAATATATGACTATATATATATTTTTGTTGTTGATGATCAACAACAGAAAATAGTCATATTATTTTGAATCCCTAAGAAAAAAATATTATATAAATATCATTATAATTTAACAGAAAAAAAATTAAAATTCTTCTAATAAATATTATTATTATTATTATTATTATATATATAGTAGTTCTTGTCTAAATTTAAATTAATATCTTTGGAATATACTAATATTATTAATAAAAATATGAAATTAAATACTCTCTTTTGGAAATTTATATATCACCATTTTATATATAAATAATATTATAATATGTCCATTGATATTTTACATTATTCTATATTTATACCAAGCATTAAATATGATAATCAACATTATTAAAATCTCTAGATTTAGTAAAAATCTAATAAACATAAGTTAAGGGTAGAGTTTACTTTAATTTATATACAAATTAAATAAGTATTACTCTATATTCCTTCAAAACATGTCAAATAAACTTCTTTCCTGCTTAAATATAATTTCATAACATATCTATATACTATTTTCTCTTCCTAAATAAATGTTTACTATTTCGTTTAAAGTTATAGAGTATACGAAGATCAATCTCCAATTAAAATAATATATATAAATAAATGTTTTGATACTAAAATATTTTTTTATATTTATTTAGATGTCGTTTTGTTTTTGTTTTTATCATTTTTATTGTATAGTTATTTCAAATTCTTATTTATTTATATAGTCTATCTCTTTATTTAATATATTATTTTATCTTATTAAATTTTAGTTTAGTACTATTTTTATTTACAAAGTTTATTGAAATAAATCATCAATTTAATGTTGATCAAATTAAAAATTGTAGTTATAATAGTGATAACAAATAATTATTTCTAAAGTTTTATTTTTAATGTTAACTATGAATATAATTATTAAACTTATAATCAATAGAACCTGAATTATAATTATAATATGTTTATTAATTTAAATACTGTTTACATTAATATTATAAATTAGTCATTTTTGGTATATATTAATTATGTATTTAGATCCATATTATTATAGTTTCTATATAATATAAATTAGTGTATAATGATTATATATATAGTTATACTATTTTAATATTGTTAATAATTTCTGTTCATAGTCAAATGTTAGTCATTTTTGGTATATATTAATTATGTATTTAGATCCATATAATTATAGTTTCTATATCATATAAATTAGTGCATAATGATTATATATATATATATATATATATATATATATATATATATATATATATATATATATATAGTTATACTATTTTAATATTATTAATAATGTATATTTATTAATAATGTATTGTATTTATCATTTTAATGTATATATATATATATATATATATATATATATTATAAATTAAATATAGTATCTACAATTTAAAATAACTATTATGCAGATATTTCATTTATATTATTATTAAAAAATCAATAAATATAATTTTCAGTACACTATATTTTACTTTTACTATATATTTTCCTTTTAGTTAATATAGCTCACTCACTCTAGAATTTTTATTTATTGATAAATAATTTTCAGCAACACCTTATTAATGAGAACAATTGATTATGTGTAAAGTTTAATATTGATTTATTGCATATAAATACAATATACTACCTTTTTTGATAATATAAATACAGTATGCTGTACCCATCTAAATAACTAGGATCGATAATAAATACAATTATGCATTTATAATTGATACAATGTATAAATAATAATAATATGAATATTTTTAGAAATGATTATTTCAGATATATAAGCCCTTATCCTATCGTTTTAAATTTACAATTTTTCTAATAAACATAAGATAAAGTTAAATATCATAACGTTAAACAAAATAAAATTAATAATAAAAACATATTTAATCAATATATAAATTTAAAAAAAAACCAACTGAGAATTATTAAAAACTAATGATATATTACAATTTATACTTGAAATACTTTATCTTAAAATGTTATGTATATTCATATATATATATATATATATATATATATATATATATATATATATTCTGGCTACTCATTAAATCTGATATTTTATTATGTTGATTGAATGTCATGTACTCAGTTTTATCGATATTAATGTGGAGTCCAATTTCTTTAGCCGACTTTTATATGCTATGTAATAGTAAATTTGCTTCTCTGAGATTATTTGTAGTTATGGCAATGTCATCTGCATAATCTGTGTCTGTTATTTTGACTGCAGGGTATATTGTGCTCTTTCTTTCAGTAATTTATAATCCTAGGTTTGTTTTACATTCAATGGATTTTCTATGTACGTAATCAAGTCAGATAATACACAAAAATGGTGCGATAGTATCTCCTTTCAGAAGGCCGGTTGTAATCTTAAAGAAAGGTGTTTTCAATCAGGTTATCTGACCATTACACGTTTGTTAATATATAATATCATTATCGCGTTGACAACTTCTTTTGGTATTCCATAAGCGAGAAGTATGTCCCTCATTTTATTTCTGTCGATTGTATCGAACGCTTTCGTAAAATCAATAAAAGTAATATGGCAGGTAGGTTATTGGCTTTTACTCCTTCGATTATACGCCATACAGTTAGTATTTCACTGTTTCCAGTTGTGGATCTGTTATTCCTGAAACCATTTTGGGTATTTCTAAGAATAGGATCAATTTTCGGTATTATTCTATTTAATATCAACACATTTTAGATATTCGTGGCAATTGGTATAAGTGTTATCCCTCTGTAGTTTTCAGCATTGACTGGGTTTCCTTGTTTTGGAAACGGTAGTTAACATCCTTCGTTCCATCTCTGTATAGGATCCTGATTATATATACTGTTGCATAAATGTAATAGTATGTCTTTAAATTCTTCTAGATTCCAGACTTCCGCTGGTTGTTTTTCACATAGACTTACAGCTTTACCATTTTAATGCTTATTACATCTTTATAGATTTCATCAGAAGTGAAAGGTATTTTATTTATGTTTAATTTACAGTGTGCAGTTCTTGATATTTATTTATTTTCTGTAATTCTTCGGTATTTACCCAATAAATCTTGAAAATGTTTGTGCCATAGTTTCATCCGTTCTTCATCATTTGTCGCATTAATATTTGATCTGCATGAGTTTTTTCTCCCACTTACCTCATTTACTGTTTTCCATACTATTGCTGATTTTTGGTTTATTACGGTACATTATATTTAATCTATATTTTTTGGATGTATTCAGGTTGTTCTTTTTCATAAGAAAGCTTTGGTTCTTTTTGTGCTCTCTTGAATTTTCTGAAATTTTTCATTGTTGGGTGTGAATATCTTTATTGTTATATTTCTTGTAGTTTCTTTCGCTTATTTCATATTTATTTGTACTATTTTTCCACTTTTTGTTAATGATAAAATAGTTGATTTGTGATGTGCTAGAGTTTGGTGATTTATATGTCCAAGTCTGACCTTATCTTTTTTGGGAATGTGTATTTAGGTATAATAGTTTATTTTCGAGAAGAAGATTTTTAAACATTTCTCCGTTTCTATTACTGTTTTGATGATATGATAAATTAAAACTATCGTTTTGCTTTTGTCGTTTTGGACGTTATGATTCGGTACTTGTCTAATCAGTGATGATATGTCTGAATATAATATTTCGACATCAGCTTAATTGCTTACATGTGTCGGGCTGTAATATGATATTACTGTCGTTTTAAGGTTTCATTGAAAGCTTGTTACCATAATTCACGGAGTTATCATTTCATCACTAGATATTGTATTATATGAACTCTGATTTACTAACATTCCGATTCCTCCAATTAAAACATTTATTCAGTTTCTCCACGAACATGTCAAGAGTATTCAGTTTTCAAACCTTTGTTCTCTTATGAGTATATCATCATGAATATATCTGTGTTCTTGGATGCATATAATGTTGTGTATAATGTTGTGCATATCATATTACTGTTGTGTAGTCTCAGCTGAAGTGATGAGTACATAGATTTTTCCTTATTTTTTTAAGCGTTTATACATTCAAAGTTCCGATGGTTAATATCTGATTTATCTTCAAGAGTTTATTGGTTTTCTCATTAGTTAATTTTACGACTGCAACTTGAGATGGAATTACATGACGCGCTCCCTGTTTGACCGCGCGACGAGCGATATTCTTCAGATGTTGGTTTTGGTTTTATGTTATAGTTTTCTTTCAATGGCTGATATATCAGATGCTGTTTCCACTCCAAACTTCTGCTAGCAGTATTCTTCAGAGAAATTCATATGGAAGGAAGTCAAGTTAGCCTTACTACACCCATCACCATGCTTCTGGTACCTTGATGTAATCCTGCACGGTAGCTTATGATAATCCATACTTTGCCAAGGAGTATCAAGGATTTTGTCCGGCACTGCTTATGATGTCACATTTATCCATTATTTCTAATGGCCATACCCCTATCCGCAAACTCGAGTAGCCGCTAGTATTGGTGTTATCATCACCACAACTAGGAAAATTGTATTTTATGTATGTTAATCAATGTACAAAGGAATACACTATATTTTATTATTTATATTTATTTATACGGTTTAATGGGACTTGATATAAAAGTAAGGCTATTGTTTTGTTAATCTTAATAGTTTACTATTACTCTAGTATTGAAATATTACATTTGGTAATAATAACTAGTTCATTTCCTTTTTTCCTGATAGATATTCGTTTGTTATTAAAAATAATGTAATACATGTGCTTATTACGTGTACTAGAAGTATATCGAATTAACTGTCCTTATTTCTTTTATATTCAAAATTTATGTACTTCTTATCAATCAACTATTCATCAAATATCTCATTTGCACTGCTATCTCAGTATAGATGAAATTCATAACGTATACATCCTCTAACATAAGTTTACATCAATTGATTATGAATAAATTAAACTATATATAGAAAGTGTAACTGTGTATGTTCAATGAAAATAATATAATTAAATATATATAAAGACCTAGTTGACTGTATATATATATATAAATATATATATATATATATATATATATATATATATAAATTATCATATAAATTAAAAAAATAATTTAATTAAAAATTATCATAAATATCATATACAAAATTATACAACTATACATATTTTAAATATATGTATATACATACAACGTATTGTTATCTATCTCCACATATATATATATATATATATATATATATATATATATATATATATATATAATTATAATACAATATCTTATATTAATATATTTTAAAAGTAAATAAATTATATAAATTCAGATCAATATATATATATATATTTATATTAATAAATACACACGATACATATATACTATGTTTACAATTTAAATAGTATACATTATGATAAATGTTCATAAAAAATATGTATTATATACATACAGAAATGAATTCATTAATTCATATATATATATATATATATATATATATATAAATTAATGAATTTATATATAGATAGATAACTATTTATATGAATGAATCTACATGGCTTATGTTGAACTATAGTTCATATATGAACTATAGTATTATAATAGTATTTATAAATTATTAGATTCAATTTACTAACGTATATTCATATACTTATATATGTATTATAATATATATATATATATATATATATATACACATAATTATGTTTGTATATATTATTTTCTATATATATATATATTTAATAATTAACCATTATTTCGACATGGGTTACTTAAACATTCATTGATATTATCGTCACAGTATATACCCGTAAATCCTCTTTGACATTTACATGTATACTTGTCATTCATATGTAAACAAGTTGATCCAGTATTACCTATATTAATATATATATATATATATATATATATATATATAAGTTTATATATGTACAACTATATTTAAATGCATAATAACATAATAATTTGAATTAAATGATATGTAAGTTTGTAAATTAACTATTCATACATTAATTTATTACAAACTTTATTTAACTATAATGTTATTATTATTATATATATATAAATATTTATTATAAAACTAATATATTAATTGAAATTATATAAATTATAATTATAGTTTATTAAATTATGGAACAATCCCTTTATTATAAATTAGAATGTTAATTTAATAATAATTATTAAAGATAATAATCTTATGTAATATATCTCTAAAAGTGTTCACAATTCACAAATATCAATCATTAAACATTTTATAATATAATCTGGTTATATAAATAATATAAATAATAATTCTAGTATAAGTAATCCTTTTATTTAACAATATATCTGTACATAGATGTGAATTATATATTTAAGAGGATATTTATATTTTATTTTTATTTTCTAATTTTTTATACTTTTCTATTTATTCTTAATACCTAAAATAGGTATATTTATTTCGTGTATTTATTTGGACAACTTTTTTCAACAAGATTAGATTATCTTAAAAATATTATTATAACTTTTCATGCAATATGGTTTTTATTGTATTGTAAGTCTTTTGATGTAAATTGATATACAACAAAAAGATATGGTACTACTATAATGCATAACTTATCATATAAGGTTAATTAATAATATGATTACATCATTATATACTAGAATATTAAATATTATAATAAATATGTTCTTAATTACGTATATATTAGTGCTGTAAAATTTCAAATCTAAAATCTTTTTTTTTCGGTTCGGTTCAAATCTTTAATTTTCGGGTATTTGTAAAGATTTGATGGTCTCAAATCTTTATTTTAAATTTAGTTTCGGTTCGGGTATCATGTCGGGTAATTGTTCGGGTAACGATAGATTAACATAATTATGTAATAAGTTTCTTATAATAACTATTTTAAAATATCCATTAAAATGTATAGATACTATTAATTCGATCATCAGTTATGCCACCTATATTATAATATATTTAAAATAGAATACTGTTATCAAGGACACCGTTTCCTTGATTTATTATCCATTAATAACAATATTTAAATATGAATACGTATATTATGCATATTCCTGAAGGAATATCATTAGATTAAGTTTAAATTATTTATATTCTGTATTGATATATAAAAATGTTAATTCATAAACCGTTTAAAACTATCTTTGTCTACAAGTACATTTTGAATAAATATTTGACACTATAGTATATATATATAATACTAGATATATAGTCTAAATATAATATTTATATTTATCCTTCTATATATATATATATATGCTATAGCATATATGCCATATATGGTGTTTATAGTATATAGGATTCCTCTTACACCTTTACTTAAGTACTATATACTGATATATATATATATATTAGAATAGTAACGTATTCAATAATTCAAGTAATTAATAATTATTTATTGTTAATTATTCAATTATAATTTATTAATTAATAATTATTTATCAATTATTATTATTAATTAATATAATTAATTATATATTATTTAAATAATTATTAATTATTTAATTATAATTTATTAATTAATAATTATTTATAAATTAATGAGTATTATTATTAATTAATACTAATTATTTATTAATTAGTATTATTATTAATTAATACTAATTATTTATTAACTATTATAATTATTTATTAATTATTATAATTATTTATTAATTATTATAATTATTTATTAATTATTATAATTATTTATTAATTATTATAATTATTTATTAATTATTATAATTATTTATTAATTATTATAATTATTTATTAATTATTATAATTATTTATTAATTATTATAATTATTTATTAATTATTATAATTATTTATTAATTATTATAATTATTTATTAATTATTATAATTATTTATTAATTATTATAATTATTTATTAATTATTATAATTATTTCTTAATTATTATAATTATTTATTAATTATTATAATTATTTATTAATTATTATAATTATTTATTAATTATTATAATTATTTATTAATTATTATAATTATTTATTAATTATTATAATTATTTATTAATTATTATAATTGATAATTAATTTAATTAATAATAATTATTTATTAATTAATTAATATTATTAATAATTAATTAATTAATATCTAATTTTTTTCTTCGTTAACTTATTTTAAAATATTATTAAAAGATTTGAAGTTCTCGAGAACATACCTAAATATGAGAGATTTGAAGTTCTCGAGAACTTGATATTTTTTTAAAGATTTGAAGTTCTCGAGAATAAAATTTTAAGATTTGAAGTTCTCGAGAACAACCAAGTATTTGAAATTTTACAGTACTAGTATATATATATATATATATATATATATATATATATATATATATATATATATATTTATATATATAAATATATTTTAATACATGTTTATATAAATACATTTCAATGATTGTATCATATAATTTATATAAATCCTAGGCCTCCTATAGATATAGAAGGCAAACTTATAATATATTATAAGTTTGCCTTTCATATCACATTTATCTATGACATTTAAACTAATTATTCACATATATATACAAATTATATGAACATTTATATTATATTACAAAAATAATTTATTTAATTTCTCTATGACACATTGCAATACATTATATTATGATTATTATTATACTCATAAATAATAGTCATATTGTGTCTATATAACTAATATTTTATAATGTAATTGTATGTATTAAGGTAATAATTATTGAGTTATTTCTCTATTTTCAAAGCATGATTCGCATATAAGTATTATAATTTTATTTATCCATTTATATTAGTATTCAATACCCTATGTATACTATATGTATTAATGTACTATACTAGCATATGTTATTTGCACAGAAGTCGAGGTTTATCTCACAATGTAACCCCTCGTATAAATTTAAACAGTTGCAGCTGTATGAGTTTACACGGTCGTAGCAGGTAGCTCCATGTTTACATGGGGAGCTTAGGCATTCGTTTATATTAATATTGCAGAGTTTACCTGCATAACCTGGAATATACAATAGTGTATATTATTAGTATATATTAAAACTAATATAACATAAAAGTATATTTTAAATATATATGACAACATATACTGCCTGTGTGGCTCAGTGGCTAAGGCGTCAGACACACAAGCAGTAAGACACGGGTTCGACCCTCGTCCGGACCATTAATTAATTTTATAAAATGGGTCTTAAAATATTATTTAGAAGTGATCTTATATAATTGTGTATAAATAAATGATCGGCTATCGTTAAAACCATCGATGCCTTAACATGATAGCGGCTTCGAAGGGACATTGTAGCCATATATGGTTATAAGTGAAAACTTCATCTAAGTTCCTGGTTGGGATGAAAGGACTCCACCAAATAAAAATAACAATAACAATATAATATTTAAAATAAAATTATTTTTCATATTTTTATTAAATTCCAATTTTACCGTAATACAAATTATATTGTATATCTAACATCAGTATAGTTAAATTATGAAATTTTAATTATTTATTCTTTAACATATATATATATATATATATAAGTACAGTCCTAGATATCAATTTGTCTTAATAAATGACATATATATATAATTACTAAAACGTATGAATTATTTATATATGTATGCGTATATATATATATATATATATATATATATATATATATATATATATATAATATAGTAGATATATAGATCAAAAGTTTATTGAATTACTAGTTATATATAAAAAAGGAAAAAAAAAATAACATATAATTATATAATATATATAAACAAAATATATAAATGTTATAACAGTAAGACAAAATGACACGATACAAAAAACAAGAAATAAACGGAGAATTAAAATAAAAAATAAAACATTAGATTATACGAGCCGTTGAAACAATCTAAAGGATCCGATAGTACAAGTTGGAAACAGGACATGTAAAAAAACCGAATGTTTTGGATTAGCAAGGCCCATATGAGATGGATAAATTTCCCAAGGGTTAATGAGTCCCTAGTATGTAATTTTGTTGACGTCTCTTGGCCTCAATCTACCGTAAACTGATGACAGTAAGCAGAATATCAAACACTATAGATTGGTACAATTAATACGGAATAAAAATCACATGATTGGTACATTTGATATGAATTAATTTGTCACGAACAAATGTTATGGTTTTACAATATGTAATTGTGATATGTAACGCGTTCCAGGAAGAGCAAACTCTATTTCGAAAATAATTAGGATGGGTGTATGTTCTACACTTTTTCTTTCATATCTTCACTTTAGGCCATCTGCAATTGTTGATATATAGATCAAAGATATAAATTGCATCCACATCGACAAGTCCGTTCAATATGTTATAAGTCAGGGTAATATCAGCTAATAATCTGCTATGAAATAAAGTTTTAATATTGACAACATTAATTCTATCTTCATAATACCGTTTAGTAAGGTTACATCTATAAACAGGTATTTTAGTTAAATATACAAATGAATCCAATTCCACAATACGGCGAACATATGATAAATAGGTTTTAAGGGGGAACTCTTGACCTGAAAAAATCACATAAAATAAAAAAATTATTTTTTTTGATAAATGTAATAAATTATATATTTATCTATAACATATCCAAATATTACATCATAAAATGATCAATAAAGCATAATAGTGAACATACAAAATTGCCTCATTTTTCTAAATCTTACGATGTTGTTGATCATGTAATATTATTAAAAAACTTGAAGTATATGGAATAAGAGGATATATATATATATATATATATACTAATAAAGATATATTAAATAATAGAAGATTTACTACAAACATAAATAATTAATTATCGAATACTAAATAAGTTAAATACGTGATTACTCAAGATTCTATTCTTATTTTTATAATTTATATAAATGACCTACCAAAAGTTGTTAAAAATGAAAATCCACAATTATTTATTTAAATTTATATTCTGACGATACTTCAATAACAGTTTACGCAAATAGTGATGTTGAATTAACCAAATTACTTTAAATATATACGGATAAATTAAAATATTGGTTCGATATAATAATTTAAAACTTATTAAACAAAAACTAAAATACTTCCGTATTTTAACATTAACCTGAATAATGATATTACAATTGACAATATACATTTGATATAATAGATATCTATACATTTTAAGGTTTATATTTAGATACAATATTATCATTTAATATATATATATATATATATTTTGATAAATATCAAACTTTAAAAAATAATATACTTAATTAAAAAATTATCATATTTAAATATTACAAATTTTATTTTATAATAAAATTCTTTGTTTTTATCTAATTTATCATATGGTATTGAAATATGGGGTAATATTTATGATTCGAATTTAAATATATTAAATTTATTTAAAATAAAAATAATAAGAATAATTAATGAAAAGATTATTGACGATTCAAAATACCATTAATACGATTATAGCATGCATTAATAATATGTTATAATGATATCATTTTAAAACTTGGTGATCTTATAAATTTTAGAAATATTTTAATTATATATAATATTTTAAATAATAAATATGTTAACGATATAACTTATTATTTTAAATTTAATAGATATAAAATAATATTTATTTTACCACATATGAAAACTAATAGATTTAAAAATACAATATTGTTCAAAAAACCTGAGCTTTATGATTAAATAATGTTTAATAATATTTTAAAAACTATTACAAACACTCATACTCTAAAACTGAAGAAAATATTAAAATCATTTTTTATTAAACAGTATTGTAATCAATTTTTTTTATAAATATTAATTATTATGTTTGGGCAAATATATTTTTTAATTATTAAAACCTTTACACATTTTTATTATATACAGTATTAAAAATATGAAAAAATATTATTAATATAATATACATATAATTATAAATCTTTAAAAAAATCAGTATTCAAATTATAAACATGTTTACACTACAGTATTAAAACAAAATCTAATAATATTATTTAATTTATTGTATACTGTTTTATATTATTTTTCATTTTTTGTCATAATAAACTATCATAATATTCTCCTATTGTATTTTTAAATATTAAATAATAATCAATTATTTCTTTAACAGTATTAATTTTTATTTATATTTAAACAGTATTAAAATATATGTCATATACACTGTTAGCAATTAGGATACATCAGGTGTATTTTGGGGTATAAGTAGTATCACCATATCCGTACACTAATTAGGGTACAATTTGAATAAATATGATCAGTACCCTAAAAATGATCAAACTGTACCCTAAATAATTTTATCTGATGTATCCTAATTATACGATACCGTGTACCCTAATGCAATTGTATGATATGCACATTAATTAAATTGCATGTTATGTAAATATAATAGTAAGTTTAATAATCACGTACCCTAATATTTAACATAACTATACCGTCATAAATATATAGAGTGAAGCCTAGTGCATTTAACAGTCAGGTACCCTATAATTTAACATATATGTACCCTATTAAATATATATATATATATATATATTGTATCCTAATGATATTAAAAGTCGTGTATCTCTATTTAGGGTGCATGGTAAATGTGTGTGATATTTTAACGATATGTACTCTATAAATTGAATTCGCGTACTCTAATTTTTAACAGTTTATAATAAATATTATTTATTTTTCTCTTTCTTTAATATTTAACTTTGAATGTCATATTATCATAACTTATATATATATAATACATATTAGTAGACATTACTTTAATATGTATTATTTATTATAATTATTCGTTATTTCGAAAAAATGATTAAATATATTCAAAGAGTATATCCTAATTAATTATTTAATAAATATTCACCTTCATGGCTATCTTTTAAAAACTGGTTACTAAATAATGATATTCTGCATTGTATCCAAAATTGTTATAACATAACTATATATATATATATATATATATATATATATATATATATATATATTTATATATATTATTATTTATATATATATATGCATATATTATTTATATATGATTAGATATATGAATTTTAATTATATACCAATATAGCATGTGCATGTGAAATTGTTATTAGATTCATTGTGTATATCGATACATGATCCATTGTGGCAAGGTTTCAAATAGCACGGCAGGTATTTAATACAATAGTCATTGTCATGCGTAGATCTATTGTTGAATCTATATCCTGCGAATATAAGGGACATGTTATGCGGATAGTATGTATCTATACGTTTTATATATACTTCGTATTGTTTGTAGTATATTATGTTGATGTATATATATATATATATATATATATATATATATATATATATATATAGATGCGTTGTTTTAGAATATATTTAATTTAAGTTTAAAATAGTATAATAATATAACAACATATATCATATATTTTATATTAAAATAATGTTAACAATTAGTAATTACTATTGTAATGAATACAATGTTTAAAATATATTTTCTAATTATTGTTGAATATGAATATGTAATATTATATATATATATATATATATATATATATATTATTTTTAATTTAAATGTATATAATTAATAAGTTACACATATCTCAATTAATTAATATAAACCAAGTTTGCATACTTTGTTGCCTTTATAATTACAACTGTAGGTTTCTGATTCCTTACAGTATACACCACATTCAATAAGTTTTGTATCGTAATTGTCATATACACATGATCTTGTAATTTTGAATGTAATTCTACTCGAGAATATATCATTAATTTATTGAATTTAATTCTTAAATTTTTTAATTTTTAATATCTATATATATATATATGGATATTTATATTATACTTAATTGTCTCAAATAAATATTATATTTTTTAAATGTACATTTTTCTAAATATATGTAATACTATGAAATCTTATATTTAAATATTACTTAATATACCAATCATCAATATACAATTAGTTTTTTAAATAAGTAATATTATAAAATATATAACATAATTGAATAATTGTCTACATTAAATTAGTTAGTTTTAGGGTACTTTAAGTATATTCCAAGAAATTGCTAAATTATTCAATCTTACCGTACTGATAATTTCTGGTAATAAGTACAGGAAATGTTAAGACATACGATGTGTTGTAGATATACGTATATTAGAAAACTGTATATTTATTATTTAATTTGTTATTATTTAATATTTCATATTTTAATTTATAATAAACTCATATATTCAACTTTATATTTATTAATTCTAAATTATACATAGTTATTTGGATTACTATGATTTCCATTCTTTGATATACCGTTAGCATTACGATATATTAAATAACATATTGTGTAATATTAAATTTCAAATATTTGTGAAATTATTTTAGTCGAGTATTTTAATTTTATTAACCTAATCGTATAATAATTGTTATACCACAAATGATCGTATAATTAGATTATTCTATATTTATATTGGGTTAACATTCTCCATTATTCTAGATAATCATTCTTATATATGATATGGAATGATGAGAGTATTGAGCAGTCAAATATGTCATTCATCAAATGTTGTAAAGTTTACAAGTGTACCTTTCAATATCATCATAGCTAGCGATTTATTTCTAGATATATAAAATATTTTCTATGTATAAGTACCACTATCTCCAATATATATTCAGTTTTTTTAGCGTATTGAATTCGATTTTTCCATGTCTTCCCTTTTTAAAATCGTTATCAATTGACTTGCATTGTGAGCTTATCCATTCATTATTTGCCTTTTTTTAATACATATCATAGTATGTATATGTATGTAATCCATGTTTATTTCTAATATCTATAATTTCCTTAGATATTATGAGATTTCGATTGTGATTATCTTAGTAATTTGAATAAATCCTTCATTACTGGAAACTGTTTCTATTGTTGTCCAGTTCATTGTCCAACTTCTCGTTATACTAATTTTTTAATTTTTAACGTCAAATCTTACTATTCTATACTTATTCATTTTACTGTATGTGTAACTTCATATTACATAAGACTAAATCATGATTATTATTTATATATTTACTTCCGGTTAGGTTATAGTTTTAGGAATAATATATATGAAAATTAAAATGAATTATTATTTAATAAGATGGGACAAAAACAATAAATACATATATCGAATATCGTTACTATATTAACTTACTATTTAGAATATTATACTACTATTATATACTTAAACATTTATAACAGTCATGTATATATTTATTTATATATGTATATATTATATGTATATAGATTATATATTAATTAATAATATGTATTATATATTATAATCTATTATTATTCAAATTTTGAATTTAATCTGAAATAAATGATATTCAAATTTTAATAATTACTAATATTCCTTTTACAATTGTTATGAATCATATAAATGCATGAATATAAATTATAATGGATGTATAATTTTACAAAATAATAATAATATTTAATTATAAATTTTAATTTTTAATTAATAACTTATTTTATATTTGTATTTAATATATGAATTATAAAGTAAATTTAATATACTAATTAATAATTCCAATTAAACATATAAGTATTAAGTTTCTCTATTACGGAAAAACAGTTTGTATATAAATTCCATATTTATTTAAATAATATATATCGTTAGTAATTTAAAAATGTAATTATTTATAAAATATATTCTTTAGAATACACAATTATAATTGAATATATGTCATTATAATATAATGATTATTAAAATTTTATTTTATTTGATACCAACTTTTAATGTATTTAACATATATTAATTGATAGATTAAAGTTGATATTATAATCAAATATGTAAACTGTTTCAATAATAATATAACCTTTTATTTTTATATTCTTTTGTATAAAACTTTATTTTGTTGACTGTAGTAGAATACTCGACGAAAAAAGTTGCAATACGTTGAGACGATATAACATCATCATCCCAGGCACTAATCCGAATTTTAAGGTCCTATATAAGTAATATATCTTCAAATAGTAATTAATACAAATAATGTATCACCAATATGTAGTATACTTATAGATTATTCAAATACATGTATACATTCACAATAATATATGCCTAATGACTAATTATTATAACATAAATATATGTGTTTTAATTTTAATCTGTTTTTTAAATATATAAAAATAATACGATATATTAAATATTATAATACATTAATAAATTTATGAGACTATTTTATATTTATGAAATGTTATTATATATAATAGATATATTAATTTAAAATATGTTTAATTATTAAAAATATACGATTCTATTATAGTAATACAGTGTAGTAATAAATGTAATAAAATATCTCATAGATAGAGCCACATGAACAGGTGGTCATAGGTGTCCGGACCCCCTGTTATAATCAGGGGGGTCCTGATATATTTGGACCCCCCCTGTTTTTGCACCAAATTATAAAAATAATTTAATACTTTTTAATAATTTGTTAATAATTTAGAGAAAATTGTATGTTAGTATACTATCTATAGATAGTGATTATTAGTAAAATACATATTATAATATTTGAGTTGTAGTCACAATATTATATTATCAATACCGTTAATATCTTAAATAGTGATTCTCTTCTACAATCTTTCATCGCAATATTATTTAATAATTATTCGATTTAATTTATTAATTGTTAATAAAATATGGACATAAGTTCATTCAATAGAATTGAAAAAATTAATATTGTTCTGAGAGCTATATTTACTTCATTAACCCATAAGATACATATCTCAAGAAAACATAGCCTTTAGAGGTACAGAACATTTTGAGGGTAAATTCCTAAAACTATTAAAATTAAGGAAAAAATTAAATTCCTCAATTAGAATCATGGTTACATATGTTAACTGACAATAGTAGGAAGATACTATTATCATGGCAAAACGAGATTATTGAAATATTTTCACATGCTGTTTTAAGAGAATTTATTAAACAAATAGATGGCTGTAATAGCACCATTGTATATCCCAGACATGTTACTTGCTGGTACCTTGGACACTCAGGATATTTCAGGTATTTAAATTGTATATAACGATTATAATTATTTGGAAACTTATTTTTAACTTATCAGGAAACGAACAAGAATCGATATGCATCCATCATGTCAAGACAAATCTTGAAGAAATATTTGTTGATCTATACGAAATATCTAATACAAAAGCAGAAACTATAGAAAATATGCTAAAAAATGTATTGATAAGATTGTGTTTGCCGATAGAGAATGTACATGGTCAGTCGTATGATGGAGCAAGTAATATGTCTGGCAGATACAATAGTGTAAAGGCGTTAATATTTCAGGAACAACCGCATATTACACTCATTACACAGCTCATCGAGTAAACCTAGTCGGTGGACAATAATAAAGGTCGTTATACAAGATACACTCAAATATTATAAATAAATGTATGCATATTTATATGAAATGATATATAGAAATGATATTACTTCTGACCAATATGACAAATGCAGATCAATTATGAAAAAACTTGAAAGCGGCAATAGGATCTAGGCCTATTTATCTAGGACTGAAAGTGTCATTAAGTATTTTTGAGCCTTTAGATATATTAGTAAAATCAATTATGGTAACAAATAATACATTAGATGATGTCAATGATTCTGTACAACTATGTTCCAGATACTTGAATAATGCAACAAATTCATATTCAACATTATTTCTTGAAACCCTTCAAAATGTTGCTTTCATTGAAAATATAACAAAAAAAAGAAAAATAAAAGCAAATACAAGGTATTATATGTAATATATTATAAGTATTGGGTATTATAAAATAAATATATCTCCAAATATATATAAATAAAAATGACAATTAATTATATGCTAATTATTAACCTATAATTAATATATATATATATATATATATATATATATATATATATATATTATATATAATATATATAATATATATATATTAAATTATTATATATATAAATGAGTAATATTATGGCTTACTTATACTCAAGTTTAAATATAATAATAACAGAATATTTTACAGATATAACTATATTAGTAACATATATGGTATCGATAACAATGATGGAGAAGACTTAATTGATCATTTAAGGTAAATTATATTTGTCATATATCCTAATTGCATATCATATATATATATATATATATATATATATATATATATATATATATATATATAGTCGTAATATAACCAGTTGGTGGACAATGCAAAATATAATCATTTGGTAACCATTTTTTATAAGATAGCCATGAAGGTGACAATTTACATACTAATTAATTATGATATACTCTTTGAATATATCTAATTATTTTTTCAAAGTAATGAATAATAAAATATATATAAAAATATTGTCTACCAAATAAAAATTATGTATAAGCTAACTACTTTGTTGCCAATATTAAGTTATGCATAAAATAATTATTTTGTGGACATCTGAATGTTAAAGATTTCGCTCCAACTTTATTATTTTCTGATATATGTTCTATATTAGTGATAAACAAAAATGAAATGCGCATTACCGCGCATGACAAATTTTAATTTTCAGCGCTCCTAAATGTCATACATTTTTATATATTTAAACTATTTTGCTTTTTATATCAATATTAAACACATCATATATGGTTAGTTATATTTTAAAATAATTATATATTATTTATATCATATAATATCTTCATTATATTAAATAAATATGTCTTTTATTTGTATATTATGTTTATATAAGCATTTTTCGGATAATAATTTAAAAAACACATGTGTTCATGTAAAATTATTAAAATTATAATTATATTATAATTATTATATCATAATAAATTATTATTAAATAATATGTTAGCATAATTATAATATATCTATTAGATATATTACTTAGATATAAAAACGGGCTCTATACGAACTAATGTAAATTTTATTTCAAAATAAAAATATGAAATTTTAATTATGAAAATGTATCATATAGTTGGTATTATGATAGCATAAGTTAACTTTAATTATCAATTATCAATAGATTATTATATTCTTGTGTTTATTCATTATAATATACATTTTAACACGCATTTTATATTAAAATGAAACTATTTAAATAAGTATAATTATTGATCAATATTATTCATTGAATATATATATATATATGGAACACATTCATAACCGGCGCCAAAAATCTATGATTAATACTTTATTCAATATCGGAGCGCGCGCTTTCGCAATTGAGACTCCCGCCTCTAGATATAGACGTGTCATAATATATAGATAGTATTTGACCTAGATCGTTATTGCTATATCTAGCCTAAGGTAATTGTGAATTATGATTGTGTGTGTGTGTGTATGTGTGTGTGTGTATATATAAAGTACGTATCTCTCTCAATATATATACGTTTCAACTCCGAAAGCGTGAGCTGCGATATCGAATAAACTATTAGTCATATATTTTTGGCGCCGGTTATGAACCACAACCTATATATATATATGGTGACTGGAGAAGCAGGCCGCCGATATATTTAAGAGTTCAATTTGGGCGGTCTTACTAATATATAAGAGCCGCCCAATTAATAAATATATATTACGCTTGATTTCACACGCTACAATATTCCATACGAGTAACATACATAAATGCTTTTGTGTATTATATCATATTAAACAAATCCACAAATATATATTATATATATGTATAATAATATAATCCATATATATATATATATATATATATATATATATATATATATATATATATATATATATATATATATATATATATATATATATATATATATCTATAGTTATCCGTTATAGTAATTGTACAATTAAATATTTGTTAATAAATTTGATTTTTTTATTAAATTTTAATTTATACTATTAGAAATCATTTGATTATTATTCGAATATAATACGTACACATGAGATCGATATAGTTTTAGAAATTTCGTTTAATTGCAAGTAGAACTAATATATTATATATATATAATAATATAATCCATCAATATGTTATCCATTATAGTTTTATAATTTCTAATAGTACAAATTGAAATTTAATAAAAAATCAAATATTTAATTGTACAGTTGGTACCTGGTCAAAAGTTTCGCGATTTGAATGCCTGCAAAATTGTTTATTCGAATTAGTGAATTTACAATAGCGTATGAATCATACGCCGTATAATTGTTTGTAAAAACATTAATATGTTTAGTTTTAGTTATTTTCACTTGTTTGGTTTGGTTTTGTTGGGTTTAGTTTTAATATTGGTAGGTATTTTTAGCTGCATTACATCCCGAGTGAGCCTATAAAACACACACAAATGTTAATGATAAGCCGTTGCGTAGCCGATAGTCTATAAATAGACATACGAAAATTATAATGGCCAACCATAAGCTATTGTATAATCACTAAATAAGTTGGCGTGCGTACAAATCGCGCATCAATCGCGAAGATTTTGACCATAATCCGTACAGTTACTATTAATATTATTATACATGTATAATATATATGTATATAATTATAATATATATTTGTGTTAATATGATAATACACATAAACAACGTATGTATGTTACTCATATGGAATATTTTAGCGTGTGAAATCAAGCGTAACATATATTTACATCGATGGGTGGTTCTTAAATATATCGGCGGCCTGCTTCTCCTGTATATATATTATATGATTATTATAATACCATATCAAATTAAATATTGTTAAAAATATAATAGTTATACATTATGAAAAATATACAATCAGCATTAGTTAATATAGAAATAAAAGTAATTTAATAAATATAGTTTTAAATACAATTGCCGTTTGTCCGTTCTAACCAAACAGGGTAGTTTATTTGTAATCTTCGGCGAAAACCATTTTTAACATACTTGTGTATATTATATAATATATATATGATATTATAATTCATATATTTATTAATATTATAGTAATAAATTATTATTATTTTAAAGTATTAAATAATACTATGATTACTTAATATACAATATTTATTGCTTATAGAAAAACAGAAAATTCCAATTATGAAATAACTGCTATACTAATACCGTACATAAAAATATTAATACTACTACTTTAATGCCATGAATACTTTTTTAATATTCCAAATTCTAATCTAAATAATCAAATTGTTTACATTACTACATAATATATATTATGTTAAACACTATTATATAATACATATATATGTAATATTTAAATAATAATTCACTGATAATGCCTATTGTATAATTATTTTACATTTGTAAGGTATTATTATCTCGCAGTTTATATTAATAATGTATTGGTATTTAGTAGTTTATAATTCCACAATTACATTTGTATGGTTGTATTCTTTATCATTTGTAAATTTCTTCTTAATTATATCTGTTAATTTCACTGTTTATAGTAGTATCATGCTAACATTAAAACTTATAGATATCGTAATATATATAATATATATATTTAATCTATAATATCATATATAATTAACTTTATGATAATAATCTTTTAGAATCAAGTGCAAAACAGAACAGGAGTTATCGAATGGTTTTTATTTAATTATATAATCAATGATATGTGTAATATAATAAAAAATAATTAGTTAAATAATAGAATACCAATAATATCGTGTGAAGTAATTTTGTGGCGAATGATCTCATGTGAAATGATAATATATATAAATAATTATTTATAAATAGTAGAATTTAAACTACACACGAAATCACCAATCCGTATAATATCATTCCCCATGAAATCACTTCGCACGAGAACACTGGATACCAAATAATAATATATAATTAATAAATAATTGTATATAATTATTTAACATCCAATATCCAACTTTAGATACTAAATTTGTTCATATTAATATCAAAGATTTTTCTAATGAAAGATATAACACTCATGAGAAATCGTGTAATTAAATTTTGTATACAAAAACCAACAGCACCACCTATATAGGTCATTTTTTGAAACTATGTGTTTATAATGTAAATTTGTATCAAACTTTTAAAATGAAAAATAATATGCTTTAAATTATTATTTTATTAAGTGTTTATTACTAATATATAGAAATAGGATATGTTGGTTTTAAATCCTATGAATATCTATGTGGCAAGTAAAAGCTAATTTATATTGCATGTAATTTAATAGAGTAATGAAAACATTGTAGTATGCAAATTGCGGCAAATCTAAATCGATTTCGATACTGCTGCTAGAAGCGGGATGTATGAATACTAATCATGTTGCGTAGGTAGCTAGTTTTATATCTTTGATTCGCAAAATCTTTGTTAATATCTTTTAAATTATATTATATTTTAGACATGTCAATAATATTTATTTATTAACATTTTGTAATTGAAAATAATAATATTTTAATTAATAATTATTTATATGGTATTTGTATTGGTGTATTATTATAAATTTATTAATTTATTTTCAATAATTTAATGTTACTTTATTTATTTTGTAATCAGTAGTATCCAATACATATTTTGATGTACACACATGTACATACAAATATTAAATATAGTAGTATAATAATATGGAACATAATATATAAGATACAAATATATAATTAATTACAGGTGATGAATAATTACATTTAAGAAAAGTCTTTTTTGGAGTAAAAACAAAAGCTATGTTGGAATATAATACAAATTTGATTGCTGCCGGTAAATTTCAAGGCATACTAATTGAACATGTAGGATAGAAAACTTATGCAACGGTTTGTATTTTAAATTATATAAATTACCTATTTAATCAATTAAATTAATACAGAATGTAGTACATTTATTTTAAGAACTTTTATAATCAAATTAAAGAGAAATTACTCTAAAGCTATACCAGTTAATATCAAATCACTAAAGATCCAGAATTCAATAATATTATAACTAAAATGCATGATGGTCAAGACATTATTAAAAAAGATCCTTTATTTAAACATGTTAGTAATTCATTATTAGTATTTTTATAAAATAAAAGTTTATTTATATATTTGTTTTAAATATATGTATATTCATTATTTGTTATTAAAATTTCATATTCAATTATATATCTAATCAAATTTATTATTCTATTTTTATTAATTTTATTTAATATATATTCATTATTTTTTATTATAATAATATATAATCTTTATTGAATCGATTTAGGAAATTTATTATTAAAGCTGGATTTATCAAATAATAAATTTTGATATATAAAAGTAATGGTCAGGATTCTATTCTAGAAATCGACTATATGATAAAGTTAGTAACATTTATATATTATCGATTTCAAAATATCAAATTAATGATTAATATTTATAAAATTTTGCTTTGATTAAAAATTGTTCAATTTATTTAATATCTATTAAAAAATTCAAATTTATATACATATGATATTCAAATCGCCATATGACATATTCCATGTGACACGTAACATTTAATTGTTGATATCCTATCTCGTTTCTACACCAGCTATTACCTACCTCACTTAATCTCCGTTCATAATCTAAGCCTACATTCCAGTAATTGGATGTATTTGCATTTGATTTTCGTATTTGATAAAAACTATATATACGAATTTAATTTATATTTTATATAGAAAATGTATAGGTGTTATAAATTATAACTTATAATATCCCAAGCAACCAGTATATTGTTTACAGTTTTTTATCATATTGATTTTCTTTAGATATCAAATATATTTTAAATAGATTTCAATTAATTATTATGCAATCTGGTATAGAGATAGGGATTATTATTTTATGATTTAATATTTAATGTGTTAATATTTGTATTTATATTTGATTCTTAAGAAAAATGTTTATAATATATTAATTTTATAAACTCACTCTTCGGCTTTCCCACTCCTCGCTATCTACATCATACTACTTCAATTTTATCCATGATAAATCTTGCTTCTACAGGGTTTTATATACCAATTATTCTATAAGTAATCTTCACTTACCGTATACACCCACCTATTTACATTGCTTTAATTAACCTATAAATCTGATATATTCAATATATATCAATCACTAACCATGTAATATCTTTATATATATACTCTATATTTTATTTTATTTATTTACAATTTCTACTACATACCCTATATATCTATTTAAAGTCTACAATTTCTATTACGTAATCCAATTTCATGTATTTTATTTTTAATATCAGTAAATTATAATAAATATAATTAATTTCATATTCAATGGATTAATTTTTTATATTTATTTTTTAAATAACTTTTGCTCAAATTCTTTAGTGAATATATTATATGAATTAAATTGATTTTAATTAATTTATTTGCTACAGTTATCGACTACACCGGCTACGTTATTGACTTTGAAATTATGTGGAGATTATTGTGTTTACAAGAAAGCAAAATATGAACATTTAACTTTGGAATGCAGGCCTATTCATCTGCATTTGATGGATTGCTAGGATATTCATTATAATCGGTTGCAGAATATGCAGTACAACAAGACAGATTACGATGCTTGGATGCTACAAAGGTGAAGAAGAAGATGAAACATCAAGACAATTCATATGCTGCAGGATGTGCAAACATATAATTAAAATAAATTGTATATGTATAATTTTATTTTTAATATCATTTAAACTATAATATATATATTAGTAACTATATATAGTGTGAGAATTAAATTAAAAAAAACTTTAAACTTGATTTAGTCAGAATAATTATTTTGTATATCTCATTAACTACATATTGCATATTTTTTCTTTAAATTTCACAATATATATAAATGAACAGTATAAATTATTAATTCTATATATATGTAGTAAATTAGTGATACATTTTTATATTATTTGTTAATCATTATTTAAAATAAATTCAAATATATTTATAATAAGATTGTTAAATAATTATTACAAAAACTTTAATATTATAAGTGGATACATTTTGAAAAGATGTTATTTTACATGTAACTAATGAATAGTACCTTTAAACACATATCAATAAACATTTTCTATATATTATTACTTATTGAAATATATAAGTTTATTAATTTAAATAAAATATATACATGTTGAGAATGAGCAAAATGTAGTATATTCCACAAATATTTAAAATATGATCTTGTATAGTGTTACGAAATATTAAAAAAGAAATTGAATCTGTAAGCAGATTTAGTGAAAATTTAATACAAAATATATATGTAAAATAAATAATTAATTGATCATCAAAACATTGTTAACCTGAAAGGAAAATGGTTTTATATTAGTTTATTACATATAAAGAAAGAACACAGTTGTTTTCGAAACAAGATATATATAATATTAATTAATTAATAAATAATTATAATCAGATTCACTTTATAAGTACAACTTGTGAAGATTTATAGAAATATAATTAATTAAAAGAATTTATAGAATAGCTTCCATTATGGTACATCTGCAATTAAAAATATTAATATTTAATAGAATTTTATTTGTTTTATATATATGATATGTATGCAAGTATATAATTAATATGCCTTTTCTTTGTAAAATGCTTTACAATAATTTCTAGTAAATAGTAATATTATTAAAATTATTATTATTTATATTAAAAAATATACCCCCTGAGGGCATCGTAACCAGACCTTCTGCGTTGCATACAACAATCTAACCTCTATACTACCTAACTGGTTTTATTAATTATATATAATTACTAATAGTAGTATTATATTTGATTTAATTATAAATAGAATTAGAATATAATTATATTTCACAAATTTAATAAAGTATTGATAAATTATAGAATACAAAATAATAGTATGATTATTATTATATATATAGTATTATACTAAGTATATAATATGATAGTTATTAATTATATAATATAAATCGAAAGTTATTTGAATTTTTTTAAATGCTCAAAATAACCCTACAAAAATATTTTGAAAGGCTTTTCAAAATAAGCTATGTTGAAAGTTGGCACATATTAACTGGGCCAGGGGCTGGTTGCTCTGAGATTGGCCAGAGACAATCCTTATTTATATGTATTATTGGGTTACTCTGTGATTTTGTAAACATATCTTAGCTGAGATCAAGCTCAGCAATATTTCTATATAATCCTTATTTCATTTTTGAATGTTTAAAAATATTCAAAATATAATTATGTACCTAAGTTAAATATTACTTAATTATAATTCGATTATTAAAGGATGTACACAAAGATTTTCCGAAGGATATGCTTCGCAAAATCATTAATTCAAATTCAAAATCAAATTCTATATAGTTTCGGAAAGCCCATTTAATTTCAAGTATAATCAATTATTGATTCAATAGATAATTAAATTTCTATTATCATAATTATTATGATAATAGCAGCTTAATAATTGCATAATAGACTTTTAATAGCACCATAATTATTATAATAGCATGACAAATTAATAGCAGCATATTATATTAAATTATTTAATAAATATACATTTACAGCACAATCATTGTGACAATGTAAACATTTGAGGCTATTATATATGCTATTATCATAATAATTATGAGGCTATAACTGTTTACTGGGTTAAATAAGTATACTATCATATAGTTTATAATATAAGTACAATTATATAATCAATTCAATATCGAAATAATATTTGTTGAATAGTTTATTATAAACTTTATATAATTATAATTATTATAATATGATTGTGTGTGTGTATGTGTGTGTGTGTATATATAAAGTACGTATCTCTCTCAATATATATACGTTTCAACTCCGAAAGCGTGAGCTGCGATATCGAATAAACTATTAGTCATATATTTTTGGCGCCGGTTATGAACCACAACCTATATATATATGGTGACTGGAGAAGCAGGCCGCCGATATATTTAAGAGTTCAATTTGGGCGGTCTTACTAATATATAAGAGCCGCCCAATTAATAAATATATGTTACGCTTGATTTCACACGCTACAATATTCCATACGCGTAACATACATAAATGCTTTTGTGTATTATATCATATTAAACAAATCCACAAATATATATTATATATATGTATAATAATACAATCCATATATATATATATATATATATATATATATATATATATATATATCTATAGTTATCCGTTATAGTAATTGTACAATTAAATATTTGTTAATAAATTTGATTTTTTTATTAAATTTTAATTTATACTATTAGAAATCATTTGATTATTATTCGAATATAATACGTACACATGAGATCGATATAGTTTTAGAAATTTCGTTTAATTGCAAGTAGAACTAATATATTATATATATATAATAATATAATCCATCAATATGTTATCCATTATAGTTTTATAATTTCTAATAGTACAAATTGAAATTTAATAAAAAATCAAATATTTAATTGTACAGTTGGTACCTGGTCAAAAGTTTCGCGATTTGAATGCCTGCAAAATTGTTTATTCGAATTAGTGAATTTACAATAGCGTATGAATCATACGCCGTATAATTGTTTGTAAAAACATTAATATGTTTAGTTTTAGTTATTTTCACTTGTTTGGTTTGGTTTTGTTGGGTTTAGTTTTAATATTGGTAGGTATTTTTAGCTGCATTACATCCCGAGTGAGCCTATAAAACACACACAAATGTTAATGATAAGCCGTTGCGTAGCCGATAGTCTATAAATAGACATACGAAAATTATAATGGCCAACCATAAGCTATTGTATAATCACTAAATAAGTTGGCGTGCGTACAAATCGCGCATCAATCGCGAAGATTTTGACCATAATCCGTACAGTTACTATTAATATTATTATACATGTATAATATATATGTATATAATTATAATATATATTTGTGTTAATATGATAATACACATAAACAACGTATGTATGTTACTCATATGGAATATTTTAGCGTGTGAAATCAAGCGTAACATATATTTACATCGATGGGTGGTTCTTAAATATATCGGCGGCCTGCTTCTCCTGTATATATATATTATATGATTATTATAATACCATATCAAATTAAATATTGTTAAAAATATAATAGTTATACATTATGAAAAATATACAATCAGCATTAGTTAATATAGAAATAAAAGTAATTTAATAAATATAGTTTTAAATACAATTGCCGTTTGTCCGTTCTAACCAAACAGGGTAGTTTATTTGTAATCTTCGGCGAAAACCATTTTTAACATACTTGTGTATATTATATAATATATATATGATATTATAATTCATATATTTATTAATATTATAGTAATACATTATTATTATTTTAAAGTATTAAATAATACTATGATTACTTAATATACAATATTTATTGCTTATAGAAAAACAGAAAATTCCAATTATGAAATAACTGCTATACTAATACCGTACACAAAAATATTAATACTACTACTTTAATGCCATGAATACTTTTTTAATATTATAATCTAAATAATCAAATTGTTTACATTACTACATAATATATATTATGTTAAACACTATTATATAATACATATATGTGTAATATTTAAATAATAATTCACTGATAATGCCTATTGTATAATTATTTTACATTTGTAAGGTATTATTATCTCGCAGTTTATATTAATAATGTATTGGTATTTAGTAGTTTATAATTCCACGATTACATTTGTATGGTTGTATTCTTTATCATTTGTAAATTTCTTCTTAATTATATCTGTTAATTTCACTGTTTATAGTAGTATCATGCTAACATTAAAACTTATAGATATCGTAATATATATAATATATATATTTAATCTATAATATCATATATAATTAACTTTATGATAATAATCTTTTAAAATCAAGTGCAAAACAGAACAGGAGTTATCGAATGGTTTTTATTTAATTATATAATCAATGATATGTGTAATATAATAAAAAATAATTAGTTAAATAATAGAATACCAATAATATCGTGTGAAGTAATTTTGTGGCGAATGATCTCATGTGAAATGATAATATATATAAATAATTATTTATAAATAGTAGAATTTAAACTACACACGAAATCACCAATCCGTATAATATCATTCCCCATGAAATCACTTCGCACGAGAACACTGGATACCAAATAATAATATATAATTAATAAATAATTGTATATAATTATTTAACATCCAATATCCAACTTTAGATACTAAATTTGTTCATATTAATATCAAAGATTTTTCTAATGAAAGATATAACACTCATGAGAAATCGTGTAATTAAATTTTGTATACAAAAACCAACAGCACCACCTATATAGGTCATTTTTTGAAACTATGTGTTTATAATGTAAATTTGTATCAAACTTTTAAAATGAAAAATAATATGCTTTAAATTATTATTTTATTAAGTGTTTATTACTAATATATAGAAATAGGATATGTTGGTTTTAAATCCTATGAATATCTATGTGGCAAGTAAAAGCTAATTTATATTGCATGTAATTTAATAGAGTAATGAAAACATTGTAGTATGCAAATTGCGGCAAATCTAAATCGATTTCGATACTGCTGCTAGAATCGGGATGTATGAATACTAATCATGTTGCGTAGGTAGCTAGTTTTATATCTTTGATTCGCAAAATCTTTGTTAATATCTTTTAAATTATATTATATTTTAGACATGTCAATAATATTTATTTATTAACATTTTGTATTTGAAAATAATAATATTTTAATTAATAATTATTTATATGGTATTTGTATTGGTGTATTATTATAAATTTATTAATTTATTTTCAATAATTTAATGTTACTTTATTTATTTTGTAATCAGTAGTATCCAATACATATTTTGATGTACACACATGTACATACAAATATTAAATATAGTAGTATAATAATATGGAACATAATATATAAGATACAAATATATAATTAATTACAGGTGATGAATAATTACATTTAAGAAAAGTGTTTTTTGGAGTAAAAACAAAAGCTATGTTGGAATATAATACAAATTTGATTGCTGCCGGTAAATTTCAAGGCATACTAATTGAACATGTAGGATAGAAAACTTATGCAACGGTTTGTATTTTAAATTATATAAATTACCTATTTAATCAATTAAATTAATACAGAATGTAGTACATTTATTTTAAGAACTTTTATAATCAAATTAAAGAGAAATTACTCTAAAGCTATACCAGTTAATATCAAATCACTAAAGATCCAGAATTCAATAATATTATAACCAAAATGCATGATGGTCAAGACATTATTAAAAAAGATCCTTTATTTAAACATGTTAGTAATTCATTATTAGTATTTATATAAAATAATAGTTTATTTATATATTTGTTTTAAATATATGTATATTCATTATTTATTATTAAAATATCATATTCAATTATATATCTAATCAAATTTATTATTCTATTTTTATTAATTTTATTTAATATATATTCATTATTTTTTATTATAATAATATATAATCTTTATTGAATCGATTTAGGAAATTTATTATTAAAGCTGGATTTATCAAATAATAAATTTTGATATATAAAAGTAATGGTCAGGATTCTATTCTAGAAATCGACTATATGATAAAGTTAGTAACATTTATATATTATCGATTTCAAAATATCAAATTAATGATTAATATTTATAAAATTTTGCTTTGATTAAAAATTGTTCAATTTATTTAATATCTATTAAAAAATTCAAATTTATATACATATGATATTCAAATCGCCATATGACATATTCCATGTGACACGTAACATTTAATTGTTGATATCCTATCTCGTTTCTACACCAGCTATTACCTACCTCACTTAATCTCCGTTCATAATCTAAGCCTACATTCCAGTAATTGGATGTATTTGCATTTGATTTTCGTATTTGATAAAAACTATATATATGAATTTAATTTATATTTTATATAGAAAATGTATAGGTGTTATAAATTATAACTTATAATATCCCAAGCAACCAGTATATTGTTTACAGTTTTTTATCATATTGATTTTCTTTAGATATCAAATATATTTTAAATAGATTTCAATTAATTATTATGCAATCTGGTATAGAGATAGGGATTATTATTT
Organism: Osedax fenrisi; assembly: GCA_964019155.1. Taxonomy (NCBI): domain Eukaryota; kingdom Metazoa; phylum Annelida; class Polychaeta; order Sabellida; family Siboglinidae; genus Osedax; species Osedax fenrisi. The sequence continues at coordinate 17,188,059 of OZ025241.1, forward strand.
TATGATTTAATATTTAATGTGTTAATATTTGTATTTATATTTGATTCTTAAGAAAAATGTTTATAATATATTAATTTTATAAACTCACTCTTCGGCTTTCCCACTCCTCGCTATCTACATCATACTACTTCAATTTTATCCATGATAAATCTTGCTTCTACAGGGTTTTATATACCAATTATTCTATAAGTAATCTTCACTTACCGTATACACCCACCTATTTACATTGCTTTAATTAACCTATAAATCTGATATATTCAATATATATCAATCACTAACCATGTAATATATTTATATATATACTCTATATTTTATTTTATTTATTTACAATTTCTACTACATACCCTAAATATCTATTTAAAGTCTACAATTTCTATTACGTAATCCAATTTCATGTATTTTATTTTTAATATCAGTAAATTATAATAAATATAATTAATTTCATATTCAATGGATTAATTTTTTATATTTATTTTTTAAATAACTTTTGCTCAAATTCTTTAGTGAATATATTATATGAATTAAATTGATTTTAATTAATTTATTTGCTACAGTTATCGACTACACCGGCTACGTTATTGACTTTGAAATTATGTGGAGATTATTGTGTTTACAAGAAAGCAAAATATGAACATTTAACTTTGGAATGCAGGCCTATTCATCTGCATTTGATGGATTGCTAGGATATTCATTATAATCGGTTGCAGAATATGTAGTACAACAAGACAGATTACGATGCTTGGATGCTACAAAGGTGAAGAAGAAGATGAAACATCAAGACAATTCATATGCTGCAGGATGTGCAAACATATAATTAAAATAAATTGTATATGTATAATTTTATTTTTAATATCATTTAAACTATAATATATATATTAGTAACTATATATAGTGTGAGAATTAAATTAAAAAAAACTTTAAACTTGATTTAGTCAGAATAATTATTTTGTATATCTCATTAACTACATATTGCATATTTTTTCTTTAAATTTCACAATATATATAAATGAACAGTATAAATTATTAATTCTATATATATGTAGTAAATTAGTGATACATTTTTATATTATTTGTTAATCATTATTTAAAATAAATTCAAATATATTTATAATAAGATTGTTAAATAATTATTACAAAAACTTTAATATTATAAGTGGATACATTTTGAAAAGATGTTATTTTACATGTAACTAATGAATAGTACCTTTAAACACATATCAATAAACATTTTCTATATATTATTACTTATTGAAATATATAAGTTTATTAATTTAAATAAAATATATACATGTTGAGAATGAGCAAAATGTAGTATATTCCACAAATATTTAAAATATGATCTTGTATAGTGTTACGAAATATTAAAAAAGAAATTGAATCTGTAAGCAGATTTAGTGAAAATTTAATACAAAATATATATGTAAAATAAATAATTAATTGATCATCAAAACATTGTTAACCTGAAAGGAAAATGGTTTTATATTAGTTTATTACATATAAAGAAAGAACACAGTTGTTTTCGAAACAAGATATATATAATATTAATTAATTAATAAATAATTATAATCAGATTCACTTTATAAGTACAACTTGTGAAGATTTATAGAAATATAATTAATTAAAAGAATTTATAGAATAGCTTCCATTATGGTACATCTGCAATTAAAAATATTAATATTTAATAGAATTGTATTTGTTTTATATATATGATATGTATGCAAGTATATAATTAATATGCCTTTTCTTTGTAAAATGCTTTACAATAATTTCTAGTAAATAGTAATATTATTAAAATTATTATTATTTATATTAAAAAATATACCCCCTGAGGGCATCGTAACCAGACCTTCTGCGTTGCATACAACAATCTAACCTCTATACTACCTAACTGGTTTTATTAATTATATATAATTACTAATAGTAGTATTATATTTGATTTAATTATAAATAGAATTAGAATATAATTATATTTCACAAATTTAATAAAGTATTGATAAATTATAGAATACAAAATAATAGTATGATTATTATTATATATATAGTATTATACTAAGTATATAATATGATAGTTATTAATTATATAATATAAATCGAAAGTTATTTGAATTTTTTTAAATGCTCAAAATAACCCTACAAAAATATTTTGAAAGGCTTTTCAAAATAAGCTATGTTGAAAGTTGGCACATATTAACTGGGCCAGGGGCTGGTTGCTCTGAGATTGGCCAGAGACAATCCTTATTTATAGGTATTATTGGGTTACTCTGTGATTTTGTAAACATATCTTAGCTGAGATCAAGCTCAGCAATATTTCTATATAATCCTTATTTCATTTTTGAATGTTTAAAAATATTCAAAATATAATTATGTACCTAAGTTAAATATTACTTAATTATAATTCGATTATTAAAGGATGTACACAAAGATTTTCCGAAGGATATGCTTCGCAAAATCATTAATTCAAATTCAAAATCAAATTCTATATAGTTTCGGAAAGCCCATTTAATTTCAAGTAGGTATAATCACCTATAATCAATTATTGATTCAATAGATAATTAAATTTCTATTATCATAATTATTATGATAATAGCAGCTTAATAATTGCATAATAGACTTTTAATAGCACCATAATTATTATAATAGCATGACAAATTAATAGCAGCATATTATATTAAATTATTTAATAAATATACATTTACAGCACAATCATTGTGACAATGTAAACATTTGAGGCTATTATATATGCTATTATCATAATAATTATGAGGCTATAACTGTTTCCAGGGTTAAATAAGTATACTATCATATAGTTTATAATATAAGTACAATTATATAATCAATTCAATATCGAAATAATATTTGTTGAATAGTTTATTATAAACTTTATATAATTATAATTATTATAATATGATAATAGCATATATAATAGCCTCAAATGTTTACATTGTCACAATGATTGTGCTGTAAATGTATATTTATTAAATAATTTAATATAATATGCTGCTATTAATTTGTCATGCTATTATAATAATTATGGTGCTATTAAAAGTCTATTATGCAATTATTATTATTATAATAATAAGTATATACTTATTACTTAAAGTAAATATTAATACAATTTATGTTATTCAGTTGCATACTATTAATTATAATATTACAATTATACAGGATATCTATATAGTTTCTAGATATAATAAATACTATTTGTATGATATGATAAGAAAATAATAAGTATAATTTTATATGAAAAATAATTCTATTCTAATTCTATTTATAATTAAATCAAAACTAATACTATTATTAGTAATTTACATAATTAATAAAATTGAATAGGTAGTATATATACTATATAGCTGTAGCTGTTAGATTGCAGTATGCAATGCAGAAGGTCTGGCTACGATGCCCTCAGGTGGTATATTTTTTATTTTATAATATATATTTTGTTTAATATAAATAATAATACTATTTACTAGACATTATTTTAAAGTCTTTTACAAGGAAAAAGCATATTCATTATATAATTAGCATACTTATCACATATAAAACAAAACATAGAACAAATAAAATTCTATTAAATATTAATATTATTATTTAATATTTTATTATCATATCTATTAAAAATATTATATATTATGAAATATATTGAACTAGAAATTATTTCGAAACACTATATAGTGTGTTCATTATTATATTTTATATTATGTATAAATATATATATATATATATATAGTATAGGATTATATATATATATATATATATATATATATATATATATATATATATATATATATATATATATATATATAGTATAGGATTATATAGGACCTATATTTCATATTTTAATATTTGATCCTATGTATTATAAATTTAATAAGGACACCTATTTGTTATCCTAATTACCATAAAATTATCCAAGTTTTATACAAATATATTTTGAGAGCTACTCGAATGTCCTATGCTAATAAAATTAGCTAACAATTCCCAGAACAACCCATCCTCTATCTATCCTAGGCTATTTTTTTGCTGTGACAGGATAATTATTTTTATCCAGAACAACCCGATTTACTGAGAATTATCCAGAGATTGTCTCTGGATAGTGATAGGAAATATTTTATTTCCAGAATAACTGGCTCCTGATTATTAAGTATAATAAATCCATGAGTTTATACACAATATTATATTTGAAAGAAGGAGAGGATAATAATACTGAGATTTATTGTGAACAACAGCCATGTCGTAATATGTGACATTATAAATATATATATATATATATAATAATAATTAGGGATGTGTATAAGATGTACAGATAATTCTGTATCGGACTGTGTCACAGTCTATAGGCTACAATAATAAGTTTGGCGAATATAAATTCCTATTAAATAATAGCTTGGTATCTATATTTAGAGCGCTAACATTATATATATATCTTTGGTAGGAATACATATATGTAGAAGGCACATGGATATATATATATAAATATATAGATTATAATAATAAGTAGTTATATATATATATATATATATGTAGGCATATAACACCCCCTTTATACATTTAAATATCTACAAGTCAATAATACAAGTGGGGGTCGTACATTATTGTTAGATCAACGCAGCGCTACGGTTGACGGGGTTTGATTATCTAGATCCGGACCGGGTGTCAACGGACTAGTTGTGAGTGCGATATCCCTGGGATGAGAATGTAATGACACACTATGGAGGGGAATAACTACATCTGAACCGAGTATCGGTGGAGTAGAGGGTAGGGCAAGAGGTCTTGAGTGATTCTCTGATGCATCTCGGTGTGTTGGTACTACCTCCTGACAGGGCGTCGTAGGGGAAGTAAGGCGGATATCTCATAGATTTCTCCCGAAGGTAGAACAATCCATACTGCGGATGTTGTAACTCCGAAGTTTCTTGAGTTGAGATGTTACATAGCTGGCTTCCATGTCTTTGATATGTGGTCACGCTGGTGAATGTTTGTGAGGGGTGTTATGTTGGACAGGTACAATGAGTCTTGTTTTTTACTAGTGTCGTGTGGTTGACACATTGGATGATAATTTATTATCATTCGACAAGTCTACGGGGTAGGTGCTAGGTAAAGGGTTTGCTAACTTGTGGCTGTATAGCAGTTCGGTGGGGCTTTGTGTCGATAATTACTGGTTTAGATCATAGTAGAAGTTTCGACATCTGGAAGTTCTCAGACATCTTTAAGCTCTGCATGGTTCCTTGGCTAGGCCGTTACTTAGGAAGTGGTATGCCTGCTTGTCACGTGGTCGAATCCCCATTCGGAACTAGCTATATTCGGCAAATATTCGGAACGCTTGTGACGAATATAGTCCTCCGATGTCGCTAAGTAACCGGTCTAGGATACCATGTTTTAGATGATCTACAATGGTTACGCTGGTTATGGGCGCACGCAAAGTGTATATAAATGGGAATTGAGTATAAAAATCAAATATAATGAGGTATGTGATATTGTTATGGTGGACAAAATGTATACTTAGGTATTGCCATGAGTACGTCAGTGTGTCATATGGCAATAGAGGTTACTTATACAGAAGAAAGTAAGGCTTGAAGGGTTTCGTCTCCCGTTTCTAATTTTAAATATTCTATCTTCTGTGTCCCAAACTTCAATGGTTTATCTGGACATCAAGGTCTATGTGTTCACTGGCATCTGATGGTAGGTGAAAATCTATCCGTAGCTCTATTCCTGGCTTTAAAAATATTAGCGTGAAATCTTACTGCTGCACTCGTAATAGCATTTTTTGGACTCGGGTTGGTGCTGTGAAGAGATGTTCTGGGTGATCATCAGGGATGGGGTCAAATACGTATTTATATTTTGATTTGAATAATTATTCAGTGATGTATTTGTATTTGAGTGTCGTATTTCGTGTATTTTTAATCAGTCTATTGTTCACAGTTTTTTATTTTATTGATTTTCTTTAGTAATTAAATATATTAAAATAGATTTCAATTAATTATTATGCAATCTGGTATAGAGATAGGAATTATTATTTTATGATTTAATATTTAATATGTTAATATTTGTATTTTATATTTATATTAGATTCTCTTTCTAGAACTCATATATCCTTTATCCATTAATTACTCTAATTCTACGTCTTCTCCTTAATGATGATCAAATGATTTAATATTTAATGTGTTAATATTTGTATTTTGTATTTGTATTTGATAATATGTATTTGTATAAAAATGTAATAAATATTTGTATTTGTATTTGATAAAGTGTATTTGACCCCAAAACTGGTGATCATCTGCACTTGTGGTCAGACTTAATAATGTGAAACCATTCGATTCCGAATATTATGGCTTACATTTTTTCGATATTTACATAACGAGTCTCAGCGGGGCTGAATATCTTAGATGCGAAGGTGATGGGATTTCGTCTTGTTGGATGGATGTAGGAGGATGGCGTCAAAGTAATCGTATGAAGCATCTACTTGAATTGTTATCTTCTTCTTTGTGGCATAATATGATAGAGTAGTATATTTATTCTTCCATGTTATTGAATATATTAGGTATTCGACATCTTTTTTGAGAAGTTAACATAGAAGTATCGTAAGGTGTGACAGGTCTTTATTAAAGGGCCACATGTAGTTCGCGATAACTATGAATTATAATTCATAGACATGGCGTAATAATTATTATAATGATAATTATCAATGGCTTGCGGAGAATCTTGTGAGGTTATCTGTTGAATTAACTTCTCACACTTGGGGTCGGTATGTACGCCATCATTGTTGAAGAGGAGATCATTAGTCATATATATATATATATATGCATGGATATTTGTGTATACATATAATATATTATATAAAATTATTATATATATATATAAATTGTTGTTATGTATTAATCACTGTCTAAGTTGTGTAATACTAATATATTACACTGTTAAGTTGTGTGTATATATAGGGAGTAAAATGTCAAGGCTTATTTACGTTAATTGGTTAGACTTATTCTTCAAGAGATTATACATAGCGGTGGTCCGCTATATATACGCTGATGTCTGAGCGTGGGGCGGTAATGAGAGACGGCAGAAACTTATATTGTACGTGCATCGTGATACCAGGCACTAGGCGTATATGCACTGATATTATGTAGATGTACAATATCGACGCATATATATAAATAAAATATATAACACCCCTCTTCTCCCTATTGGTTAAGGATATCATGTTGGAGGTGGCCATGGGGATGACAATACATGCGTTGTGTATGGTGCTGATGGCATCACGGATGGTGGGGGTGATGGTAATGGGGTCACGAATATTGTGGGTGAGATCGAGAGGGTCACGGGTGACGTTGAGAACATATTGGGTATTATGTGTGATGTCGGATGCGTCACAGATGTCGTGGGTGACAGCTGGGGTGTACCAAATATGTACCTGATATAGTAGGCAAGGGCAAAAGCGTACCGGATGTCGTGGGTAGTGGCTGGGGCGTCACGGAGGTCATGAGTGACGGCGAGGGTGTACAGGATATCATACCGGATGTAGTGGGCAATGGCGAGGACGTAAAGAAAATGTTAAACAACATTTTCAGCTCGTCTAGCCGATCTTCATTATGCCAATCGAAGGAAGGAGTTGGTGTATGGTTCATGATTGTTTATAGTCGTTGGGCGTGGGGGTAGATGTTTCCTAACGTGCTCTCACTGGTTGGAGTGGCAGGATGATATTCATTGGACGTGAGGTTGGACGCTTATTGATGTTACGTCAAGGCTTATGTACTGGTTATACTTATTCTTCAAGTGATTATACATAGCGGCAGTCCGCTATATATACACAGCCGTCTGCGCGTGGGGGGGGTCATGCGAGATGGAAGGAATGTACGTGCATTATGATACCAGGCACTATGCGTATATTCGCTGATATCACGTAGATGTACAATATCGTCGCATATAAATAAATACAATATATAACAATAATTACAAGGCATTACCTGTTAATATTTAATACATTCAATAATATAATAATCTAAAAATGTTGTTAATATATATGTTATTACATATAAAGGTTAATATATATATAGGATGATACGGATAGTAGGTAACAATTAAATGGTAACATTACGTGGTGCACAAGGCGTGCTTGTTAAAAAAACGGAAGAATAAAACTAAACAAAATAAATCAAACAACCCACAAATATTAATATGCAAATAGGATGGTACTCGTATGTGTAAATATCATATATATATATATATATATATATATATATATATATATATATATATTAATACAAATGGTTTATAAATATATTTTTCAAAAGGAATTATTCCATATATACATGTTTCTCATTAAGATTTTATTTTCGTGTGCACTATAGTGGTACATTATACGCTCTTAGAGACATACACCTTGCGCCACATTTGTGACATTTGATATTTATAGTTATTTAATGTTTGCCTAATGTCCGTATTCCCATGTATATAATATATATAGTGGAAATAGATAGTAGTAATTATATTAAAAATGTAAATAAATATAAGGTTGTATAAAAATTAAAAAAAAGTATGTACAATTTTGTATATCTTATTTAATAAGTTATTATATATTATAAATTATAATTTATAATATAATATATATTTTATAATATACCTGGTACTAGGTTAAATATCGTGATTTTTGTAATACTCTATGATATAGTCTATTATAGGAATTATCTTAAAGCCGGCCGCCGATTGTTATTATAATAATGTCAGAGTTTATAATGCAGCTAAAAAATACAGAAAAATAAAACAAAACCAAATAAATTAAACAACCCCAAAATAAAAATTGAACTCTAACAATATAATAATAATAATCGGCGGCCTTATTTGATATTAACGTATCAGACTATATGATAAACTATATCACTGATAGAGTCTATGTCCGTAACATGTTTATTCGAATTATTTAAATTACAGAGTATTCTTATAATATTATATTAATTATATAATGACATGAATACTATATATTTATATAATTACTAATTCGTATAATGAAGTATGTGGGCTTTTAGTGTGTTGATTATTTTTAAACTATATTTTGACTATAATCATAATCATTATGATAATGATATAATGATTATCATTATAATATAATAATGATTATAATAATAATTATAATAATCCTATTATACAATGTTATATTTAATTAGTATATTGAATATAACTATCCATATAAAGTTTACAATAACAACTAATAGTATGTGTACTATTAGAAACTACTATTGGTAAAACCCAATTCAATTAATTTAATTATTAATAGAATATTTAAAAATGTTACCTGGTAAAATTTAAAATCTTACATTTTTTTTCTTACACGATAAATTACTTAATAAATTACTTAATACACATGATTATGAATGTATATAATTATATATTTAATTCACAATTACAAATTATTCTATATATTTAAATAGTAAGTATATATTTAACAATCTTAATATATATTTTAAAATTATTAAATTTTAAATATTAAATTGATAAAAATACTTGTATTACCTTAGTATTTATAAATATTTATATTTTAATACACATGATCCACATGATAATGGATATATATAATTATATATTTAATACACAATTAAACATTATTCTATTTAAATGTTAAGTATATATTTAATAATAATCTTAATGTATATTTTAAGATTATTAAATTTTAAATATTAAATTTTAAATTAATAAAAATACTTGTATTACCTTAGTATTTATGAATCATTCCATTTATTATTTCAAAATATAATAAAATAAATAATAAATTAATTAAAATGTATATTTTTTATTAATATAATATTTTATTTTTTTATTTTATATATATGATCCATATGTAATATAAAGTCTAAATCCATCAATTCCCTATAGACATATAACCAACAATACTACGTATTTCATTGAAAATGGTGTGTCTACTAAACAGTTATTTTTATGGATCCAATATATATAGAGTGACAATTAAATCATTATTTAAACTTACCTATTCTATTGATTTTTAAATTATTAATAAATAATATACAACTTTATTTCCTATATATTAATTATATAATTTTATTATAAGTCAAATGTATACCAAAAGTGATAAATTATTGCCCTAAACTATTTGGTGGACACGAAATTGTCCTCCAAATAATCATGTCTACCAAATGATTAATATTATGCAAGAAATGTCAACCAAATCTGGTATGTTCATATATATATATATATATATATATATATATATATATATTTATATATTATATACATATATCATTTAATTATATGTTAATACATATTGTTTAAAGTGAACTATATGAATGCATATGATATTGCTACAAGAAGACTCGAAGACACAATTAATTGTGATCATTTTGCAATCTAAAGGATATACTATTAAAAGAACACTATATAGATTAAGATGATATTAATAAATATCCAGAATTGAATTTAGAAGAACTATACACCGAATTACCTCTATTTAAAAGAAAGTCAAGAGCAAGATATTTAGAAGATGCCGTATTATATTATAATTCATGTATGGAAAATATAAAGAAAATATATGTAATGTAAAAATGTAAAAATATTGATAAAATTAATCATTGTAACACCAACAAGTTCAATTGACTGTGAAAGAAGTTTTAGTAACATGCGCATCGTAAATAATTGGCTAAGAAATTCTATGGAACAAAATAGACTAAATAGTTTAATTATATGTAGTATTCACAGTGAAACCTTAGACAAATTAAACATTGATGAATTTATGTCATCATTTGTTAATGAAACAGAATAGAGAGAGAATATGTTCTCATTTCATTAAATCTAACATCTATTAAAATTACCTAATAAAATGATATGTACGTTTATATACTTATTTATTTATATAATATCAACACAATTTAATTAGTTATACACAAAAAAATATATAATAATAATATAAATTAGTGAACCCCACGAACTTATGAAATATACCATCCTGCGGCCCTACTCATAGAATGGAGAACAATATATATATTTTCAAATATTTAAATATTGTGAATTAGTTGTGTTTAGAATTAGGGGATGAGCGCCGTTCGGTCTATAAATATATTTTAAGATGTATGATATAGGGAATTGATATGGGTTTTAAAAACCCGAAGTCATTTTATACAATATAATTATACATTTAATTTTTTATTGTATAGATTTTATTATATTCTATATGGAAACAGTAGAACTTTTTTTTATTTCAATCAACATTCATAAAATATTTTATAAAACTTATTATTTTTTAATTTAAACGAAATAAGTTTCTTAAAGTTTTAAATACCTTTCATTATTACAATAATTTTTATTTTTAATATGTCTGATTTGAAAATTAATTGGTAATTTATCATAGAACCGTCTATGTATAAATTTTATAGAATTAAATTTAACAACATCATAACACTTAAAAATAAAATTTCTCTGCAATAAATCATGAACATTAATATTTATATTTAATATTATGTATTTTAATGTTCTTTACTGTAAAATTGCGATATATGATTTATTGTTTTAAAAGTATTACCCTATATATGTGAACAATAGTTTAAATGAGACAATAATAATGATTTAAAAATTAAAAATCTAGTATATAAATTGAGGTTAATATGTAATTGTTTTATTATACTAATAACTCTAGATAACTTCGAAGTCACATATCATTATGTGTTTTTCCGGTCTAGTTTTTCATCAATATAAACATCTAAAAACATATAAATTAATACATTTATAATTGTAATTTCATTTAGAACTTGAATGAATATTCCGTATATTAAAGAGTATATAAATACATTTATGAATATTCAGTGTAAACTTGTTTATCTCTAACCAATATGATAACTTTTTTAATTCACTATTCAATAACTCATTAGACCAGATATAGTATTAATTTAAACAATTGTATTCGTATCACCGGCATAAAGTACTGGTCTAAATAATGTTGATATATTTGGTAAATCATTTATATATAAAATAAATAAAATGTGTCCTAAAATAGAACCTAGGTAATAGATAACACTACATTTTTGTTCATATTTTCAAGATTATCATTTATGGTTTCCATTATATCTACAAGGGCGTCACCAGTAGATATATTTCTCCAGAACCTATACTATGCTTTATAAATTATTTAATATTTATTTTTTAAATAATTTAAACAAAATTTAAATGTGCTTAAATTTAACATATCATTTTTAGAACCGGATTCATACAAGGGTTTTATTTGGCTTTTTAAATTCAGTTGGAAATAATCTCTCATTAATACATCTATTAATTAAAAGTCATAACATAAGACTTATGTCATCATTAATATATTTTAATAAGATATTATTCATATTAAAAATATCAGTACTATAATTGGAAGTATTTTTATCGATAATATTATATATTTCGGAAGATGTAGTTATATATATATATATAAAAATGAATAGTTATTATTATCTTCTAAGGTAGCATGAATACTAGTATTAATATTAAGATTAATAATTAATTTGACTTTAAATTATTTCCTACATTACTAAATATATCATTAAATTAATTCGCAATTGAAAAACTAGAATCATTATTTTGACATACATAATTATTTAGTTCCACGCATATGGAACTTCCTACTGTATGACTTATGGAAGGTCCTATCCTTATATTGTTTTAGAAAGAAACTAAAACATTATTTAAGCAATTCTTAATTTATTTTTGTATACGCTTTATTTAATATTTATATCTAAGTTAATGTAATTTTAATTTTTGTTATTTATATTTTCTATTCGTTTGTTTTATTATTGTTCGTTATTGTTATACACCAGAGATGGCACCCGCAATATTGGTGTTTAAATACACAATTCAATTCAATTCAATTATTATTATAATTTGATTTATTTATAATATTTTTGATTAATTTACAAGTTCACTTAGAATTATGTATATTAATAGAAAATGTATTATGATTATATTCTTTTTGAATAAATCTTATAAACACTTGTTAACATATTTTTATATTTTGTTTATAATAATTTATTTTCCTGGGAATTATTTCTAACAAATTGTTTATATAGTTTTTTTTGTATACGCATTTTAGTAATGAATCCGTCATCCAAGGATTTATTTTATGATTTTTATGAATTTTTTTTAGCAATAATGAACAATTTTTATTATATAATATATTTAAACTATTAATGAATTTGTAAATAACTTCATTCATATTTAAACTGGAATCATTAATATATGTCCAATTATGTAATAAAATATATTTTTTCAGTGCTGATATAGTTTCATCATGCATTATACGTATGTATGATTTTCAATATATATATATATATTGATAGACATGTATATTATATAACTGATTACATTTTGTAATGTATGAATATATTTAAAATTATCAATTTAACCGTATATCCTTTTATATCAAACACAAATGATGCTCCCATTACCTCAGATATAGCATTTATTGAATCTGCTCCTGTGTATGCAGTATCCATTTCGAATATATCACATGTTATGCTATTTGCATTCCTTAAAATATAATATAAAAATATGATATTATTTACATGATTTAATTATACCATATATGGTAATGTATATTTATTTAATATATAATTATAATAAATATGAATTAGTTAATCTTTATCAATATCATAGTACTTTTTAGTATATATTAATATGCTGTATTATTGGTTTAATTCATTATAAAAAATGTGTTTACTCACTCTTCTCATTTTGAACATAAGTCGACGTATTGCACAATATATTTTTAATAGAGAACATTGACGTTCGAGTTTATACATATTTCATATTACTTGGTGCTGACTAATTTAAGTTGGTGTATTAATTAATTGGTGAAATTACTAAATACTATGTGACTATAGTACACTATTATAATAGTAATGTATACTACTATATAAAAATGAATGACATTAATATGGAATAACATTTTGTATTTTTGAACTTGTAAAGAAGTATATAAATACTAGTGGTATGTAATTATAAAATGTAGCAGCATTGATAGTATTACTTATTTGCATAGGTATATACGAGAATCGAAAGCAATATCAATAATATTGACCAATTAGAAAATTATAATAACATGGGATACTTGATAGCTAGAAGATAATAGGTCTATAATTATAATAGTATCAGTTTTGGTAATGTTTAAAGAAAGTACATTAAACATGTAATATATAGTTATTAAGTAATTTAGTTTTAAATTGTAATACAACCAAGTTCACTGTAGAGTATAAAGGATGGATATATTTGTAATTCATCGTTTTAAATATTATATTTATTTATAATATAATAACAATTATAATTAATAATATAATATTATATTTATATATTATAATTTAGGAATATTAATTTGATACGTAGGATATAAAAATAATGATTCCGAAGATCCATACTGAACAATATAATAATTTGAAAAATGATTCGATAACTAAGTATTGATTTTTATGGACAAATATTTAGCAGAAATAAAGACTAAGAATAATTTATTTTCTTTATCATTACTACTTATTTATTGTTAATGACATATAAGAAGAGTAATTAGTGAGAGAGTGGTACATATTAAATAAAATAAAAAATCTAAAATACATGGATATTTGTCTTCGAGAAATACAAAATATTAATCTTAATCAGTTTAAAAACTTTATCAGCAATAATATTAGAATTAATATAATGTATTAGTGTGGTTGAAACAACCCTGCTTCACAGCATATTTATGAGTATTGCTAATTAAATAAGTGTAGTGGGTAGAATATGTTTCTTGATTAACGAAATGATATAATATGTATTCATCGATTCATTGAACTAACAGAGTAATAATATATACATATATTATTAATCAAGCCAATTGTTTTGATTTATAATTTAGAAAAACTATTAATTAAAATATATTAACCAGGAAGTTTAAATTAATAATAATGTTTAAACAGATTTATCACGTTTATATAAAATAATTTATCATTTTTAGCATCAATGTTGGATGATAAGTAGACGTAAATTTGGTAAAAAAATATAAATTTAAACGAAATCGTTTTTTACATGTTTATAATATTTACCATGGTTATTAGATTAATAATATATGTAGAACTTTTTTATTGAAAAGGTTTCAAATATATAAATATTATAGGGCATCATCGGAAAAATTACAAAGAAGATCATGTAAAAAAGGTATGTTGATAACAGATATATTTTTTCATTAACTAATACTTAGATTAATATAATATATCATAGGGAATAAAACAAAGCATTCATTACAAAGTGATCAACAAATTGTGAACTATATGGCAAGACACACAAATAATATTAATATATAATCAGATAAATATCATTGATTTTAGTATTAGTGTAAAGTAGTATATATATTGGGTAAAAGATAATTCAGAAAATAAAAATTCTAATATAATATAGAATAATAATACCATGTAGTGTGTATAATGCAATTACCAGTCATTAAATATTCTCTGAATAGCGTTGATAAAAAATGATAAATATAACTTATACAATTATAGTCAATATAAGTAGATATACACAAACATAATAAATAAATATAATATATATATGTATATATATATATATATATCTTGATATTTTTATTATTATTTAATAACATTTCTGGTTTATTTACACATATATTGAACCCTGTATCACATTCTCCATAATTGAAGACATCAAACATACTGTCGCAGACTTCAAGATTATATAGGGTTCCCGAGGGATTATAAAATGTCAATAAAGTCAACTTTAATTTTTTGTTACCGATAACCTATTAATGATTAATAATAGATTCAACATAATAATAAATATTAAATATATAATATCCAATCAGAATATTTCAAAAATATCAACAATAACGTTACATATTATTATATAATTAACCATATATATAAATTATTATAATAATAATGCATTCAATGTAATACTAATATACTATATTTAGTAATATAAATATACTTAAATATATAATGTTAATTAATTATCTAGATATCCCCGATAGTATTACTTTTATTCCATAATGACATTAGTTCATTTTATTTTACTTGTCCACTAAATCTTAGTATACGAAACAAATTATTTTTCATTTAAATTGTATAGACGTATTCAAATACTATATATTTTATAAAATCTAATTATACAATTCCGTTAATCCTATCATCCGTTCAACAAACTCTTCATAACTCGGTTTCACTCGGTTATTTCTAACCTCTCAACTAGACTACTCTCCACATATTAATAATATGATTCGTACTGCCAACTATTTTCTATATAATATTAGAAAATCTCGTTATAAGCTTACCTTCGCCATGACTAAATGTTTAATTAACTCGCTAGTATTCAGCTGACTTCTATATTGATTTTCATTATGTAATTTACCTGTTAAATTTATGTACAAACTTGAGCGTATTCAACGTCGTGCTATATATTCCACCTAATAATGATTTTACATCTTTTTTAATGCATTCTCGGATCTTTTTATTAATTGAATTTATATTTAAGACTATATTTGTGAGTTATTTTAAATTTAATTATGGTTCTTTAATAACCCCTCATATTGAATTAAAATATCTAATTAATTCTTTATCGATAAGACAACATATCCTATTTAAAACCCATTACTTAGGAAATACGTTAGACTTAGTTTTATTAAATTCAGATTCAGATATATGTTATGGTATACCAATTATATCAAAATTATTAATTGATCATTTCACTACAACCTTCCGATTTATATTATCTAATGCAAAAATAAAACGTGCATTAATTAATAATATAAACCTTAAAACATTGAATATTAATGATGTTTCTAATGACATTATCAATTCACTTTCAAATTGTAATCTACATCTTGGTTACTTCAATAGATTTATTCTAAATATATTAGATAATTATTCACCTATAAGGTTTTTTTTAGTTACAATACATGATAATTGTCCATAGTTTAATAGTGAATTGTATACAATAAAAAGACATTTACTAAAACTTGAAAACTTATATAAAATTAAATCTTCTAATAAAATATATGTATTGTATGGCATTCCTGCTACTTCTACTAAATCCTTAGATATAATCATTAGATCATCAATAAAAGTTGTACATCGGGTACAATTATATGTCCATGAATCAGTCAATTATCACTTAGTTAATTCTAAATGGTTAAATATGTATCAGAGATCTACCTTCAGTTATTTAAAGAATAGTCTTCCGAGTTATTTGAATGACATCCTACAATTCAGAATTTATAAGAGATATTTATTTATTGTATACGAAACTCTTCTATTCGGCAATAGCCGATTACTAAAGAGGAAATACAAGCTATCAAGATATGGTAAACGATCATTTTACTTCATCCGATCTATGGAATACGTTACCTGTACAATTAACAACTAATATATATTATTCATATGTTAAATATAATTTATCGATATTAATTCGTAAAAATTAATTATATTATTTTCAACTGATTTATATTTTGTTGTATATTTTGTTATTTTTATATTTTTATTACACAGTGGAGTGTTAATGTTTAACGTTATTTTTGTGTTTAAATAAACATTAATTCATTCATTCATTCATTCATTCCTTCATTCATTCATTCATTCATTCATTCATATATATGTATATATATATATATATATATATATATATATATATATGATAATGCATTATAATATAAGATTGACTAAATAACTTACCTTATGCCATAATATACTCGAGTAAATAATATAAACATATATAAGATATACAGAGGTATACATTTTATGTTGTATATAATGTTAAAATAAACGGATATTTATCTATATAAATGAAATTTTTTTTAATTTTTGTAAATTTTAATAATAATAAATAAAATAATATTTAATAATTATATTGTTTATTTATTATAGATTCTATTTACATAAAGTGATATGTTTTCGGACGCAAACTGTACTTATGATGTAATCAGTCTTCCAGATGTATGTGAAGTTAATGTTTTAGATTACAATATGCATTTCAGTAGTTTATTGCAGTTAGGATGAAATTACAGTAGTAAAATAGAAATATGATATAGATAGAAGTTATAAATGTATACGTGGCTATTGAAATGTAATGACGTGTAATGCGTTGTGAGTGTAGTTTATATTTTAGTAACTTTGTGGTGTGGGATAGTGGTCTATATAAAATAAAAATAATGTCATTACTGTCAAAGTACTTACCGAGATTTTGACATGGGTTGAGTACTTGATGATATGTCCATTAACATTAATTGGATATAGTGTTGATAAGGTTTTACTTCATAGTATAAGGTGAAGGAATATTATCATCGATTTTAATTAGATTAAATACGAGGGAGTTTATTGTGAGCATCTTATGAATGGTAATAATATTAGATGAGGAAATTGTGTAGTTTTTTTAATTTTCTGTTCATTATACATACAGTTGGATATCGTCCGAATAAGTATGGAAGCTAACAAAATAAATATTCAAGATAAGGTGGAAAAAATGAATTATGTAAATATAAAGAGTAGTGATCAAATGACTGAGTGGTCTAAAACTGAGGAAGTTTATTTTCTTATGAAAGAAGAGTTGTGTTCAGTTCCAATGCTGACTATAGATGTAAGTCGATATTGATAATTTAGTAACAAATAGTATCACATGAGGAAAAAAGGTTAAATGTGCTAAGTATATATTGAGGTTGATTATATAATTTTTATTATCAAGATTAGTGAAAATATAGCTGGATATTCTCTCTAAAGCAGTTTATGTTGATTTGGAAGGAATATATTCGCTTTGGAAGATATTTGAATATGAGGGATTGTATATGGTACAAATTAGGTAGTTAGTTTTTTCATGACGATTAGTTTTGCGGTTTTGAATAATATCGATAGGTTTGATATAGGGTGGTCATTAATAAGGCTGTGAGGTTTAATGTTTGGTTTTTTTAATATATAATTCATAGGTTTATTTTTGTGGAATTTTTGAATTGAATATCATTATGGGATGGGCAATAGTTTTTAATTGGCGAAGTACAGGGAGTAGGAGTTGGTGATTTGATGGTTTCTGATTCATAATAGTTGTTTCTATACCTTCATCAGAGTTGTGATCTACAGATTATAGGTTATTATAATGCTTATGGTTAGTGGAGTCTGTAAATGTGTAGGAATGTATTAGATTATTAGATGTTGCTTATCGCATATTAATGCAAAGATGATTATTAAATATTTTGTTACAATGGTTAATAACAGTAAAAGTTGAGTTAAGATATATGTTTGCCAATTAATGTTGTTGTTGTAGTAGTTATGTAGTTCGTAGTTGTTTGTTTTAATGTTGAATAGATATTTAATTTCGAGTTGTACAGAAGATTATTTGTTATGGGAAAGAGGATTATCGGACTGGGAAAAAACCGATTTTGATATGGGTGATGTTTTATGGTTTATGATGTAATTGTTTTAAAGTGTTTATTTGGAATTTTAATGTGATGAAATTGGTTTAAGTTATTTATTACATTTGATTTGAGTTTAGAAATTTGTAGTTGAGAATGATGTGTCAATTCATTGTATATGTAATTGATGTAGTTAATCTAGAAGTTTAAGGCGTAATGGATTAATCTATTTAATAAAATGTGTTATGATATGTGTGTTATTTTGTTGTTGATTTTTTTGTGTCAGTAATACTTTCCATGATATGATTTAAAGTGTAGGTTTGAGAGATTTGTTCATCTATATTAATGTCGTTATTATGATGTAGTGAGGTTTAAGTTACTATATGTATTTATAGTAATAATGTATTATTAAATATAATATATCTGTGCTATATATATATATATATATATAAGAATGAATGAGAGATCATGAGTTGGATAGCAAAATATGGAGGGTAGTTTTAATTATGTCATTTATATGTTAATTAAATATTATTATTAAGGCATGTATATGACACCTATAACGTTAAAGTCAGGGTATATGTCATTTAAACTATAGTGATTATATGAGTATATGATGTAGTGATATTTTCCATCATCTATTATTTAAATGTGAATATATAAGATGAAATATTGTTGTTTCCGAAAATATGTAAACAATAAAAAGTGTATACTTTTAAAATAAATAACGTGTGATAAATGGTTATGTTAAAGTCATTATCATGACTTTGTATCGGGTATGTTATTAGAAAAAAAGAATCTAAATTTAAATTTGTCAGATAAATCATAACAAATGATTATCGTTGTATCGTAAATAATTTTTAATAAATTGCTCTTATTAGATAAATGGTACTTCCTGATGGAATATCGAATTAAAAATACTTGAATTGTATTCAACAAATCCGTATTTTTGATATAACATTCACGAATGAGTACAATTTAGTTATTATAGGTACTATATGTTAACATAAATAATTATTTATCAATTTTTCATACTTTATCGAGTAAACATAATAATGATATACTATATTACAAAATTCTACGAGTATTATTAACGTCATATTAAATATAATCGTATTTAATGAATGAATGAATGCATTTTATTTACCGAATATTTGCTATAATAATCGGAGGGATACCAATTGGATACAATCGGATTGATATTAATATAATGATGTCTTACCTAAAATAAATGTAATAACTTATAAAATTAATTAAAATATTTAGTTAGATACTACAAATATATATATATATATATATATATATATATATATATATATATATATATATATATATATATATATATATATATATTATGTGAATAGGTAATATTAAACTTGATTCATAAATTAATTTAATAATTATATATTTATATACACGATTATTATAACTCTATATGTATATATGATTATAATATGATTGTTTATATATAATAGGCATATAATTTATTTGTCTATTTTATAATTATAATATATCTAAAATAGAATAAAAATTCCAATATTATATCAATATTATTTATTAAACAAAAATTAATTTAAATTTTGAATTTAATATTATATACTTTAAAACAAAATTCACTTTTTATCATAATTTGTCATATATAATCTTCATTAATATTCATCTGTATTCATCTAAAATTAAAATGGGGTTATATAGACATAAATGTATATATATTTATATATATATATATATATATATATATATATATGTATATAGTATAATAGTATATAATTGTATAGGATATACTATAAATAAAATGTATATAGTATAATTAATAGTATTATAATGAATCCAACGAATGTATATAAATTTAAATATCTAAAACTATCTTCTGCGATTATGCACCTTCATCTAAACGCAGATAGACGTATTTTAATAAACTAGAAAGTATAGTCATATAAATAACTAGTATAGTAACATATGTTAATTATAATAAATAAACTATATTTAAACTAGCTATATCGATAACTATATGTATGTCATCGTAGTATATTAAAATAAATTATATGTAAACAATTGTTTTAAAATATATCACTACATTAATATGTATATATATATATATATATATATATATATACCTATTAACGAAGTGAATAGCCATAGTCAAATAACAATGAATAATATTCCAAAAGTAATAATAATATTACTTTTTAGAATAGTTTGATATTTAAAAATATACTACGATTGTTTATTATCCTTAGTCAACAACTACTAATGGAAAATATTAAAAAATATCTTGAATACATATCCTATCTAGCATAATGATATCCGATAAATATATATTATATGATGTCATAAGTTCTTTGAAAAATTAAATATTCTGAATTGTTTTTTTTCGGGATGAACTAAATTCATGAATAATGAATAATATACTACTATATTCATATATTAGAATGTTATGTATATACCGTGCAACAGTTAAACCTCCATAATTTGTAGATATTACATAAATAATAACACAAACTTACATCTACAGTTAATTAAACTTGTAAAACTCTGCAATCGAACATTGAAATGAAGCTTTATTTAAAGCACAATTCAAAGACAATATACCGTATTTAAAATTACTATTATTTCTATTCGACATTAAAACACCTCACATCTAAATAGTATTCAAGCTGTTAATTATATGATTACGAATCGAATGAATTGATTGTAACAAATATATATATATATATATATATATGAATAATCAGAACATAAATAATAATGTATATACATATTACTCGTATCAGATCTATAAATTCTAAATATATAGCTCAATGTGTAATCTAGTGATCACATATCTTAATGATTTAATAATTTATATTTTTTTAATCTAATCCACAAAATCTACTGAATTACAACTATTCATGGATACTATACATAACTGGCTAACATCTATCCACTTGAAACCTAACGCTACTAAAACCGAACTATTCAACATTAATGATAACTCCAACATAGACAATTTTTTTTGCCGATGATGCTAACATTTCTCTACCCTATATGTATACAATGAACGAAATAGTCTTCAATCAGGACTATATGATCTCTATGATTGGGCAGTAAAATGGAACCTAAAAATACCATATGAAAAATGTGCCTTTGACAAATGGTAAAGGCAATTGGCAAATCTGATATATCTTTGTATTCGCTGAATAATACCCTGATTCCAAAATACTCTAATTTTCGAAACATTGGTATTGTTTTTATGATAATATTAAATTCAATATTCATATTAATAACATATGTAGCAAAGCCTATGTAATCTCGAATATCATTTGTAGGTTTTTCATTACAAATAATTCGTATTATCTAGTAAAAGCTTATACCACCTATATACGTCCATTACTTGAATATGGTTCATCTATTTGGAATCCAAGCAAATACGTGGACTAACAAACTTATTGAAAAAGTTCAGCATAAATTTACTAAGCGAATTTACTTCAGATGTAACTTTATTAAATCAACATATGATACTAGATTGTGTTTTCTCAATTTAATTAATGTATCCCATCGCAGATTAAGAGCTGACCTGATT
The DNA here is from genome assembly GCA_964019155.1 of Osedax fenrisi. Taxonomy (NCBI): domain Eukaryota; kingdom Metazoa; phylum Annelida; class Polychaeta; order Sabellida; family Siboglinidae; genus Osedax; species Osedax fenrisi. Next base: position 17,210,969 of record OZ025241.1, read on the forward strand.
CTGGCTTTCAAGATACTGAACAATCTCGTGGATATTGATAAATCATCGGTATTCTCAACTTATTCTACAAGTAATCGTGGACTTCTAATCAAGATGCGCAAAGACAAATGTAATAATAGAGCAACTATCAATTCATTCAATAGAAGAGTGAGTACAGCTTAGAATTCACTTCCTCGTTATGTGGAGTCGGCTACATCTATAAGTATATTTATTACAAATATAGATACTCTTAATATTAATAGCAACTTTTATACTCAACATACATACATTTAATGTCGTTATTTTTAAAATGTTATTGTTTTTCTAGTTTTCGTTTTCGTTTTGTAATTTACTTGGGTATTTGATCTTAATTTGCTATATAATCATTTGATATTCTAGGTGTGGAGAGATGTCAAAACACCAATATGCAGGGACCGCCCATCCATCATGATGTATGGGAATATAATCCTATATTGGTCTGACCAACCCGGTACATCTTCCCTGGTTATTTTATAATGTGTTTAACTCGTTTGCTTTACACCCCACATATTACTTTTATTATTATTTTATTTACTTTCGGTGTGTGTAAATCACAACTTATATATATTTGTTTACTATTCTTTATATATATATCATTATTATTTATTGTTACCCATCGTTTTGAATCTATTTAACTATTAGCTATCTATCTATATATCTATATACTGCGATCATCCTCTACATCCCTCCTAGAAGAACCACCTTAAAAGTTTACCAAATTTGGTAAAAAAACGTTTCACCTAGTAGGTTTGACTCTCGGGAATAAGCTACCGAGTACTATGATGAATTCAGATATCATATTAACATTATTCAAAAAAATACTAAATAAATTTATCATTGAAAATCCCATTCCCCCCCCCCACTTCTATAACATCACGATTCTTTGTTTTACCTCGTATTTTTATTTTCTCGTTTTTCGTTATTTTCGTTATTATACTTTCAAAAATATAATACTATTTTAGTGTATAAATAAAACATATCATCATCATCATAATAAATATGTATACATTATGTATTATCGAACCATATAGTATTAAAAACTATAATAATAAGTATATAGTAGTAATATATCTTATTTATTAAACATCTCAAAATAAGACATATTATTTTTTTTTTAATAATCTAAATAGTATAAGATAATAATTATTATATTAACTTATATATTATACATATATATATATATATATATATATTCATAACCTTTTTGCATTTTAGAATTAACACTAATTTTCTGAATAGTTTTTATTTCAACAACATGTGAATCAGGATTGAAACTATTGTAATGACAATATTAAATAATGTATGATTATTAAGGAGACAATATATATGGAATTTTTTAAATGTTATTACCTTTTATTTTTTATTATTTTTTATAAATAAATATTGTATATATTTATAATTCTAAATACATTAAATTTACTTTTGAATATATTATAGTGTATATACCTATGTGTATACATTTTCATATAAACATTTTTTAAAGTATTTTGGAATAAAAATATAATTTTACCATATATATGTTTCATTTAAAATATTGATATATATATATTTATAAATAAAAATGTAAATACTTCTTATACATATATTTTCTATAACTATAACTATATTTATAAGTGTATGTAATAATATATATATTGAATACAATGTATCATACATTATATGAACGTAGAAAAACATCATTACATGTAAATATAATATATATGTAATACTATTTGAAACTTCTATAGCATTTTTATTTTGTATCATAAATTTATAAATGGGTATTAATAATATATATATATATATATTATATGTTTTTTATTGTTTACTCCATACATTAAATGATCTATGAAAAATGAAACAGATTAATGTATAGTTTATTATATTACTGTATAGTTAATATATTTGGAAGCTATGACTTTATTGGCCTAAATAAGGTTATTGGAAAATGTCAACATAAATTATTAAGCGCATATATTACAGATGTAACTTATATAAAGTATCTTATAATTATAGATTATTTTTTCTCAAATTTATGAATTTATCCCATCACAGATACTGTACGATCTCGTGGATATGGATAAATAATCTGTTTCCAAACTTATTCTACAAATAATCGTGGATCTATAATCAATACATATGTATGAATAAAGTACGATAATTTATTGAGTACATATGTAGTACTGCGGTACTGGAATGCAAATATACTTGAAATTCACATGAACTAATTATGCGGCTAAAACCCTAAGATTATTTATCAAGAACATTCTAAATATTATAAACACTTGTTATGCTCAACATGAATACATGTTATGTCATTCTTTTTAAATAATATTTGTTACATGTTTTGGTTTTAGTTTTTTAATAATAAATACATATTTGTAATTTTATTTGGGTATATAATCTTACCTGCATTATAATCATTTGATATTCTAGTTGTGAGGATATATTTTTTAAAAAAACACATATACAAGGAATAAACTTTGTTAAATAAACTATTATCAATGACATTTAAAATTATTAAGACATTATTAGAGAATTACGTATATATTTATGTCTTTCATTTTATAAATATATATCACATATTTCTATTTGAGCTGAATGTAATATTAACATGATATTTTCACACCAGAAAATAGCTATAATTTTAGTGCTAATAAACAGTTATTGTTATTGTTATTTTGGTGGAGTCCTTTCACCCCATCCAGGTACTTAGATTAAGTTTTCACTTATAACAATATATGGCTCTAATGTTCTTTAGAATCCAGTATCATATTAAGGCATCCATGGTTGTAATTATAGCCGAGCATTCCCATTGTAATGGTCCTAACCAAGCTTGAACCAGTTAAAAAATATTTATTTTATAACAAAATAATGTATTATATAAATAATTCATTATATTAGGTATACATTTTAAATAATAAAGCTGATTTATTGTAATATATAATTTAAAACCCACAAATATATACATTTACCCTGTGTAACTAAATAAACATAATTAACTTATATAAATTAATAGCAATACATCAAATAATATACTGATTTTATATAAATATTTAGTAATTTATTTATATTTGTACGTCATAGTAACTATAAAATAATCGTGATAATATACATTTATATGTACAATTAGTATAATTACATAATGTTACATATGGTATTAATACTAACGGATTAAATTGAATAATAATGGCCAACACACTAATGATAATTATGTAATATATCAACATTGAAATCGTATAATCTTTCGTCTGTTTATATTTTCAAATTATTTATTTTGTATACAAATATATGTTTTGCAATTATTGGAATACGAGCAATATATTAATAAATATTTATATATATATATATATATATATATATATATATATATATATATATATATATATATATATATATATATATATATATATATGTGTGTGTGTTACAATCAATTGATTCGATTTATAATCATATGATTGCCAGCTTGATTACTATTTAGATTAGAGATATAGATGTGTTTAGAGCAATATATTAATAAATATATATATATATATATATATATATATATATTATATCGAATACTAAGTATATTAATGTTTTACTGAACAGAGCCCTGCGAATTATTTAAAGGATAAATCATTTTAAAAATATTGATTATATTTAAAAAAATTAAATATAATGAAAGTCAATAACTTGAAAAAGTATACTTTTAACATCTTTAAATTTCGGAATTCCAATGATATGGAGAGAGGGTCAGAATTATGTATCAGATTGTTATATTTGCATAGTAAATAGTAATGGTTAGTTATAATTATAAAATAAATTTATGTTTACATTACATTAGTTAATCATTTAATTGTATATATAAATGCATGCATATATAGTATAAATATGTATACATATATATATATATATATATATATATATATATATATATATATATATAACTATTATAAATTCATGTAATTCAATATTTAGGAATAAATATGAAGAATAAAAAACATGTTATATATCATGATATACCTTCGGCTATATGGCCTGTACCTCATAATGAAGATATTCCGATACCAACATAAATTAAACGGCAGACCAGTGTTACCATTATATATAATACAGTTATACTATCAAGTCTAGTCACTAAATTACTCTAATATAGTTAAATGTGAAATATAGTTAAATATAAACTGTTGTAAAGTAAGTATTAGTTATAATATGTATAGATAATACATCGATTTTATTATCTAATATGTCATACATATATATATATACTATTTTAAAATTATATTAATCTGTATATATTGCATAATGTATATTATATACTTTAATATTATATAATGTAAATTATCAATTTTGTTATAAATATATAGTACATAATATACATTATATACTGTTCATTTCACTTAATCTAATTCAAGTACACATTATATAGCAGCTTATATAAATATATAGGCAAACCACGATATTGTTCTTGATAGTATCAGTGGTTGGAAACTTACTGAAGTCACAGTTTTCCGATTGTATGAAATATGTAAAGGTTGGAATATGTTCAATATACATTTCCAAAGCATTCCTTAATTTCTGACATAGGTAAGGGTATCTTTCTTTATTCGGAGCGTTAATACAGTTAGCAGTGAAATCTGAAATTCTTAGGTCGAATGTTAAAGTCTCCTCAAACCTATTCGGATAATATTCGCTGTTATTCTAGTAAATGTATTAGTATTCGATTTCAAATATATTATTATTAAAATGTATACGTAAGACATGCATTGCGAGTGATCAGTGAGCTGAATATTTAACAGGAAATGTTGATAACATAATTACTTTTAAAATACAGTATAATAACTAGTTAACTAATATTTGGTTCATTTTTGACCATAATATTGCGTTGATGTATAGAATTTTAATTTTAATAAAATAAGAAATTTAATATGGGAATTTTAAAAATATTTAAAAAATGACTTTTAAACTAATAATAATGTGTATTATTAAATGTTAATAGAATATAGAATAAATGATATAATGATGAGAAAAAATAAATACAATGAAATTAAAGAATTTCTTAGAATTTTGTTTATAAATTAAATAAATAAACGTTTAATTTAATTTATTTGTATAACACAATTATTATTTCATATATAATAAAATTATCAGGTAATTATGAAGGTATTATGTATAAGATAATACATCTCTGTTAGTTTGAACGTATCTAGAGATGTTGTAAACAAAACCATATTATAAGGATAAAGTAAAGGTGAAAGTAAAATATATATGTCGAAGATATTATATATAGACAATATTAATGATAAATATATAAATAAACTGGTGAATTTCTTGAAAAAACTGATTAACAAATTTATTTTAGGACTTGACAATATTATTTAAATAATTTAATTCGGCTATATTAGTCATGGGATGCGCAAATAAACTGATTTGTATTGCGATCATGGGCATTATTGAGGTTCTCGATTTTAATATATATATGTATATATATATATATTTACATATATAATAATATCAGAATTTAGGCATTACCATGGTAAACGAAGAAGCGCGAGGCTTATCTAGTCGTTTACCCGTTTCACTTTCCTAAAGAACATTTATGAGGAGAAAAGTATAATATAAGTAAAATTAAAATTAATATAATAAAATAAAATTTAAGATTTAAAGTTAGTAAAAGTTATATACAAAAGAACACAATTATCAATACAACTTTAATTATTTAGTTTTCTATTAGTAGAATACATTTATGTAAAATCAGATATATTAAATTATTAAATTTATATCCCGAATAGCAAAATAATTGAAAATAACGAGGATAGGTGTTGTATAAACTTCGGGATATGGGTGCATCTGGTCCAATGCCGTAGGGATCATATTTTTTCCAATAATAAGAACACTAGCAATACTTTCCTTCCACTACAAGTATATCCGTTTCCTCGATACGTACCATACCCACATTAACTTAAAAAATCAGCCACTCCATCACCAAAAAAAAACACAATATGAAATAGAATACACATATATATATATATATATATATATATATATATATATATATATATATATATATATATATATATATATATTATTTATATTGTAAAGGAATAATATATAGAATATTAAATTTCACAAATATTAAGTTATCAATTTTTATAAGTTGAAGAAGTTTAAGGAGTACTTGAGATATAATTTATAATAACATCAGTTATATAAATCAGTATTATAGTATTATAGATATTTTATAATATATAATATAATATAGATATGTTCTTAATATACTGTGTTATTATATATTAAATTATTTTTTTTATAATAAATTCTAATAAAATGTATATAAAATAATTAAATAGATACACAACTGTAAAATTTAATTTTAATAAATATTCATTCTTAAGATCATGAATAGTATTGAATAAATTTAAAATATATTAATTACATCTTGATTTTTAAATTCAGAATTTAAATTTTACCAATTTATCATACATTTAGAAAAGAAAAATAATATTTTAATACATCGAATTTATCTTTCTTCCTTAATTTGAATATAGTACTTATTTTCTTAATTTATTTAAAATTTCGATCTTAGAAATAAATTTTTCAGTTTTTAATTTTATTTTTAATATTTTAATATAATTCCTTTATTAATTTACATTTTAATTATTAAATAGTGAATAATAATTAATAATTAAATTATAATATAATTACAATATTTTCATAATAATTGTATTCATAAAAAATACACGAATACACGTGTATACAATGTATACTATACACTATATAATATATTAAATATATACTATACAATGTTTTTATATAATATAGATAATACACCAGAGATTTATATTTTGAATCCAAATTGTATTTAAGCGAAGGTAAATTATATTTGTTGGCTATAATAAAATTATGATAAGGTTAATTCATTCTAATGAATACAATAACTATAAAATTGTAATAATTTCCATAAGAATTATAAATGATCGACAACCAAGATATATTCGTACACATATACATATATCAAACCCATTAGATGTTTGACAATAACTTTTATTCATCGAAATTGTCATATGCGGTATTCGAATCAAGTAACTAAGCATATTCTCGAATATTAATAATATTTGTTTTGGTATTCTCTTATTTGTGACCAATAGTGTAAAATGTTGCCTCGAGTCTGTGAAAATATTGATACATTAATTACATGGTTATTTAATGGTTAAACATTTAATTATTATAAATACATATATATATATATATATATATATATATATTTGCAATCATATAATATTAAAAGTAATACATCGTAAAAAATATTACATATAATATTTTATTAACATTCATTTGTCAGTATTATTTAGTATCAAATACAGTTTACAGTTTATTGATAATATTATATTCGAACATCATAAATAAATTATAATTAAAATATGCGATATAACAAAAATTCATATACAAATATTAAAATACTTATAAATTACATATATGAATATTATAATAAATTACATATATTAAAGTATTATTCATATATAATTCCAACTTATTTTATTAAATAATGATATTTATCTGAGCGAATTTAAACTGATTTAATTAAATAAATACGGTATTACGATATGATATACGATAATAGTGTAAATCAATCTTGCCTCAACTATATGAAATATGTTTAGTAGTTATTATTGAATAAGCTTACACAATTTGTATTGAAATAAAAATAAGGTAACAATATTATTTTAGATATAAATACAATACATCCGATACTATATAATCACTAAAAAATATAAATATAATTACTATCTAGATTTACATATAAGAAAGTAAATACAATTAAAATACAATATTTTTAAATGTATCTAAAAGCTTTTTATACATTTAATATTTAAATATTATTTATAAACTAGAAAACTATGGAATATAGGTACTTTTTAATATATATATAAGCTACCTAATAAACAGATATTATGTAACTTTGATTAATACTATAAAGTATAATATAATGAATTTTAAAAACATATTAAGGTCGTAGATATGTATTGCAACTTACATCTGATCTCTTCACATGTGTCACCATACGTTCTTCCCCTGCAGAGACATTTCTCTACGTAATTTCGAACAACACACGTTCCTCCATTATTACACAACTTATTGCAAACTAAAGTTAGGTTATTATTTGTTATATTATTTGTTAATATTCGCTAATATTTATAATGAATACTACTCATTACATATACATTCGACAAATAAATAACTACTTATTGTAATATATATATATATACATCATATCATAATAATTCCCATTCATTATTATATCGTTACTTTATTAAGGAGTGTTCATAATAGTATATGTGTACAAATGTTTTAACATGTTATAATCACGACCATTGTTCGAAACAACATCATGATATATATATATATATATATATAGGTTAATGATCAATACTATTTCGACGTGATATAATAATTATATATGATAATACAAGTGAATAATTCTAGGTATAATAGAACAATAAATATACTCTATTAATAGAATAAGTTTAATGTATTGACCCAGTTTAATTTCGCAGAAATCTCCAGTATATAATCCGATTTGACATGAACAAAAGTGTTTATTATGTAATAGTTGATGACAAGGGGCATCATTCTGACAGATATCTTTATTCGAACATATGTGTATGTAATTACATAGACGGCCATATGATCCTGTATAATATACGCGAGTTTTATAGTATTTATTATAATTAGATAGTATTTATATGTATATATATATATATACACATAATATTATTTATAATATTACCCAATATAAAGTTTTGAACATTAATTTGATATTTTATATAAATATATATATATATATTAAATATTAGTGTTTTCTTATAATAAAGGATATTATTATAGTGCACTTTAAATATATTTAATAATTATTGCTGTTTTTCATGAATATTACGGTTTATTTTCATTATATATAACTGTTTCGTATAATACCTTTTTTAATTAAAAAACATATGCTAAGATCTAATTTCTTTATTTTGTTAATACTTATATATTATATATATATATATATATATATATATATATATATATATATAATTACTTTCATAACAATATATTAATATATATTGATTGACAGGTGTAATTTTTCTAACAAAGTGTAATCTTATATATTATAAAGGTAATTACATAAAAAACGATTTGTTTTTGAAAATCTTAATAAACTTAAAATAAACTTAATAATAATAAGTAAAGATGTATTTTTTTAAATTAAAATAATCTTATTAAGCATACCTATTAATACATACTATAATGTAGATGGTTTTATAACTGATTCTCCATTTACATTCGAAAGAAAAGTATGGAAATAAAAAAAATCTATTGCGAGACTCTGGTGTAGAAAATATATAAACATGTTTTCGTGATCAGTACCATATTATCTCAAATATAAACATATATATATACGTTATATTTTTTAATAATTTAATATATAATATAATCATTAGTATATAATTATAAATATAAGTAAATCATAAATTAACCCTTCTGGCAGATACAATCATATGTGTTATTAGGTCGTGGAAAACAAATAGAACCTCTGCTACAGTCGTGTCTTAGTTGACAAACGTTCTTTAGTATTTCACAACGCGGACCTGTCCAATCGTTAGTACAGTTGCATGAGTAACTGTCAACTTTATCAACGCAGTCTCCTGCGATGTATGTCAATTGTATTATTAGTAAATTGTCTATATATTAATAGTATTTCTTAAACTATTATCTTCAATATGGTTGATAATCTCAGTTAGTGACAATACAGATTTATAGATTATATTTATAATAGAAGGTTTAATAAAACATATACTATAAACATATGGATATAACATTTTAAAATATGCAACTAACATGACAATTAAAATAATAAAATATAGTTCATCAATTTATTAATTATTTATTGTTAAGAGTAAAATAGATGTAATAAAATATTATAGTAAATAAAAATGTATATAATATTAAACTGCAAATTAAAAATAAGCTCCTAATAAAATAATAATACTACCATTTTAAAAGCAAAGAAAGGATAAAATGGATAAAGTTAAAATGTATACATTTATAGTGCGTTCATTTTTAAAACTTCGATACATTACTTCATAATATAGGTCATTAATATGTTATACAACTACTTTTAAGATTACATTTAGGTTTGATAAATATATTAATGAACCTACATTTATAATTGGATCTAGTTACTTTTTTTAATAATGTAGTAATCTTATGATGTTAATATAAATAAATTATTATATATGAATATTTTAGAACGCAAATTTAATAGTATATCACTATTTCAAATACAAAAATCACAATTTTAAGTAATGGGAATAATACAAATGCGAGTAAGTTTTGATTTTATATTGATTATTATAAATAGATATACTTAATATTACTAGATAGGTTAACAATCATTAAGCTTTAACTACATATTTACCATTTCATTTCACTACCTACTTAACAAGTAAAATTATAAGTATATTAATTATGTATGTTTTCTAATAAATTTATATTTTATATTAAGTAGATATATATTTAGAAAATAAAAGAACTAATATTAAATTTAAATTAAATAATATAGATATATAATTATAATATTATATTAATTATAATAATTAAATAATTAATGTTATATAATAATAATATGATTACAGTAATATATATGTAATTGTGATTTCTATAATCAAATAAATTCATTTTAAATAGATTCCAAATTCATATATTTTATATATATATATATAAGTATGAATAAATGTCCATATGTATATTAAAAGAATTCTAGTTTAACATTAATATTTTGAAATAGTAAATTAAAAAATAAACAATAAATTCAGATTAATTTAATATAATTGTAGTGATATTTAATATAGTGTATATATATATATATATATATATATATATATATATATATATATATATATATATATATGTATATATATAATATATAATATAATATATAATATAATATATATATAATATATATATATATACATATATATATATATATATATATATATATATATATATACATATATATATATACATATATAACAAATTATATATAAATGCACACATATAAATACACACACATATACTAATATACTAATACGTATATATATTAAAAATACCATTATTTCGACATGGGTTACTTGAACATTCATTTATATTAGCGTTACAGTACCTACCAGTAAATCCTTTCATGCATTGACATGTATATGTATCCTCTGTATTTAAACATGTTGAACCATTATTACCTATAGTTACATATATGATCGTTAATAGGAAAATACTTATAATGCATAAATTAATAATTTGAATTTTACAAAATGGTACTTTGTAACCAATTAACAATTAATATATTATCAAAATATTAAAAAAAATTTAAATATTATAATGTAATTAAACTATGAATTATCCTTAGTATACATTTACATGTAAAATTGATTATAATTAATTAATAAACAACTCTCATTTTGAACGAACATATTTTAAATATTCCATATTTTGGAAATCACTAAACATGTCCAAATATATTATAATTAAAAATAAAGCTAATAAATATTATACAATACAACATTTCAAAATACGAACAAAACACAGAATTAATATAATATAAATATATATTAAAATATATTTAAATAATTGTAATACTATTAGTATTTAGATAAATAAATAAAGTTGCTATGCACATGTTACAATATAAGATATTTAAAATTGTAATATATATATAACAAATAATATATTTGTAATCATTAACATGAATAATGTTTTTTTAATTACTAATTGTAATGTATATTTGTAATTCATATATGACATGCTATATAATTTATATGTTATCATTGTTTCTTGAAAAATGTGTGATATATTTGATATAATAAACGTATTTCTCATTAATTAAATATATCTAATATATATTACATAATTCTAATAATCTAATTTCTAATCCAATGCTATACTATGAACATTAACATAAACATGAATTATGTTTCCAAAGTGTTAATATATTTTATATAATCAATATTTTAAAATTTAAATCTAATATATGATCAACTTATGAATACTTATATAATTATGTTATATAATGTCAATTAAGAGATATTGTTTCGGTGACTTTTTTACTTCCCTTAATAAAAAAGTACCATATAACTTATAATAACTCCTATTTATCATTTTAGATATAATACATTTTTTTTAAACCGACAATAATTTATAAATCTAAAACAATATTAATTTAATTACATTGAAAAATATTTATAAAAAATAAATTAGAAGTTTATACAAAAATAAATTATTTTCAAGCAAAAATAAGTATTTAAATATATTTCTTCAATAAAACACCCTTTAAAATATTTTCATATTTAAAAATAAAATATTAAAATTGTACTACGCGAATTTTAATTTTATTTTTTTATTTTTTCAATAATTGTTTTCAAATAATTCCATCAATAATATACTTTAATATTTTTTTAATTAAATTAATTTGAAATTTTACGTAATTTAAGACCATTAAAATGGGGCTTACAATAATATTTAGAAGTGATCTTATAAAATGTTCTATACAGTAATAATCGGTTATCGTTAAAACTATGGATGCATAAACACGATAGCAGCTTCGAACGGAAATTAGAGTCATATGGTTATAATTGAAAACCTAATCTAAGTTTATTGATATATGTTCATGTAATATCATATATATATATATATATATATATATATATATATATATATATATATATATATGTACTAGCATGTATGATGTACACAGAAGTCGCGGACTATCTGGCAATCCGTGCCCACGTAGGACATCGAACATATGCATCTGTAGGCGTTCACTCGGTCATCACAGATAGTACCGTTATTGCACGGGGAGCTGTGACACTCGTCGATATCGATATTGCACAGTTTACCGGTATAACCTGGATATAGGGTATCGTATGTATTCGTATTGTACGTATAGTATACCTGTATTATAAATATAGTATTATTAATATGTATATATCACCGGTATAAGCAATTAGATTGAGAGTAAACACGTGTTGTGTTAAATAATCTAATATCACCATATACCTGTTATTATAGTAAATATAAAGTTAATATACATATATGTAGATGTGTTATATAGCATATGTAATACTTAGTGTCTATATCAATAATTTTATATAATATAATAAATAATATAAGAGAAAAATGTTTAACGGAAATTTATCAAAAATTATATACAAATATGACAACAATTATAAAATATGGGTACACAATACTGTACATAAATAAATCTGTATTGTTATATATTTACATACATTTACCTTGGTAATACATTCTAAATATTAAACGAATGAATACATTTAATACATGGAGGTATTATTATTTATAGTATATCATAACCATTTTTATATAATATAATTTGTAAATAATATATTTTATGAATATAATTTATTTTACTTCAATTGTCAAATAAACATATGCATATATAAATATGTATATGCATATACTCAGTAAATAGAAGTCTCACTATTTTGGTCTCAAATACCTTCATTTTTAAAAGTGTTTAAAACATCATCGACGGTTAGTTTTTTAGAAGGTTTTCAAGACATCATTTGAAAACACATTTGAAACAAATAGGTCTCAAATACATTTGTTAAAGACCAGCTTAATATATAATTATAAAACATATATAAAAGGGTATACAAGACTCTAAAACATAATATGCACATACAAATATGATCATAGAATGTTAAATATAATTCAAATTATGCACATTGATATTTATATTATATCTATATATTATTTATACCTATTAATATATTATACCTAATATAGCAGTATATGATTATAATTAATTAGCTAATTATATAAATTTATATTATATTGTTATCTATATTATGGCTAGATGATTAATTTATATATTGATTTTATATCAGTTTAATTTTGGCGAAACCATAGATCTATAATATTATACTTATATGTCCACTATATCCCTTATATATGTATCCTTATATATAAGTATGATCCCTAAATACGTATATGATCTCATTATGTTATAAGTACTTATAAATATATATATATATATATATATATATATATATATATATATATATATATATATATATGTATATATATATATATATATATATATATATATATATATATATATATATTAGTTATATATTGTTATATATAGGTTAAATAAATTGTTTTTAAAAAAAACATTTTTTTTAATATGATAAATTTATAAAAATGTATTCAATATTTTTTTATTTATTTTTATTAATTTAGATTCAATAGATTTACCTAATTTAATATAATAATAAATAATTAAATAATTAGTAATATTTATACGTTGAATTTGAATAAATATTAAGTCTAAAAAAAAAGTATATAGAAAATAAGATAATATATAATAGATATAATAGATAATATATAGTATTTTTGAAAAAAAAAACTATATAGTAGGTTTTCAAAACTTACTAAATAAACATTTTTGAGACACTTATTTCTAATATTTCTATATATAATCTAATATTACTAATTATAATTTATGATGTGCTATATATGTATATATTTGTAATATAAATAATAAAAAAACCTGTAATTGTATTATAAATGAAAAAAATAATCATCATAATGTCTCGAACAAGTTTATAATGTTGGTTTTGAAAACTCACTAAATATATTTTGTAGTCTTAATATAATATTTAAATATCTTTTTTATATATAATTAATGGCATTATAATTGTTCATTAACATTGTTTATGTTGAATAAAATTATAATCGATCTAAATTATATAATAATATCTTATATATTTGATTTTGAAATAATAAGTCTTTACAACTTTTAAAATGAAGATTTTCGAAACCACAATAGTGAGACTTCTATTTACTGGGTATATATGTATATATATATATCAAATTAATACAAAATATTAATTTAATTATTAAGCAATCAGATTTTATTTCATTTGTAGGTATATTTATAGATGAAAATCTCAACTGGAAAAAAACAGATAAATAATATTAAATCCAAACGTAATCGGTGTATCTTTTTAATAAATATATTACAATCCAGTATGCAATACTCATGTTTAACTTGGATCTAACTGGGAAACTGGGGGAATTGGAGGTGGTGTAAACTGTGATTTATCTGATCCATATTTAACTAGTTGAAACTTGGATCATTATATTTCAGTTTAATCCAAGTTATTTTTTTAAACTGAGATCAACTTGGATTTAGCTGATCCATATTTAACTAGTTGCAACTTGGATCATTATATCCAAGCTTAATACAAGTTATTTTTTTAAACTGATATAAACTTGTATCTAGCTGATCAATATTTAACTAGTTGTGACTTGGATCATTATATCACAGATTAATCCAAGTTATGTTTTAGTCCAAAATATTTATCTATAGATATTACCAATTATTTAATTATTTATTATTTTATTAAATTTAGGTAAATCTGTTGAATCTAAATTAATAAAAATAAATAAAATATATTGAATATTTTTTGAAAAATTTATCATATTAAAAAAATGGTTTTTTTTTAATAACGCCTATATATAACAATGTATAACTATAATATATATATATATATGTATATATAACATACTATATATTTATAAATAGTTATAAAATAATTAAGATCATATAAGTATTTAAGGATCATACTTATATATAGGGGATATATTGAACATATCATACATGATGTACATATAAGTATAATATTATAGATCTATAGTTTCGTCAAAATAAAACTGATATAAAATCAATATGTAAATTACTTATATAGTCATAATATAGATAACAATATAATATAAATTAGCAGGTGTGATATATCAATATGTATACATAATATATAGATATAATATAAATGTGAATAATTTGAATTATTTTTAAACATGGATTTATCTGGGATTTAACTCGAGTTAACTTGGATTAATCTTAAGTTAAACTTGGATTTAACTGTGATTTAACTCGAGTGAACTTGGATTTGAATTGGATTTATCTGGGATTAATATCGAGTTAACTTGGATCTAGCTGGTGTTAATAGTGTTACCAAATTATCAGGCTAAAATGAGTTTAAACTCGAGATAAATTCAAGTTAAACACGAGTATTGAATACTGGGAATATAAATTGAATAGGTAATCCTTTATAAATCCTTTCTGAATATATATATATATATTACTCTTTTTCCGTAGTCATTTGCACTATTACTCTGGGGTAATACGAATTTGAGTAATATTCAATGTATTACTATATTACAGAATAGATTTATAAAAGCAATTTATTATCTAAATAATAGAACAACTATTGATCATATTTATATACATAAACGTATTCTCAAATTTAAAGATATTATTGATTTAAACATTTATAAATACAAGTATAAAGCTTGGTATAATAATAATATACTTCCACAAATTATTAAGTTATTTAATAAAAATAGTCAATTTATTCTCTAATGTAAACAACTAATGAATTCGTTGTTTCCAGTATATCACATTATTATAATACATTATATATTGGTTATAAAGGTCCCCTTAAAGTCATCGATATTTAATTCACATTATATATATTTATTAATATAAAAGTTTTTAAATGTTTAAAAAAAATGATTGTTGACTATTAAGTATATAACTAAAGTACTTATTTATTTATTTAATTTATATATATTTATTTTTAACAAATTCAGTAATTGGAATAGTTTTATAATTATATTATTTCAACAATATTTATATATTTAAAAAAAAATTATTTGTTTTTAAATGTATTGTTTAATATTATTATTATTCATATTACTATTTGATTACAATTTTATTACGAGTTAACTACTATTATTTCTTAACTAAGTATTATTGTCATTTTATTTATACTATTATTATTTATCATTATTATTTATTATTATTAATTATTATTATTATTTTATTATTTATATTATATTTATTTATTTATTATTTTGGAAAGGGAAATATTTTCATGTTTTTGTATTTTAATTGTAGCGTGCGGTGGTATATGATATTTCGAGTAGTAAGTATACTGGTATGATTGTAGGAAGATCCTATCACGGTATTAATGAACTTGGCACATCCATACTGAAAGTTGGTAGCCTTTTACCATTCGTTCGTAGTTGTCGACTTATCAACTATATGTTATTTGTTCCTCTTTATTTGTATACTTTTTATTTGTATACTTTTTATTTTTACTTATATATAATACTTATATATTTAATATTTATTTATATTATAATATTACTTTATATTATTTTACTTTAATTTTGAAATATCTAATTTTATCTTACTCTACTGTTACTTTTATTAATATGTTTTTTTTCCATTCATTTTACTGACAGGTATGACAATATCTCGATAATTTCAGTTAATTTATATATCTACCTGGGTTCACTCTCGTTTATTACGAGGAACCAATCTGATTATTATTATTATATATATATATGCATAGTGTGTATTTATTTATAATATATTATAATATTAATAATATACCTTGATTGCACTTGCATCTGAAATGTTTACTATTTATATTAGTGCATTCTCCATTGTGGCAAGGTGTCAAGTAGCATGGCAGGAATATAACACAATAATCATTGTCATGCGTATATATATTATTGATTCTGAATCCTGCGAATACAAGGAGTATGTTTAGATATAATATACTTAGATACGTGTATATGATATGTATATTCGTTGTGTTATATTTATAATATTAATTTGATAATGATATATTTATTTTTATTGTATTGTGATAAGTTCAAATAGCAAGAGAAGCAAACATTTTATTATAGGAATTTATAAAAAAGATGGTAGATAAATAATGCCTACTTATGTTTATATTTCTTTTATTTGTCTTTTACGTTATACTTTAATTCACACAACTGGAATTATTTAAATAACTTATAGTATAAGATAATATGCTATGAAATCAATGATAATTATAACGTATACATATATTGAGTATTAATGAATTATATTAAAATATATTGAACTAGATATAAAACTATATTAAAGTAGAATTATTATTAGAGTTATCACCATATTATTAATATAATTAAAGAATGATAGATGTATTACAGATATGGAATTTAATGTTAGTTACATTCTATATTTCATACGTTGTTAGAATATGTTTAATATATGTTTAAATAGTATGATAATATAATAAATAATGTTGTATATTTTATATTCAAATAATATAACAATTATTATTAAATATATGTATTAATATAATATTTAAAATATATATTTTACTATTTGTGAATACAAATATTTAATAATAACTATATATATATTATTTTAAACTAAATTAATATATATATTATATGTTTTTAGTTAGCATTGTTTAATTATTATAGTTACACATATTTCGATTGATCAATATAACCCTGTTTGCATATTTTGTCGCCTTTATTATTACAACTGTGTTTGTGTGAATCTTTACAGTACATACCACATTCAACAGCGTGTGTATTGTAGTAGTATGTTGCACACGTTCTTGTAATTGTGAATGTAATACTAGTCGTGAAAATGTCATAAATTTATATTATGTTTAATTCGTAATTTGTAATGGTATTATATATATATAGTAAACTTATATTATACAAATGAAAACTATACTTATTAAGTGAACATGTTTAGGAATATATCTATATAGATGTATTAAATTGGATATTTAAATATGAATTAATTACAAATCAATGATATACAAATATTAATTATTTAAATAATTATAATTATCAAACATATCAAATAATTTTCTACGAGTAATTAATTATTTAAAATTTCATTGTAACCGGAAAAGGGAGTTATTGGCCTCATAAACCGATTATGGCATCATTAGAAATAGATGTATGTGAATACATGTAATCTCTATCCCTAAATCTTCAAAAGACATGAAGGTTGCTCATGTTGTATATATGAATATTCACCTATTGCGTATTAACAATATCAATATTTAAGTATATATTTAAGTATAAATACTCAACTCCCAGCCTCTCCCAGTCATTAAAATTACATATGTTTTTCGTTTATAAATAAATATGTGTTGCTTAGTGGTGTTTCCTATGAAATGAATACCGATGGCTGAGATTGAACTACTCTTGAATCTGATTATCCCCGGATATATACAATTTTATTTATATTGTTATGTTTTATGTGCGTAATTTCAATAGGTAACTAAATAAAATGATCGTACATGTACTCAAATCGTTAATATATATATATATATTTTATTATATGACAATATTTTCAAATATTTACAAATCTATATTATAACATATATGATGTCATGTGTGATATGTATTGTTAATGTTATATATATATATATATATATATATATATATATTTAGAGTCATGTAATATATTATAATAATATTATAATATGTTATAATAAACAGATATTGAAATAATATGTTAATACTATGTAGTACTAATAAATATATATATATATATATATGTATATATATATATATATATATATTAATATTTAAATTGTTTCGATTATAATCTAACACTTTATTTTTATATTGTCGTCTATATTGTATTTCTTTGTTGTGCTTCGTAGAATAATCTACGTTATAAGTTGCAATAAGCTGATATATTGAGTTATCAGAATCCCAGACACTAATGCGAATTGAAAAGTTCTAAATAAGTATTATTATATTAAAATGGTAATCCTTTCCAAATAATGTATCATTCAAATATAGTATACGTATATATTATGCAAATACATATCTCCGAATTATTATATTATATAATATGTTATTGTCTAATTATATTGAACTTTTTAATTTATTATTTCTATTATTCAATAATATAATTTTGAGTTCAAATAATACATGAAAAACTATTATGCGTTGTAAATAGTATTTTAAGTTCATTACAATAATATTTTGCATTACCATTTATTAAGTATATTACAATCATATATGTACATTGTATTATATAAAATACATAAAATATATTATATGATAAATAATATATATATTTTTATATATATATTGACTTCAAAAATACATGGTGATTATAGGCGTCATTAGATAATTAAAAACAAATACACAAATAAATAGAAAATGAATACTAAAATAGAACGCATTATAATGATTCAACTTGGACACACAGTTTACGTTTAAACAATGAAAGTGATGTTATACAACGAATATCATATGGCAGTGAATTCCAGATTTTAGGAGCAATAACAGAGTAAGCTGATTCAGAGTATTCCAACGATATAGAGTATTGCACCAACTTCATGATGTGGCACTTCCGACTGGATCTATTAGAACACTGAATAATAATATATTGATCTAGCTATTCAGGAGGTCCACGGTGTATAGCCTTGTATGTAATACACATATATAGCCTTTGTAAACAAATATATCTAAACATATGCCATCCCAATGATCTCATTAAATCAGATATAGAAACTATTGAGGCAAAGTTTAGTTTATATAATACACGTATAGTACAACATTGAATACGCTCAAGTTTATATATAAGGTTAACAGGAAAAAAACATAATAATGAACAACAATATATAAGTCTACTGAATACTAGCGAGTGAATTAAACATTTCGTCATGGCGAAGGTAAGCTTATAACGAGATTTTCTTATATTATATAGAAAATAGTTGGCAGTGCGAATCATGTTATTAATATTTATAGAGTAGTCTATGTGAGAGGTTATAGTGAAACCGAGGGTATATAGATTCAGAAGTTGGAAGATATAATAGAAAAGGATGAGTGATTGATAGAGGAGAACTGGGTTTAGAAAATATGATAGTACCAATTGTAGTCATATTTAAGGTGAGAGAGAGTTATGATAGAACCATTCAATGAGAACAATAATACAATTACATAGACATTTGAATCATATAAGAATCACTAGAACTCGGTAATACCGTATATATCTGTAGATCATCGGCATAAAGATGATAGTGAATATTGGAATATTTGTGAAAAATTTATTTAATAGGAAGAATATAAATAATGAACAATATAGCGCCAATAACAGAGCATTGTGGAACACCATGTATATTAACACAAGGAGGAGACAACGAGGAGTTAATAACCGAAGATGATCTAGATGAAACAAAAGACATAAACCTACTGTGGATTTGACCGTATATAACATTTTCATTAAGTCTAATGGAAATAATATTGTGATCTAGAGTATCAAAAGCACTAGATAAGTCAAGTAGCACGATATATCATGGGATATAAGGAAGCATAATTATCATTATTAATTTGAATATTAATATAACCAAGAATAACCGTGTTAACCGATATGATAGATTATAATATAGAGGAAAGGTCGGTTAAGAAACTCCGTGGGCTAGATGAAGGTACTCGCCTTACAATAGACACTGTATGGTAGATAAGTATAATTACAATGGTAAATAAGGAAGTAAACTGAATATTATATATCAGAATTTTACATGAAGAGAAACATGGAGTAGATGATGAAATTAACTTAAGTTCCGATGAGAATAACAGAGTTAGGTCGCCACTACGATTTGATGTAGACCTATTAGCAAGCAATAATTTAAAACCATCAGGGGTAAGTTGGGAAACTAGAGCAGAATCATCATTGGTTACCCAAGTCTCAATAATAGCAAATATAGAATAATTATAATCAATAATTGATCAAATGAACTTTATTACGTATTGATCTAGCATTAATGAGTTGAATAGAATACTTTCTGAGAGAATGCACGTGTAGTCATTTAACAGTTCTATCTTTTTTACGCGATTCACTTGAGATATAATATGATAGAGAAAATGAATCGAACTCTTCAGTACTATGATTATAAGGATCAGATTTCCAGTATATAGGCACATCATCTATGTTAGAATGAAGTTAGTAGGTTAAACTCATTCTATCAAAGACATACTTTACATTAGTGATATATACTTTGGTGGCATGAAAGAGAATACGACCATTTTTAATAGTTTCACGATCAAAGGGCGTATACATAGGGACTTAAAGTCAAATGACTGAATAGACGACCTTGAATGTAATAAACTATCAATCATACAAGAAGATGATAGTACCAGATTTGCAAAGTGAGAACTAAAAGAGTAGTCCGTAATAGTATTGGGATCGATACGAAGATGAACAAATAGTCATTTGATATATTTTAAGTTTCTATTGTCAAGTAAAACATGTTCGATAACATATATGTGTATAATATATAAATTATATTACAAACAAATACGAAGAAGTATATTAGTATAGTATACTTATTATATTTTATATATAAAATTTACATTATGAAGGATTTTAAATGTCATCTCATCCAGGAACTTATAACCATATGTATTTAATATCTCTTCGAATCCTCTCTTATATTAAGATAACCGTGGTTTAACGAGAACCTGTCATTTATGTTTAGAAAATTACATAAGATCACTTATAATATTATTGTAAGACCCATTTTAATGGTAAGGAGGCCGTCCGTAGAAAGCCAAGTCTGTCGGATGGGGTTTGAACCCGTATACCACTGCTTGTGTATCTGACCCCTTATATGATCCATATATGATCCACCAAGCCAGTTATATACAATTATTGCATTAAGTTGAACACAATTCATATCATAGTTACCGCTCAAATATAAACTAAATTTTAAACAAACAATTTATGTTGGCTATATTAATTAAACATTTTAAAATTGATAAATACATCACAAAGTCATATATATAAATATATATTTAACCGATAATTTATTAAGTATTACTCTTGAAGTAATAATCGGTTAATATATATATATATATATATATATATATATATATTAAATTAAATTATATATATTAAGGACATTATTGAATGAATCAGAAATAAATAGATATCATTTCAGTAATGAATATGGCAACTCGGTGCCTGATATTTTAAAAACATATCAGTCTTTATATATCGTTAATATTATTATTATTAGTAAATATATAGCTTGGATATATCCATTTGAAAATAAATTAAATTTATATATTTATAATTAAGTTATTGATATATTGATTTTTAATAGATAATTGGGTAATGCGAAACAATAATTAATGTCAAAAGTATTGATTTCTCGAACACGCTTGTAACATCACTACACTATCTGCTAAAACACTGCGGAAAATATGAAGAATTTCATAGTAGACATACACAGTATATGATAATCTTCATTATTCGGGTTAGTAGATATTAAATATTATTATCGCATGTATTATCTTACAATTTAATTTAATTTAATTTGATTAATTTCAATATTACTATATTTATAGAAATATATACATTATTTCATAATATATATATATATATATATATATACATATAAATCTTATTTTTCATGTAATAGATTTAAATATTGGATATATTTATTGATAATCTATATACAAATTATAATCGATAGTGTAAAATACATATTATTTATTATTTTTAAATTATTCTGTATCAATATTTAAATTCTTTTAGAAAAATCATTTGAATTTGGACGTTTGAATTTCATTTTGGCGATATATCGAATGAAAACATTCATAATATTTTTGTCAATTCACAAAATGTTACTAATAAATTGTAAATAATAAAACAATGAAATGTACATTTTTTCAATATAGTATTATAGTAAATAATATTTATTGACTTGCTATTTAGATATTTTAATTTCAAATATTTTATATATATAAATCTTATTTTTCATGTAATAGATTTAAATATTAAATATATTTATTGATAATCTATATACAAATTATAATCGATATTGTAAAATACATATTATTTATTATTTTTTAATTATTCTGTATCAATATTTAAATTCTTTTAGAAAAATCATTTGAATTTGGACGTTTGAATTTCATTTTGGCGATATCTCGAATGAAAACATTCATAATATTTTTGTCAATTTACAAAATGTTACTAATAAATTGTAAATAATAAAACAATGAAATGTACATTTTTTCAATATAGTATTATAGTAAATAATATTTATTGAATTGCTATTTAGATATTTTAATTTCATTAGTGTTATTAAAGATAAATAAAGTATCAGTATAGAATTTAATAATAGATAAAAACTTTAAAAAACAGTAAATATTTGTAATTTATAATACTGGAATAATCTTAGTAAATACATGATGTGTCAGTATTGCACACCCGTCAGTGTTAGGCAAAACATTTAGATTTTAATATATATTTTGTATGTTGTTAATGTAATCAATTATAATACAATATCATAATGTATACTTATTAATAACTTTAAATATAATAATTTTTTTAATATATCTGATATTTGTAGGAAATAAATACTTATTATACAACTATCGTAAAATATGGTTCGAACTATTCTATCTACATCGAACGATTTAGAATTTGCGAGTCAACAAATGTATTTATCATTATATGGATTTGTATATCAGTATCATATATATGTAATCTATTTTACGGTCCATATATCCACAAATTATGTAAGTTCTCAGAATACTTGTACGTTATATGTATTGTTAGCAATTGTAAACGCCCTGTAAAAGGAATTTTAAATAAATTGCATTTAAGTTTTAATAAAATATATTCATTTTTATTTGATTTTTATATTATATCTTGATTTATATATATATATATATATATATATATATATATATATATATATATATATATATTTAATAACGAAAGATAATTGTATAGATCAAATGATGGATAACTATTTTATTATTTTATTTTTATCA
Source organism: Osedax fenrisi (assembly GCA_964019155.1). Taxonomy (NCBI): domain Eukaryota; kingdom Metazoa; phylum Annelida; class Polychaeta; order Sabellida; family Siboglinidae; genus Osedax; species Osedax fenrisi. The sequence goes on from OZ025241.1 coordinate 17,235,680, forward strand.
TAATAATTTTAAATAAAATTCGTAAATAATAATTCCTTGCCAGATAAATCGTGCACCCTTAACTAGATACCAACCTGTTCTTGGTAATGATTAATATAAACTCGAAAACACATAAATATTTTGTAATTCTATTTTGTTCATTCATGTTCTGTCTCATAAAATAAATACAATGAAATTAAATTGAACTCTCAAACCCAAAAATTCATCATGTATATAAAAATAAAATAATAATAAATATTATAAAAATATATAATAAAATATTAAAAAAATGTAAAAAGCTACTAAAATAATAATTAAGTTAAACTATAACAAATCAAAGAAAACGAAAGACCAAAGTAAGGCTACAAATATAAAAAATATCTATACAATACGAATACTAAAAGAGCTAAAAAGAAGGAAAGATGACCTTGTAAATAAAATAACAAACAATACAAGATAAGCAGTTATAAATGATTAGATATCATTATTTAAAAGCATGTTTTTAATGTGCATTGTAAAAGTATTCAAATTCATTAAAGATGATATGGTTATATTTAAATAATTTCATAAACATGCGCCTTTGTAACATAAATATATATATACATATATATATATATATGTATATATATATATATATATATATATATATATATATATACATTAATAAGTCTTCAATGTACGAAGAGTGTCCATATATTTTTTGAGCATATCACAAACTATATATATATATATTAAACAAGTATCATTTTTAACTTACTTATATTTGTGTAAATAATATACTATATATACTGTAATATACTATATACATATACATATATATATATATATATATATATATATATATATATATATATATATATATATACTTATAAATCATGTATTGTACTTAAATCTAATTTATTAATATATTTATATATTTAAATTATCAATTTAACCTCGTATCCCTTTGTATCAAAGATAAATGTTGAGGGCATTACCGACATAATATCATAAAAGCTATTTGCTTCCTTAGTAATTGTGTTACCTTTATAAAAACCACATACGTCATTATATGTATTCCTAAATAAAAAATATTGTATAAATATTATAATAATATTACAGTTGACCATCAAATAAATTTATTTTATTATAATCAATTATAATGTACATCGATTGGATACCTAATTAAATTACTAATAATAATTCTATATTATTTTTTAATATCCTTTTTCAGTTTTATTAACTATTAACGATGATATATATATTTTTTATATAACTAGTGGATATGTTGTGTAGAGCTCAATTTCCGTTACCCGGCCTACATTTCTGCATCTATATCCGTAGTGATACGTAATGAATCGAATTGAGGTGGTGATGTGGTGATGATAACTCCAGTCCACCGGCTCCCCAGGTTGCGGATAGGGGAACGGCCATTAGATATAATAGTTAGCTGCGAATAACCAATAAACTGTGCCGGACAAAATCCAGGCTGCACTTTGGCAAGGCATAGTACCTGTTTAGCCATCCGAGCAGGGTTACGCAAATGTGTATGGAGTAGCGACCGCACATTTTATTCAGCTTCCGAAAGCAAACATTACTAATATTCAAACAACAATTTCATCCCGCGTCGCTCGTCGCGCGGAACAAGGAGCGCGTCCTGCAATTCCTACTTAGGTTGCCGTCGAAAAATTAACTACTGAGTCAAACTCAAATTCAAATTCAATAAAAAATAAACCACTCATGAAGGCGAAGAGGGATATCCGTATTGCTACGTTTAATGTGCGAACTATAAAAAAGGAAAGAAAAATTGCAGAACTTATTTCATCTGCAAAACTTCCTCAGCATGGAAAAATAACATAAATGCAGCTACCGGTGGAATTGGAATACTTCTAAACAAGCTTTCATATAATGCTTTAGCAAATATCGATATAGTATCCAAAATAATAATGATATTAAACTGTAATGGAAATCCACAAACATCAATCATAGTATGTTATAGTCCAACAAATGTATGTGATCCAACTGAAATTGAAAATTTATGAAAATCTAACTTCTACCACAAGACAGATTCCAAAACACAATGTTTTAATAATAGCCGGCGATTTTAATGGTCATCTAGGTATTCAATATGGTTTCAAGTTCGCACTGCATGATTATTCAAATAGAAATGGAATTTTACTTAAATATTATATTTTAGAAAATAATTGATTATGTCTAAACACGCTTTATCAAAAAAGGAAGGGTCAACTATGGACACACAAGTTACCAAACGGAAATAAAGTTCAGCTTGATTACATAATGATAAATAAAAAATGGAAAAATAGTAGCAAAAACTTCAGAGCTTTTTGCTCTTTTTAAAGCGTAGCATCAGACCATCGCATAGTAACTGCACATTTTAAATTAAGCCTAAGATCAAATAAAAGGAAAACAAATAAACAGCAAATCCTGATTGGACAAGTCTTACCAAACCTGATATCCAAAATAGATTTGTGAATGAAATTAGAAACAAGTTTGATTTACAATAAAACATCGAACATATCAAGCAATATCATATATGAATATTTCGATACTTCGTGCAGAGAAAGTGCAAAAGAAATAATACCGATTAAAGAAAAATTAAAAAAGAGAACATCTTGGGAGAATCAAGATATATGTTTAAAAAGAAAAAATCGTTATCAAGCTGCACAATTAAAAAACTCTTTTCCATCTGAAGAAAATACTGAATCTTATAATTTGGCACAGAAATTACTCTATGATACATACTATACAGAACAAGAAATCTACTTATCAAACATGGAAAGGTATGCGGACTGGACGAAATCCCTATAGAAATCTGGAAAATAAATGAATTTCAAGACTTTTTATTAATATGCTGCAATAAAGTATATAAACAAGATCCAATCGATATATGGAATAAAGGTTGTATAATACCTTTAACAAAGAAGAGATATCTGAGCTCTACAAACAACTATCGTGGCATTACTTTAACATGCATATCTGTAAATATATACAATATAATGTTACTAAATAGAATAAGGCCTGCGGTAGATATTATATTACGAAAAAATACAACAGTTTTAGAACTAATAGTAAGTGCTATCATTCTAGCATACACAAATAATAAATCTATTGTGAGAACTGACGATGGTGATATTGACTTTATAAACATCTCGGTGGAGTTTTGTAAGGTGATACACTTGCTCCTTTTCATAATTTCTCTTGACTATGTTTTGAAGAAATCATTAGACCGAAATAATGATATTGGGTTTACCCTCATTGAGAGAAGGATCAAAATATATCCAGATATAAAAATTATAGATGTGGACTATGCGGATGATCTAATTATAGTAACCGATAACACCAATGAAGCAATACTACTTTTACATAAAATTGAAAAGGCTGCAAAAGAAATTGGGCTATCTATAAATACTGTAAAGACGAAATTCATCAAGGAATGAATGAAGTTATAAAAAGCCTAAACGGTAAGAATATTAAGGACGTTTCTGATTTTAAGTATCTTGGGAGCTACATCCAGTCAACAGAAACATATATCAATATCATATTAGATAAATGCTGAGCAGCCTTAAATGAGATGAACTCTATATGGAAGACTACCTGATAATATGAAAAGAATCTTTTTCAGAGCAACTGTTGAGCATGTGTTAATATATGGTTCTATTAGCTGGACATTAACAAAATCACTTGAAAAAGACTCAATGGAAATTATACTCGAATGCTGCGTGCCATCCTAAATAGAGCTTGGAAAGAACATCGAAAGAATAAATATATATATATATAAGATAGTTATAATCTGGCAACCTACTCATGGTAAAAGAAAAAGAGGTCGACCTCGCAGGACTAACGTCGATCAGCTGGTGGATGATACATTATGTGATGTTAATGAAAAAAAAAAGGCGATGGAAGATATAGATGGTTGGAGGAAGAAAGTCAAAAAATGCCGAGCAAGCTCGACATGGTAAGTTAAAGGTATATATATATTTATTAAAAAAAACTATAACAAAAATAACATTTATTTACTACATATATATTTTTACTTACTTATATTATTCCTTTTTCTACAACAAATATATATAAATAACTTTTATGTTATATATCTATATATATATATATATATATATATATATTAGTTATTTGGTAGAGTCATTTCAACCCACCCAGGAATATAGATGATTTATTTACTTATAACCATATATGTCACTAATAATCGTTTCTCGTATTAAGGCATAAATGCTGTTAACGAGAGTCGATAATTTATTTATACACAATGATATAACTTCTAAATAATATGGTAAGACCTATGTAATGGTCCGGATGGGGCTCGAACCCGAATCATAATATTGTGTGAATTACGCCTTAATCAATTGAGCCACACAGAAAATGATATATATATATATATATATATATATATATATATATATATTATATGTGAACAAATTATGGGTATGATACGGTAACGGTATAGAATTTGCGAGATATTTTAGTATATAATGGTGAAATATCCTACATATAATGAGATACGTATAAGCTTGAACCTAAGTCTACATATTTCATAATCAAGATAATGCTAATATGTTAGATTAACGTTCGAGTTGATATATAATGTATATGACATGGAGCTGAATAATTAATCTTACTAATAAATGTTGGCATTATTAATGGGTTATTATAATAAATAGTGACTAATAGTAATGTATTCTACATACAACTGGGAATACAATTTATATGGTATACAAATTTATATATGTGAAATTGTAAATGAGTTATTATTTACATAGATAGCCTTATATGCGAATCGAAAGCAATATTAAGAATACATTTGGTTAAGAAATATAACGAAGATATTAGGTCTAGAAGTATAATATAATCAGTTTTTGTATTAAAGTAAATACATTAACCGAAAACCATATACTTGGTGTATTAATTAACATTGGTATTATAATAAAATCAAGTTCACTATATATATATAGTGTAAAGGATGGATAGTTTTGTAATTAATCGTCTTAAATGGTAGTCTAAATGGGAAATTTAGGAATATTAATTTGATAAGTATGATTTAAATATATATATATATATTATAGTATTTCAAAATTTGACGTATTATATAATAGATATAGATATACCTTATAGATATCTATAAGTTCAGATTATAGATAATTTATTACTTATTATGAATATGAAACCATTTTTAAATATGTTCTGTATTCTAAGTCACCGAAAGAAAAATGTATTATTTAGATCACTATCCTTCGTATGTAAATGGACAAATAAATCATAAAATCATCAGAATTATAATATTTATGTAAATATCATATCTTAATTAAGTATACAATTGTTTACTTTATTATTAAAATATCGACCAGTACATATCACTATAGAATTGTAGGCGTGTATATGTTAAATGTTGTGTATGACTTTTAAAAAAAGCTTATAAATTGAAATATTACTTTAATAATATTTAATTTTTTTTCCTAAATCTTAATTAAATATTATTTATATTAATTATATAGTTATGTAAAATTGAATTATCCATGATAAATTAAAATGTTATGTTGTTATAATAGAAAATAATAAAGTTATTTATAAACTAGTTGAAAATATAGACTAATATAATTGAATTAACGCTATATATTATAAGATATTACTTTATGTTTTAGCTTCAGTTGCATAGATACTAAACGTCATATAATTTAAATATATATATATATAATGTCGGTATTATAAATTAACTTAAGTGGAACTGATATTTTTATAATATAACATATACAAACACATTATAATAAAGAGTATAATGTATATACATACATATTGTTCGGTATGCATACACCAAGGCGTTTTGTTATTATATGTAAACCCAATATTAATGTTGGTACCATGTCGATTTGGGTATCAATTCTCTATTTTTTCTTCCATATTTGTGTTTATTTATTTGTTTGTTTACCTAATAAACTATATATATATATATATATATATATATATTATATTATAACCTTTTTTGTTCACTTATACATATATAGAACGATGTATCACAGTCACCATAATTAAATATATCCATGTAGCTGTCACATGCGTTATCATTATATATGGTTCCATAGGGATTTAAAAATGTACGTAAGGTTAACTCTATCTTTGTATTCCCCGCAACCTATTAATAAGTAACAATTATATTCAATGTTATATTAAATATTTGATCAGATTATTTCTAAAATAATAAATAATAATATAAAATAATATTATAAAATGAATAATATTGAATTAAACATATATATATATATATATATATATATATATATATATATATATTAAACATAAACGTTATTACATGATTACATCGCAAAGTATGGTATTTAGCGCAGTAAATATTGTTAAAAGGTGTGATCTTAACATCAATATAATTGCAAGTTACAGGGAAAATCGTATACCGATACATAACACAAATAATTTTTAATTACATTATTACATTGTTAATACAAATAATTCGTAATTATAATTTAAGATTAATTAATTTATTAATTATGTCGGTTAAATATATTAATATTATATACATATATCTATATTATATAACTATATATAACATGCATATTATAATTAGTACATTGTAATATAGCGAAATTCGAGTAAAAATATAATATGTCATAGTAATTATAATACTATTGTTTATTATATATATAATGTTATATTATGTTTTATTATTATCTTTACGGGTGAAATGTTATTCAAAAGTTATATATGGAAAGATTTCGTATACAAGAGATGCTGGCCATCGACAACATGACAATAGCTATAATAGATAATAGATAATTGGAAACAATGGTTGAAATAAACGAAAGTGCCAGATAAATAAATAATAAAAATGAAAAAATAACGATGTTCTTAAACAAAATAGGACAGAGTTAGGATATTCTACTTATTTAATAGCATAACAATAGAATCGAGGTAAATGGAACAAAATAAATAGTAGATTATAAAGTAAACTTTAAATGGATTAAAGAAAAGTCTATAAGTTCAACAAAGGAATTTAACATAAGAATTATCTATTTAATTATCGTATGACAATATATAATGAAAAATCTTACACGTATTATGCATAACTGAAGAATCTAGCTAAGACCTGCGAAGAATTTAAATATTCCCTAATAAATTACAGAATTACTATCGGAATGAATTATACCGTATTAAAATAAGTTGTCATCTAAATATCCATGGATATCGATCCGGATATCAAAATATCTATAATAACTAATACCAATATAACTAATCAAATAGCCATGGATCGTACCATAAAATAAACAAAATTGGCAGATAGTAAATGGAAGTAATTAATCGTATATTTTTAGAAAACTTTCTTGATACGTAGAATTCTTAGATTTCCGAATAGGAAAACACGGTATCAAAGAAAGGAAAATATACGTATTAATCATAGAAAAACCATTCACAAAAAATGTAAAAGGAGTGAGAATTTTATTGGGAATAGTAAATCAGTTTTCAATATTCAGCCCATAAAAAGTACGTTTAAGCGTAGCCATATGAGAATTACTAAATACAATTATACCGTGGATATCGAATAAGGATACCAGGTGAGCTTCATCAAAATGAAAAAATAATTTACGAATACAGAAACTCTCAATTACTTCGATACGTTAATAAATGTAACTAATATATTAGTGACCATCCACACAAGTGGAAACAGACATATACAAGAAAGTTAATTTAATTATTTATTTATATGCTTTCTATGTTTAAGAAAACGACTGGACGAATTTACCAAATGTAAATGGCTACTAATTCTCTAGGATAGTAGTATTGTCATTATTCAGATGAATTTTTTGATTTCCACCTCTAAACCTATAATAATTACGTAAAATTGTCCTTTTAGAGTTTTTTTAGACATATTTCCCTCTATCGTTAAATCTTTTGATTGTATAAGAAAATGTTTCACACATAAAATGTAAGCGAATGTGAGGTGTTTTGTAAAAATGTAGGTAAAAATCCTAGTTATATTCACTTTATTTTAATTAATGCATTCGTAAATGGCAATAAACAGTTAATAAACAATACAAATTAATAGATATATATTGTAGAATTTATATAATATATACGAATAATAAACAGTTATAAATAGTATAGAATCAGTATAAATAATATAAATAATACATCATATAATTATAACACATATTTTTCAAAAGAATGCTACTTGTCACAATTTATATTTCATAATAAAAACGTCACCTATACACTAATGCATCATATAATAATATTTCATTTTTGAAATTTGATCAATAGAAATCAATTATTTTAAAATATTTATTACAAATATTATTTTTTCTTTATAGTTGTTTTAAAATGCTTTTTTTTATCAGTTTTATTTTACGAAAACAGCCATTTTCTTACCATTTTAAAGATATTATTTTAAATATTATAAATAAATAATAATAACATAATACAAAATAATTTGTTTTCATGATTTTTACCCGTGACCCGTGCCCTTAAATGGGAAACAAGGAGTTAGGTAATCATATTATTGATTGATGATTTATTTAATCACATACTTTAAATACGGACACTCTAGGTATCTCAGAAACATAAATCCTACAAAAAAAAAAGTTAATGAATACAATATTCATAATTATATAAATAGTCTATAAAAGTATTTTTTATTTTTTAATTATTAAAAATATTGCTGATATATCCAATAAACTGATTTTTTTATTACGTTTTGAAATTTATCAACAAAAAAATCAACTTAAAACCTTCTCAAGAATATAAAAATATATCGATATAAAATATAACACTATATTATTAAAAAATAAAGCATTATAAAATGATATATATAATTTCTATATTTCTTATCAAATATTCATTAAGTTATAAGCATCTACAGGTCATATAAGTCCCTAATACGGACAATCTATAGATGTATTAATACGGACACCCTATAATCAATCAGCGCGCAGCGTATAAACTATTCTGTTTTCATAAAAATCGCGTGCGTTATAATTTTAATATCACCAATAGAGCTAAATCTAACATTTTTATTATTTAGATACCTAAATTGAATTATTAATTAAAAACATAATTAAAATAAATAAATTAATAAAATTAATTATAAATAATGTAATTGTAATTTGTCAAATTGATTCATCAATAATATATACTGTATCTATTGGTATATGGGGTTATAACACAGTGTGTCCGTATTATGACATGGGTATCGAATACGGACACTCCCGTTATCTATGGAATTTAAATATTAAATAACATTTTAAAATCACAATAATATCTATAATAATATAATATTAATATATTTTAATTTTTGAATACAAATAATGAGTCATAAAATGTTAAGACTATTTATTGTTAAAGTTTCCGTATTAGGTTACTTTCCCCTATACATATTTGTTAATGATAACATACGTTATAAAAATAAACAAAGCATAATACTTAATTAATAAATTAAAGAAATTAAAACGTTTTACAGTTAAAATATGTTTAATTAATATACAGTTTTAATTTTAAATACAGTTTAATTATTGGTTTGTTTTGTTTCCTTGGTTTGGTTTAGTGTTACTTGGTTTTGTGTAACTATTTTACATCAATAGGTGATCTTTAAAAACATGTAATAATTATAATATTTTATATAGTAAAAATGTAGTATATATATTAATATAAAACATCTTAAACCCATGGATAAATATCAGGTTTCAAAAAAATATATGCTATAAAATCGGATAAAGAAATTGCGGAAAAAATAATGTGCATATTTATCATTTATATATATATATTAATTGAGAAAACTAGGTAATTGTATATTCTAAATATGGAATCTGATAGTTTTAATTGATAGTTCTATTTTATCTGTATTAATTTATTTCACTTATCTAAATATGTACATGCATTAATTAAAGTGAACTAATTTTTAGGGTATGTTATATTAATCTTAAAATAGAATAAAGAAGATATATTTATATTTATGTTGAATAAAGAAGAACAATGCGGATTATTTAAACAATAATATAGTTAATATAAAATCCTCACTTGTTAACGTATATCATCATTCATAATTTAATAATTTAGATAATTAAAATGTTGAAAATAATACGAAAGTAACTATTATTAAGAGTGAATTAAATACATCAATGACGCATTTATTGTATTGAATATTAATAGTTAAAGAGAAGGCATTGATAATTAAAGATATACCGTTTTTAAAGAGGATATATATATATATATGATATGAGTTAATAAAGTCAGATAATCAATTTGTAGAAATATGGGTAGCTCATTACATTATTTTATTGCAGAATAAATTATAATTTATCAGTCATATTATAAAAAAGTGGATTAGATATTGTTCCTAATGACTATAGTCATTTTAAATAAATGTATTTATAATTAATTGTAGCATGATAACGGCAATATATATATATGTATGTGTGTATGCTGAATAACTCCAATTTAAGATAAAATAAATGACTAACCCTGTACAATAATATACTCGAGTAAACTATGTAAACATATGTAAGATATACATATTTAGACATTTTGTGTAGTATATAATGTTAAAAGAACGGATTACTATCGATATAAAAGTAAGTTGTTTATTTAATAAATCATAAAAGTATAATATAAAAAAAATTTAAATATATTAATAAATAAAATAATATTTAATAAATATGTTTTTTTATTATCGTAGATTTTATTTGTGATTATATATATACCCTTCTATACTTTCATATCGCTAGTACGTTTATTATAGTGAATACACACGCTATTAAGAAATATAATGGATCGTATTCAATGCGATGTTTATATAGTGTATCGTAGGTGTATACAATTGCGGGAATGGACGAATGGGTATAGCTATAGCAAGGCACTGGATGCCACTAAATACCCGCGGATATGGAAAGGTAAGCTTTGTGACCGAACATGTTACCGCCGAAGCGAGGAGTCAGCTACATGCCGAATGGCTAATTTCAGGAGGTAGTGTGCATGATATTATGGTACCTCTAACATCGAGATATGGAAGATGGACAGCATCCTGGGCTGGTTTGTATGCGCTATTACAGTTGCCTGGATAGGGCATATCCTCTCTAATTCTATGTTTACTTGAAATCTATGTACAATTATTATCGACGATAAATGAGAGGTATGATAACATCATAAAACACCGCATAGATGAGGCATTGAGAGAGTCAAGTATACGGGTAGACTTGGCTAGGCGTATACTAAAGTCACCTCAAATATCCTTAAAGGAACTTTTCGATAAATTAAATATGTTTAATCAATCTATGAGTGTAGAGGTGGGTGTTCATCAAACGAATATCTTTGTTGGTATTATAAAATATTTGCAAAATATATTGCCACGGCCGTGCTCAATCAGCATACGGAACAATTATTTACTCGTGATACTCGAGTGAATAGGGTAGTTAGTATTAAACGAGGTGTACCGAGTGGGTGAATATGATACTGGTGAGGTATGAACACTCACTTTGCCAAAGAATGTAGATAATCACCATGCTATTTTCGGCCATTTTGTAAATCGGTGTCCGGAAAACTGTCAGCTCCAGTGAGGTTCCGCAAACTCACTGAGAACAAGATAGTAGATAGGGAGTGCTAGGTGAAGAGGATGAATAATCTTTGAAGAAAGGGACATCATACTTACGACGTCATAAGAATGTATGGAATATATTGTAGGTGTTTGATTGATACTGGAGCCGAGATATCATGTATGTCCGATTCAGGTATGAGATCAGTAAGGTTCGTGTTCACATGTACAGGGCTACTATGATCCAATACTACATTGAATTAATCTTATCGGTAATAGTCTGATAAGGCGATCATATCGACATATTCCGGTAAAACATTGGTTGGAGATATGCATACCTAAAGGCGCACTGGAGTTAGGCATCATTGAGAATAGCGTGTCCCTTTAGTTCTCCTTGGGTCTAGTTACAAAGAGGTCGGTATATTAAGATGATGTTGCCACATTCGAGAGGTTACTGCGAACATTATTAGGGATTACTACCCACAACCGAGTGTAGAAGAAGACTTATAGACGTTAAACGGTGCCAAGTTTTTTAGCTCGGTCAATATAGCGCATGGCTTCCTGCAATGTGTGCTAGTTAAATAGGATAGCTAGGGGATATACGAATACATGGGCATGTCTATAGGGTTGGTCAATTCCACAGCGATGTTGGCGAGATTAATGAAATCCTGCTTTGGAGATGAGAATTTTCTGATCTTAATTTTATATATGGATGGTGTTCAAGTATATACCAGTTCCTTCTCTGAAATGATTGAGATATTACTTATGTATTACTTACAGATGCTCGCGAGAAAGTTCTATCCTTACAGGGCTAGCAGGGTATTATTGGAAATGTGTTCATAAAGTATTCCTTTATAGCGGGCCACTAACAGTTTTAACTCGAGTTAATTTATAGTTCATCTAGTCAGAGAGAACGACCATGCGTTTATAGAATTAACATCTAGATTTTCATCGGCAAACATTCTTGGATTTCCCATATAATTTAGCTATAGCTCCTGTTTTCTGTATATCTATGCTACATACGTATTTATGTGAATTGTAAAACCATCTTATTGACTATACTCTTAGGGCTATTAAATAGTTTTCTTTGTATCATATATATATATATATATATATATATTTATTTCCATAACTATATTATATTATAATTGTGTATCTAATAACATATTATATTCTAGATTTAAATTGATAGTGTTTTTTATTGTTTAATTAATTATCTAATTAACAAATATAGTTTATAGTTGTAAAATAGTTTATTTCAGAAAAAAAGAATACAAATTAAAATATTTACATAAAATTTAAATTAAATAATATAAATTATTCCATTTATAACATACCATATTACGATTAATAAAATAATAATTATATAGGTAAATGTAAAATTCCAATTATTTTAGTGATTTATTTTTTTTAAGAAATGATAACATTTTATATTAAGTATAACTTATTGAATATTTGATATAATATAATATATTAAAGAGATTATTATTTCTATATCTTATTAAATATGATTATTTTATAAAATGTTACTGTCAATAGTATTAAGTATTTAAATAAACAATTAATAATTATAAAATATATATAGTAATTTATTTTTTTTTTATGAAAAAAAATAAATTTATTGTAATATATATAATTGGAAATTGAATTATATTTAAAACATATTTATTATTCTTAAAGAGATTTTATTATCTTTAAAATATATATAACTTATAATGTTAATAAATCAATATTTCATGTTGACATTTTTATTTAAAAATATATATTGCTAAATGTAAATCTATTATATAAAAGAAAGTCTATTTAATTATATATATATATGTGTGTGTGTGTGTGTGTATCTGGTGAGGTAACTCGAGAACCGGGGTACGTCGCGAAAATATTTTATACCCGATCTTAATAAATTTGCAACAGTATGGTCTTGGTCCGGAAAATTTTTTGAATTTTATACCGCGTACCCCAGAAAAACCTGAAAAATTGACTTTTTGCCATTAAAATGATTTTTTGTCGTCCAAAATCTTCGGCGTCGCATTTTTGAAATATTTTTTTTACATTTTTTCGAACTATTTTTTTTAATTTTTTTTGATTTTTTTTTGAAATTTTTGGAAATTTTGGAAATTTTGTGAAATATTTTTGAAATATTTTTGACATTTTTTGAAATATTTTTGAAGTTTTTTTTAAATATTTTTAAACATTTTTTTGAAATTTTTTTAAAATATATTTTGTAATATTATTTATATTTTTTGTATTTTAAAAAATATTATTTGAAATAATTTTTTATATTTTTCAACTATTCGTTGAAATATTATTATTTTAAGATATAATTAAAATATTATAATTATATAATAAATATATAAATATTATAAGATATAATAATATACTTTTTAAAATATTTGTAGAACATTTATAAAAAATATATTTTGTAATATTTGGAAATATTTGTTGTATACTAGGAATACAGAATCAGGAATAGCTATAATTAATAAATAATAGATAGGCAAACAATCAAAAATCGATCAACGCAGGGTGCGGTTTGGGTTTTCGATATTTATTAAGTACTATTTTGTAATATTGGAAATATGTGTTGTATTTTTTTAAATATTATTTGAAATATTTTTGAAATATTTTTCCACTAATTTTTGAGATATTAATATTTGTATAAATTTGTTTGAATTTTAGCAACAATTTATGTTATTGTATATGAAAAGCAGAATCATGAATAGCCATAAATAATAAATAATAGATAGGTAAGCTATCAAACAACGAGTAAAGCAAAGTTGGGTACGGCAAGAAATTCCAAATCAGGAATAGTTTAATTAATAAATGATAGATAGGCAAATAATAAAAAACCGAGCAACGCCGATTTGGAACTGTTTGGGTTTAGGTTTTCAACATATTTTGGAATATTTGAAATATCTGTTGTATTTTTTGAAATATTTTTTATCTAATTTTTTAAATATTAAAAAAAATATGTTTCTACATATGTTTAATTGTATTTAATTGTATATACTAGAAATGTAGGATCAGGAATAGCTCTAATTAATAAATAATAAATAGGTAAACAATCAAAAACCGATAAATGTCGAGTCGAGTACTGTTTGGATTTGGGTTTAGGTTTGAGTTTTCGACATTTTTTTAAAACATATTTTGTAATATTTTAAATATTTTTTGTATTTGTTAGCAATTATATATTTTAGAATAATCAGGAATAGCTATAATTAATAAAAATAAATAGTCAAACAATCAAAAACCTAGCAACGCCGGGTAGGGTATGACAGCTAATATGTTGAAATATTTTTTATATTTAAAAAATATTTTTAGACACTTTTTAAAAATATATTTTATAATATTTTAAAGTATTTTTGTATTTTTGTATTTTTACAAAATATTTTACGAATAAGTCTTAAAAAGAACAACGCTAGATCTACATCGGATACAGTTAGATTTATTAAATATTAGTTAGAAGACAACAATTAAAGAATAGCTATGCATAATTAGGAATAACTATAATTAATAATTGATAGGCAAATAATAAAAAAACGAGCAACGTCGGGTTGGGTTCGGCAAACAATTCTAAATCAGGAATAGTTATAATTAATAAAGTATAGATAGGCATATAATTAAAAACCGATCAACGCCGTTTTCGGACGGTTTGGGTTTGGGTTTTCAACATATTTTGTAATATTTGAAATATTTGTTGTATTTTTTAAAATATTTTTTGAAATATTTGTTCACTAATTTTTTAAATATTATAAACAATATTTTTCTATATTTGTTTGTATTTTAAATAAACTTTATTTAATTGTATATACTAGAAATATAGAATCAGAAATTGCCCTAATTAATAAATAATAAATAATAGATAGGCAAACAAACAAAAACCAAGAAATGCCGGGTCGGGTATGGTTTGTTTTTAAAACATATTTTGTAATATTTTATATATTTTTTTGCAATTTTTAGCAATTATATATTTTAGAATAATCAGGAATAGCTATAATTAATAAAAAAAATTAATAGGCATTAAAAATCAGGCATGGCTACTAATATGTTGAAATATTTTTTATATTTCTTAAAATATTTTTAGACACTTTTTAAAAATATATTTTGTAATATTTTAAATTATTATTTGTAATCTTACCAAATATTTTACAAATAATCTTAAAAACGAACAACGCTGAGTCTACATCGGATACAGTTAGAATTAGTAAATATTAGTTAGAAGAAAACAATTAAATATTAGCTAAGTATAATCAGGAATAGCTACAATTAATAGGCAAATAATCAAAAACCTAGCAACGCAGGGTAGTGTACGGTTTGTGTTTGGGTTTAGGTTTGGGTTTTAGACATTTTTTTAAAACATATTTTTTAATATTTGAAATATTTGTTGTATTTTTTAACATATTATTTGAAAATGTTTTCTACTTTGTTTTGTATGTCAGCTAACATTTATTTTATTATATATATCAATTAAGAATCAGGAATAGCTATAATTAATATATAATATATAGGAAAATAATCAAAATCGAGCAACGCCGGGTCGGGTACGGCTATTTTTTGAAATATTTTTAAAAATTTTTTTTGAAATATTTTAAAACATTTTTTTGAAATATTTGTAAACATTTTTGTGGACATTTTTTTGAAATATTTTTTTATATTTTTCAACTAATCTTTGAAATATTATTATTTTAAGATATAATTAAAATATTATAATTATATAATAAATATATAAATATTATAAGATATAAATATTATACTTTTTAAAATATTTGTAGAAAATTTATAAAAAATATATTTTGTAGCAATACAGAAATACAGAATCAGAAATAGCTATAATTAATAAATAATAAATGGGCAACAACAATCAAAAATCAAAAATCGAGCAATGCAGGGTGCAGTTTGAGTTTTCGACATTTTTTAAGTAATATTTTGTAATATTGGAAATATGTGTTGTATTTTTAAAAATATTTTGTGAAATATTTTTGAAATATTTTTCCACTAATTTTTGAGATATTAATATTTGTATAAATTTGTTTGAATTTTAGCAACAATTTATGTTATTGTATATGAAAATCAGAATTTTGAATAGCCATAATTAATAAATAATAGATAGGTAAACTATCAAACAACAAGTAAAGCAAAGTTGGGTACGGCAAGAAATTCCAAATAAGGAATAGTTATAATTAATAAATGATAGATAGACAAATAATAAAAAAACGAGCAACGACGATTTGGAACTGTTTGGGTTCAGGTTTTCAACATATTTTGGATTATTTGAAATATCTGTTGTATTTTTTGAAATATTTTGTCACTAATTTTTTAAATATTAAAAAAAATATGTTTCCACATTTGTTTGTATTTTAGATAAACTTTATTTAATTGTATATACTAGAAATGTAGGATCAGAAATAGCTCTAATTAATAAATAATAAATAGGCAAATAATCAAAAACCGATAAATATCGAGTCGGATACTGTTTGGATTTGGGTTTAGGTTTGAGTTTTCGACATTTTTTTAAAACATATTTTATAATATTTTAAATATTTTTTGTATTTTTTAGCAATTATATATTTTAGAATAATCAGGAATAGCTATAATTAATAAAAATAGTCAAACAATCAAAAACCTAGCAACGCCGGGTAGGGTATGGCTACTAATATGTTGAAATATTTTTTATATTTAAAAAATATTTTTAGACACTTTTTAAAAATATATTTTATAATATTTTAAATTATTTTTTGTATTTTTACAAAATATTTTACGAATAAATCTAAAAAAGAACAACGCTAGATATACATCGGATACAGTTAGATTTATTAAATATTAGTTAGAAGACTAAAAATTAAAGATTAGCTATGCATAATTAGGAATAGCTATAATTAATAATTGATAGGCAAATAATTAAAAACCGAGAAACGTCGTGTTGGGTAAGGCAAAAAATTTAAAATCAGGAATTGTTATAATTAATAAATAATAGATAGGAAAACAATCAAAAACCTAGCAACGCCGTGTCAGGACGGTGTGGGTTTTGGTTTTAGACATTTTTTTAAAACATATTTTATAATAATTGAAATATTAGTTGTATTTTTTAATATATTTTTTAAAATATTTTTCCACTAATTTTTTAAATATTAAAATATTTTTCTACATTTGTTTGTATGTCATCTAACATTTATTTTATTGTATATAAATAATAGTTAGGAACAAATTAAATATAAATATTTAGAAATGCAGAATTAGTAATAGCTATAATTAATAAATAATAATTGGCAAAAAATCAAAAACCGAGCAACGCCAGGTCGGGTACGGTTTGGGTTTAGGTTTGGGTTTTCGACATCTTTTTAAAACATATTTTGTAATATTCAAAATATTTATTGTATTTTTTAATATATTTTTTGAAATATTTTTCTACTCATTTTTTAATTATTAAAATATTTTTCTACATTTGTTTGTATTTCAGCTAACATTTATTTAATTGTATATATAACAATGAAGAATCAGGAACAGCTATAATTAATAAATAATAGATAGGCAAACAATCAATATCCGAGCAACGCCGGTTTGGGTACGGTTTGGGTTTAAGTTTGGGTTTTAGACATTTTTTAAAACATATTTTGTAATATTTGTTGCATTTTTTAATATATTTCCACTAATTTTTTAAATATTTTTCTATATTTTGTTTGTATTTTAGCTAACATTTATTTTATTGTATATATAGCAATGCATAATCATGAATAGGTATATAATATATCTATAATTAATAAATAATAGATAATAGGAAAATAATCAAAACCGAGCAACGCCGGGTCGGGTACGGCTAGTAATATATAAAATACACAAAAATGTTACAATATTCAAATACTATATTATGTATAACTCATTGAATAATTGATAAAATATTATATTTCTTGTAGATTATTATTAAATAATATAATTACTATAACTTTATTAATATATATGTATTATAATATTATGCTTATTGACCTTAATATTTTCAATTACAAAAAACATAGTGATTGTAATATATATCACTGGATATTAAATTATATTTAAAACATATTAGATATTATTAAAGAGTATTTTATTAACGTTAAAACAAATACAACTTTTAATTTAATAAATCAATATTTCAATTAGAAATGCGTATTTGAAAATGTATACTACTAAATATCAAAAATATAAAAAATGTCATTGCGCTATAACAACAGGACAGCATATTTATGCAACATTAATGGCTAAGTGATATAGTAATATTAATATATATATATATATATATATATATATAATTTTAGCATTCAATTTATTTTAAAACAATGCCAATAAATGTATTCTTTAATTCGATTTCTTAATAAACTGTTAATAATAGAGTTAAATTAGTAATATTTAAAATAGGTATGCTATTATAAACCTAGTTATTAGTATACTGATTATTCTAATCATACTAATTATACTAAATATAGTTATAGTTTAATTATTATATTTATAATAATTTAAAAGTATGTATATATATATATATATATATATATATATATTTATATATAAGATAAACATGTGGATATATGGTATATATATATAAATATATATATATATATATATATATATATATATATATATTACCATTATCCATATCTTCTGATAGTACAATTATTAATATTAATATTTTAACTTATAGTTTATAATTTATATATATATGTATATATAATAATAATTTAAAGTAATGTATATGTGTATGAATATAAGACTATTAATAAATAATTTATAATGCTTTGATAATTTTTATGATAAATTATTTCCAAGAAAATACTATAGTTACTATGATTTGTAATTATACATATTAACATGTATATAACATAATGTATTTAACAAATGTATATAATTGTATAACTTATAAATATATATCGTCGCCATGATTCGTAACACAGTCATATGTACTGAAAGAACATTATCGATCGTATAAAAGAAATCCTACTTTTACGCATATAATACAAATATATAATACAGATAATAACAATATTAATGATAGGCCATCTACTATTGGAATCCTTCCATAGAAGCGCGATTTTATTAATAATTGAATTCAATATTGAAAATTCGAAATATTTCACTCGTTGTCATTCAGAAAGTAATTGTTATAATATAGTGGTATACCACATATATGTTATATAAAACTTGGTAATTATATATTAAATAAATACATAAATCAATGTTAAATAAATAGAATGTTAAATATTTAAAATAGTCTTAAATAGTATATATATAGATATACATATCGCAATTCGCATGCACTTTTATATATTCAAATGTAAACAGGTAGTCTAAGTGATTAAAGTTAAGCGCGAATAAAATTATTAATTAAATTTACCGGTTTTTGTGTGTTATAATATATAAATATATATATATATATATATATATATATATATATATATATACAAATATATATTACTTCTATTGAATATTAATAATAACCTGATATTTCAAGGCTTTGTCCATTTTCTAAAAGTTTATTATTTAAATATAGGATATTATAATTTTAAATATTGATTTAAAATAAATACTATTTTCGGAAAATAAACATAATTACATATTAATTTATAAGGTATAATAATACGTAATCATTTTTTTAAATATAGGATATTATAATTTTAAATATTGATTTAAAATAAATACTATTTTCGGAAAATAAACATAATTACATATTAATTTATAAGGTATAATAATACGTAATCATTTTTTTTAATATATAAATCATTAATAATTAATTATTATAAATGTGAATACATATATTATAATAATTTAATAATTTAATATCAATATCTAGTTATACATATATACATATTTAATTATCTTCAAATTAATAATAATTATTATTATATCCAATAGGTTATATATATATATATAATTTATAATAACTATTCCTGAATAATAACTAAATTATGTATTCTCTCATTCCCTCCATTATAAACTCATAGTGGGTTATATTTCTAGAATTAACCTAATTTCCGACCACTTTCTCATCTCCTTCAAAACAAACTTCATTATCAATCCTAATCAAATACGACTCATTTAGAATAGTAATTCTATGTTATATGTACATGACTTACATTATGTCTTATGTAATTATGTTGTTCTCCATTAATGAATTTATTACCACGTACGTATTAATAAATTCTATTCTATCCTATTTATTGGATAAGAATGCCTCTTCAAAACATCATATCATTAACTCTTCATCATGACACCCCATGATTTACTTACATCTTAATTCCGATAACCGACGCCTTCAGACTGTCTGATAATTTGTCATCTCTTCCAAAACCTGCATTATTACCATATATAATTACAATTTCTCCAGTAAAATTAGGATATATCTTCTCGGAAATATGTTTTAGTAATATTGAGGCCATAATAATTCTAATCAACAACAATAAACCTACTACCAACTATACTTAAAATATTGTTACCCCACCAATATCTGTTTACTTTAATTTTTTTCGCACGTAACTTATAACTATCATATCTAAACTCATATATGCATCAATCTAGATATCTTCCTCATATTTTACTATATATTTTAAAATGTAAACCGATCATCTATATATAAGTATCTATGAAATCATCTCATACTACCTAAAGGCAGGTACTAATCCTATATTTTTAAAGAATACAATCACTCCTATTATTTAAAAATCTTCACTCAATCCTGAATCTCTTCTCAATTATTGGCCAATATCTCAGCTACCTTTAGTGAGTAGAATTTTAGAACTATGTGTCTCTCCTCGTCAAATCTCCTATGTAATCCGTAAGAAAAGTTGTTTCGGCCGTAGCACTACACGTAAACAATACTACTACATACTATTGATGTCACCACTACTTCACAATCTAATATGAATTACTGTCAACTAGTCATTCTTGGCATATCAAGATCCTTCGACTTACACTAGATCACAATATGGAACTGTCCTATATAGATATACCTGCTTGTAATTATAAACCTCGTATCTGTGATGTAAACATATATAAATGGTTGTATTCCTATAACATATCGTATGATATCCATATATAATATATTATTCCCATATCAGTACTTTAACCTTAACGTTTCTATATATGTATATCCAATACCTTCCATGATATCAAAATATGTTAATAACTATTATCATATATATGCAGACGATATAGAACAATACGTATTACTTACAAATAATTCACAACTTACTCTCAATCATTATCTCTCCAATTATGCTAATAATATTAAATAATGGCTTATTTCAAATTGTATTTTCATTAATGCCTTAAAAACTAAATATTTATTTAGCTATCAATATCCACCTTATTTCCTTTCTTTATTATCGATAACATTGTAATATATATTTCCAATACTGCTTCCAACTTAGGTTTCATTTTTTATTTTACTCTTTCCTTTAATTTACTGCCATCACTAAATTTACAAATTTTCATCTTTTTAGAATTAGAGCAATATGAAAATCAATTGATATATATCTTACTAAAAAACTAGTTAATTCCCTTATACTTTACATATTACTCGTATTCCTGACTCCTAATCAATATTCCATTATCTTCTATATATCCATTACATCGAGATATTTGTTCATCAATCTGTACAACGGATATCTACGAATACGAGACCATGCCTCTACTTCATGAATGGTATACTTATAAGTATACAACAAGTATACTTGTTGGTAACAAATGACTATTATAGCATACTATATATGTCCATCTTTAATATTCTATTCGAATGATCCCTCTTATATTCCTGCTTCTTTACTAAAACATATTCCTTTCCATCTTTTTGAAACCATGCTTATAGTTTGGTCTATACCCCTATTTTCCATCACGCATGATCAAATAATCTAGCATTTAGTTATATTGGTCCTAAACTATGGAATCAACTCCTACCCTTTATTAGATACATGAAAAAACATAAGACATTCAATGAATATATTTAAAGATGTATCTGTAATACTACTATTATTGTAATTATTATTTTATTTATATATTTCCTTCCGGTTTATTTTATTTTATTGTTTTAAATTGAAATATTATATTAACAACTTTTATTATTTGTATTTCTATGTATACACTTTTGAGAGATCGTTTATGGTATATTTAATTATCCAAATATAATTTAAATTCAATTCAATTAAGTATAAATAATTAAAGTTATATTTTTAATAATATATATATATATATATGTATTATGTATAATGAACATTAATATAAACCTGAATTAGGATACTTAGAGAGTACACCTATTTGTTTATTTCCTAAAATGTTCATTAAATTAAGTATTTTAAATTTGTTTATAATAGTATTACATGTTATTTTATTTATTAATATATATATATATATATATAGAAAACTACCATATATTTTATACTAAATATTAATAAATACCTTATTCTAAATTAATAATGTAATAGTAATATATATATATATATATATATATATATATATATATTATATATGATAAATTAGTTTTATGATAAGATAAAATAATTATTTAAAAACCAGTATTCATTTTAAAATAAATTAGTGTTGCAGAAATCAAAATGCATATAAGTAGAGATATCCAATAGATACTATATGTTCTTGTTGCTAATTGTTAAATATATTATTAGGAAAGTAATAAGAAATATATGTATATGTAAAGGATTAATTATTTAAAAATATATAAATATATTTGTTATTATTTATTCATTTAAATTAAATTAAATTAATTATATTTTGTATATGATAAATTGAATATTTTTATATTTAATATTAGTACACGATTTAATCAATTTATTTTAACCATAATATCTACAATAAAATAGATATTATAAAATATGTTAATATATTTTTAATTAATGCACTGGTGTAATGGAAATTAACCGAATACGGATTGTGCCCGAATACGGATACTCTCGATATCTCAGAAACATTAAATCCTTCAAAAAATGTTAAATGAATAAAATATTCATAATTCTATAAATAGTCAAAACAACATTATTTTTTATTTTTTAATTATTCAAGATATTGCTGATATATCCAATAAACTAATTTTTCATTACGTTTTTAAATTTATGAGAAAAAAAATTCTACTTAAAACTTTCTCAAGAATATATAAATGTATCGATATAATATATAACACTATATTATTTAAAAATAAAGCATTTTAAAATTATATATTTAATTTCTATATTTGTTATCAAATATTCATTAAGTTATAAGCATATATCTAGAGGTCGTGTAAGTCCCTAATACGGACACTCTATATGTCTTAATACGGACAACCAATAGGGTTATATATAACCAATCAGCGCGCAGCGTATTTACTATTCTAATAATCATAAAAATCGCGTGCGTTATAATATTAATACAACCAATAAAGCTAAATCTAAAATTTTTATTATTTAGATACTTAAATTGTATTATTAATTAAAAAATAATATAAATAAATTATTAACTAATTAAATTAGTATAAATTGTTCATAAAATTAATTATAAATAAGGTAATTGTAATTTGTATGATTGATTCATCTATAATATATAGTTTATCTAGTGGTATATAGGGTATCAGTATTGTAATACAGGGTGTCCGTATTCTGATATGGATACCGAATACGGACACCCCCATTATCTATGTAATTAAAAGATTAAATAAAATTTAAAAATCACAATAATATCTATAATCATATAATATTAATATATTGTAATTTTTGAATACAAATAATGAGTCATACAATGTTAATAAAATGTATTGTTAAAGTGTTCGTATTAGGTTACTTCCCCTGTGTATAATATATAATACTACAATGTCTATAGGAAATACTAGTCAAATTCTAATGTCCGACATTCAGAATTCCCATATTATAAATGTTTACATTATAAAATAAGTAATGATACATTAAGCTATTAAAATGGTTTCATAAAAAAATTAACAGCCAGCTTTTATAGCCCGATATCGAAATTAAGTATCATAATTGGTCGCATGTAAATATATACGAAAACGACCAGTTTTTAAAACTCTCCAACTTGAAATATTTGCATTATTTTTACATTTTTGTTTGCATATATGTAATAATAATACTGTATTCTATAATAATTACGATTTTTTTTATTATGTACATTATGTAATAGGAGAAATTCAATTATAAAAATTATATATACAATTTTGACTACTATACGCTTAGATTATATTATTTAAAAAAACGTAATTATTATGCATATAAATATTTTCTAAATATATTGAAAATTATAAAAAATGTTATAGAATATACAACATTTTAGTTTATTGAAATATTGTCAAGTAATTATAAGATATTCAGATTAATATTTACATTTACATATATTATATAAAATAAGTATGTTATAATTATGAGATATTGTCAAATATATATATATATATATATATATATATATATATATATATATATTATACATTATAATACATATTAATTCATGTTATATATATAAACTATATATATATATATATATATATATATATATATATATATGTATATTTATAAATAATAGTATGTGTTATAATACATTATTTATACTCATAAATATAGCGAATTTATGTATTATCTATATATTAAATGAAACACGTATGATTATAAAACTTATTTTCTATATAATAAGGTATATAAAGTAAGGTAATAAATACATATCTACTTATCTTATAATATACATATATATATATATATATATATATATATATATATATATATATATATCTTTATATATGTATTAATATCTATTTAACATTATAGTATATTAACAATATGGAGTATCCCAGAATCCATCTGGTAAATTGAATTAATTAAATATTTATATATATATATATATATATATATATATATATATATATATAACATTAATGATCATTTACCTATTTATATTATATATTTATAGTAATTCTCCTATTAAAAAATAAAACAATACAAATATAAATAATAAACAATGGCTATATTCTAACCATATATATTTAAGGAAAATTAAAAAATAAATAATAATTAAATATAAAACCATGGACAATTTTAATTTCTATAATACATACATAAATAATATGTATACCTACTACAATTCATATTAATAATAACAATACACAATTTTTTGCAACATGTTATCGATATATATTTCCGAACTTAAAAGGAAACCAATAATTCAGAACTAAAATATTGTATTTATAACAGTAAAAAAATGTCTGATTTAAATATGTCAATAATATAGAAAATAAGAATGCGTTTAAAGCGATATTAAGAAGAGGTTTTTTTTTGTATTTTAGAAAAAGTGTATACACTTTTTCTGTATATATACAAATGAAGCCATATTGTACATATTATAGTACACTAATAAAGTTTAGAATTATCAGGTACTATATCCGTATTTATTGAACGAATATTATTGTATATCATCGCCGTTGATAGTAGAAGTTCGGGAATTGGTAAATGGTGTCATGCAAAAATATAATATAGATTGATAGAGTAAGAGGCACTCAGTATATATATACATATATACAGGGCGTGGTTGGGAAGATAGTTACACAATATACGTTTAATAGATCTATTAAATATGTGGGTAGAAAACCAATTTAGGATTATTACACGAAAACCAATTATGTCAACCCTAGTAAATATAATAATATAATATCATATATGGACACATATATATATATATATATATATATATATATATGACTAAATGAATCAACATTATTAGAGAGATCCAAAAGAATAAGTTGCCATGATATGTATAAGTTTATCATAGAATAAATGTATTGTTTATATGTATGAGTGTTGCTCAGTTAAGTGACCCATTCTAAATACACTCCGGTACTGTAATATAAGTCATTATCCGACATTAAAGTTTTTACTACTAACAACTTTTCTGGAAAAAAAGATATTCTATTATCTTAAAAATAAATGGAAGTTATGATATATGGAAGTGTTTTGTGATTATATTAGAATACATTAAAGGTTTTTGAGTATTTAAGTATTTCTAGTACACTTGAAATAATGTAAACACATTTATTTAGAGAAAGTGTGATACTCTTGATAATGTAAGGAGATAAGTGGAATATAATATGTTAATGTTTATATTTAACGGTTAATTAGTATAGCTGACTAGGAATAAAAGACTCGGATACAAATTATAATCTCTAAAATAAAGGATAAATTAGTAAATTAATATAGGATTGATTATCATTACGTATATATGGATTCGTAAATCCACTTTGTAGGGTTGATTAAATATAGTTCATATGTGTAGAATTGTATCTTTAAAATTATTACAAAAGTCTAGACATAATTAATTTTTCGGAATATTAGGTAATTAAGGACTATTAATTTCAGATGAGAAAAGTGTAAGGAAGTACTATTGGTGACGTTATATAGGTGTGTGTGCGTGTAAATATGTATTAATATATTATTTATTTTGTTTGTACATTTATAAAAAAGTGTTATAACAATTTTATATTTTTTTGTTTAAATTGATATTCTATTTTTTTATTTATGTAACATTTCGAAAATCATTACTTATTTATTAACATTTATAAAATTTTAAATGCATTGATTAATTTATATATTGTTCTATGTGAAATTTAATTATTAACCAATGATCGATCAGTTAAACATGATAATATATATTAACCTAATTGTATTATATGTTTTATAAAATTCGTGTTCCTTATATAGGGCATGTGCAAGTTTGTATCTATAGATTAGGTGTACCTTACTAGGTATAATTATAATTGTCTATATTATTATGCATTATACTTTATCTTTATATGAACACATTACATAATATAATTAGTATATACTTTGAAATGTTGTCTTATATTTTAAATGAATATTTATTATATATTGTTATTGTGTAAAGTGTATTGAAATAACTCCTGATTTTAAAAATCACTTTGCAAATCATAAAATAAAATATTTTAAATCCTTGCTATCATTTTGAATGGTAATTCACTAACCACGACCTTCGTTAGTATATATATATATATATATATATGTATATATATATATATACTATTTATTACCAAGTAGTAAACAAATAATTGTATATAAATAAAATAATCAAACTATTTATTATAATAAATAATTATATATTACAATTATTAATTCATTATGAATTAATAATATAAACGTATGACTAATATTTGATTAATATTAGATTAATTTATTTTAGATTAATATTTGAGTCTAGTTCACAATGCCATACTAAATTATAAATGTAATTTGACATCAACTTATTATTTATTAAAAACATACGTTAAATTATGTAGGTACTAACTAAGTATTTTAATTGTTTAAATATTAGTAAACGTTATAAATAGTGTTATATCAATTGATTTTGTATGTGTATCATAACTGTACTAGTCGCATAGCATTTATATTATTTATAATTATAAATAAATTTTTATTTTATTATTATGTTTAAATGTATATTGTATGTTATTTATAATATAATACGAGCATACGTTTGTATTAATTATAACAATTAGTCATAATATATAAGTTTATATAATTTATATAGTTTTCATAAGCTCTAATTGCTTACAATATTTACTCGTGTTGGTACTCTATAATGTATCTCGCTAAAGTATTGTAGAATTTGATTATTGTATTCCCCCGAATAAATAAAAATGAAAACAGTGATTTAGTTTATGAATATTGATAATGTAAAGTTTTATATAATTTACTAACCCTCTGTTTTTCTTATTTTTGTAGAATCCGTCTACAAATTAGTAATAATTAATTAGGTATGTATATATATATTATTGTTATTATAAGAGTTAGGAAATGACCGGATAATTACAATAAGCAATACTTTTATTAATATTATAATTTAATTTTAAATAAGAATAATATGTAAATATTATAATCTTATAATGTTCTATTTAAATATATGTAATAAAAAAAATGTTATACATTAAAAATATAAAAAAATATATGAAATTTGTCATATAACTAATTAAAATATCATATAATAATTTAATTATGTACTAATACGAATAAATGATAACATTATAAAATTAAAAATCAAAGAAAATGTGTATTATTATATGATATTTTAATTAGTTATATGACAAATTTCATATATATATATATGGCATACCTCGGTATTATTAACATCTTTTTCAGATTTTCGTTTATTAGTATGACTAATAGTAGATTCTAAAAATAATGAAGTGTTAATTTAACTTATATTTATTATATATATATATATATATATAATTTATAATTTATAATGTGTTTTGCATTTATAAACGTATTCATTAAATGAAAATTCATACAAATTAAGAAATACATATACTTACATTATAGTGTATATTAATACACAATTATATATATATATATATATATATATATATATATATATATATATATATATATATATATATATATATATATATATATATATATATATATATAAGGCATCAGACACACAAGAAGTAGGACACGGGTTCGAGCCTCGTCCGGACCATTAATTAATTTTATAAAATGGGTCTTAAAATATTATTTAGAAGTGATCTTATATAATTGAGTATATATACATGATCGGCTCTCGTTAAAACCATGGATGCCTTAACATGAGAGCGGATTCGAAGGGACATTAGAGCCATATATGGTTATAAGTGAAAACTTCATCTAAGTTCCTGGATGGGATGAAAGGACTCCACCAAATAAAAATAACAATAACAACAATATATATATATATATATATATTCTATTAAGTAAAAAAAATATTAAAATAATACAAATAATGATCATATTAAATTAAATATATGTGTATGAGCATTTATTAAATAAAAATATAATAATAATAATATATAGTTTATTAGGTAAACAAAAAATAAATATATAAACAAAAATAATGAAGACAAAATATATATAAATTGATACCCAAAACGACATGGTACAAAAATTAACATTAGGTTTATAATTAATAAAAAAAACGCCTTTGTTTATACATGCCGAACATAAGATATATGAATATTATATGCAAATATGCGCATATTATATTAAGTAAAATTAAAACAACTTAAAAGAAAATCAGAACTCTCATCCCCACCGGAAGATATCGGGTAATGATATCGGAATTTAAGATCGGAGGTATCGGGTTAGATTGTCTTTTAAGGGGTGTTAATAGGCTCATAATGTATTTAACACACAAATACAATATGATATTAAAATAATATGTTTTATAAAATAGTATTATAATATATTAATATATTAATAAAATAGTATTATAATATATTAGTAAAATTCTGTACTAAGTTGAATTAGATTACTATAGAAATACTGCATACATTTTACATATAAATATTATATATGATATTACTATATATTTAGAATATTTTTGAGTTTATTTAATATCAGATATTTATGTTAGCCATTCATAATATATATATATATATATATATATATATATATAAATATATAACTAACTATCATTTAAATGTAACTGTAATTTATTATGAATATATTAAATATCAAATATATATATATATATATATATATTATAAAATATATAATATATAATATATAATATATAGAAAATATATTAATATAGTTTAATTTAAAATTTAAAATATTAATTCTACAACACTATATATGTTTAATAAAATTACTTTATATAATAAAGTACAATTTATTCATTTATAATAAACATTATTTTTTTTGGATATGGAAATTAATACTGATTTAAATTACTCTATATATTGATTTAAATGATTTATTTAATACAATTCTAAGGAAATAATTAACAAATAGAATATTACCAAAGATTTTGCGAAGCAAATATATAACACTCCCTATGCATGCAACGTAATTTAGTAATATCCCCAACCGCTGCTAGCAGTAGTATCGAAATCACTGAAATAGATTTAGGTTCGGCTCTGTTTGCACAATGTTTTCATTGCTCTATTAAATTACATGCAATATAAATTAGCTTTTACTCACTAAATATATACTTATAGCATTTAAAACATACATATCATATTTGTTTGTTATATATTAGTAATGAACACTTAGTTTTCATCGTATAAATATTAATTTAAAGCATATTATTTAACATTTTAAAAGTGTATAGTTAAATACGAATTTACATTATAAACAACGCATAGTTCCTAAAAGTAACCCGCTATAGGTGGCACCAGGGTATTTTGTATACAAATTCGAATTAAACGATTTCGCGTAAGTGTTATATCTTTCCTTCGGAAAATCGTTGATATTACTAAGACAATTTAAATTGATTACATTGTTAACAAAACATATAATAACAATATTGTTTTTACTCATGTACATTTTTTTTAGAGTGATTTATATCTAAAAGTGTAGTCATAAGTTTAAAGTGGAATATGGGATATTTAAATTATCCAATACAAAGAGTGTAGTCTTTATTATTGATAAACTATAGTTTATGAATATATTCACTTATAATTCTAAATCTAGAATTAACCACTGATTTTAATAATGATAAATATATTATATTGAAAGAAATAATATATCTTCAATAATTGATTTGTAAAAAAAATAAACTTACATACAAGAGAAAAGATTCAGATGAGAAATAAATAATGATAAACGTATACAAATAATGTAGAGTATTTAAATTAAAATTATTAATAAATGTAAATAAAATTTTAAAATATGTTATAAATAAATATATTTATAGATTCTTAAATATTATCGATTTCATTTTATATTGTATATTTGTATGCATTTTAATATAAATATATAATAATAATAATAATCAGATTGGTTCGTCGTAATAAATACGAATGAACCTAGGTAGATATAGAAGTTCACTGAACTTATCGAGATATCTACCTGTCAGCAAAAGGAGTGGAAAAAAACAAACAGTAATCAAATTGAAAAAGATAAAATAAAATTGGAAATTTAAAAGCAAAATATAAACATAAAGTACAATTTTAAATATTAAAATAGTTAAAATACAAATAAATATATAAATATTATATATAAATAATAATAAAATTATAATAATAGATAGATTCAACTTTCTCAAAGTCATCAATCATACGCTCCATAGATAATTCCCTCACACTAGTACTTGAACACCTTCTTCCTTCTGAAGTTAACTATAATTTCATAGTATCATTAATCGATTATATAAAACTTCCCCATTCTTATATTACTTCTGCCTCATTTCTTACCAGTACTGATATCTTACGTTTCACTAATATTTCTGCTCGTGATATATGTTTCTCCTCCCTTCTAAAGATCCCACCACATAGTAATGTTAAGCATATATTTATTTGTCATTATTTACCTGACTCTACTAAACTTCTTGGTAAGGTACTATATCATGCCCTAAAACAAAAACTCACGCCCATTTCGTATAAAGTACTTTTCAATAATAGTTCTCAAACATTTTAACTAAGGCATAAAAATAATCCTATTTCATATCCCCCTTTTCTCATCCCTGAATCTGATCTAACAAAATGGTTTACTTCTTTTGATCACTATAAGAAATCATTTATAAATAATTCTTCATCTTAAGTCTGACTATCCTATAATATAGTCTTGATAAATATTCGCTCCTTGAGATCAAATATATCCCTTCTGTTCCCATACCTTAAATTACATTTTTTTTATTATAATCGAATTGACTGAGACCTGGATTTCTAATGATGATATATTTTCCTCGATCTTTGACTTTGGATATACACTCTATCTCGCTCCACGACATACGAGCCATTATGGTGAGGTTGGATATATGATACGTAATGATTTTTACCTCTCAGTATCCATTTCATTCCCTCCCTTTTCATATAGTAATTGTCTTTGCTGACCCTCAAGCTTCCTAACTTAACTCTACATCTCACCGTAATCTATCGTCCCCAAAACCTGAAACCATTTTATTATTTGATGAATTTCATGATTTTATCCATAATCTTCCTTCATCTTCATTCTATCTACCAATAATTCTTGGTGACTTAAACTATCACTTTAATTCTCCCATCTATCCCCATGGTGACTTTAAACTCCTAACTGGGTCTCTTTCCTTGTGCCAATATATATCATTTCCTCCCATTCCAGTGTTAATACACTTGATATGATATCTACACTCCTACCCAGTCATCTTATTAGATGTATAAACCATAACTAAGAAGACATTTCTTAAAAATCCTTCTACTGAAACTAAATTAGCATTATCACTAGCTAGACAAATTACAAATCTACTATATATCGTTCAAAATCCATCTATTATAACAAAAAGATAGCATTGATCTCCTCCGTAAACTCACTAAAAAAAACTCACTAAACTCTGGCCATAATATCCCCTATTCTAAAAAAACAAAACCTAGACCAAAACTCATTTAGCAATTAACGCCCGATCTCCCACCTACCCTTATTAAGAAAAATATTAGAAAGAATTATTTCCAAACAACTCATCGCCCATGTAAATAAAAATAATATTGTCGACCCATTTCAAAGCGATTTTCGTAAGGGTCATTGAACCGAAACAGCTCTCTTATGTATTATTGACACAATATTATCTACCTTAAATATCAACACGTGTTGCCAGCTAATCCTACTTGATATCTTATCTGTTTTTAATACCCTGGACCATAACATATTAATCTCACGACCTACTTTGATTGGTATATCTGGCTTAACGTTAAAATGGTTTACTTCATATATGACTAACCGAAATATCTCTATTATGATTGAAAAATCTTACTCGCCTATTTCTCCACTCAACCAAGGTATTCCCAAGGATCCATTCTAGGTCCATCCCTCTTTTCTATGTATATACGCCCTATTGATGATCTAATTAAGAAATTTCCAAATATTCACTACCATATTTTTGCTGATGATATTCAACTGTTTACCTTTTTCTCTATAAATTTTCATAATACCATTAACTCTGAATTAATCGAATATGCTAACTCCATAAGATTATGGCTCCTCTCCAATAAACTACTAATTAATTCCTCTAAGACTACGGTACTTAACATATCTACTTCTGAAATTTCCTTTCAAAACTTACTCTAAATAACATGATTATTTCTCCTTCTCATTCCTCCAAAAACCTAGGATTAGTATTTGATGACAAATTATCATTTAAGAATCACATATCACCCATTACAAAATCCTCCAACTTTGATCCCTTCAGAATTAAAAAAATACGGACATCACTCTCCAGAAACCTTACTAAAACTATAATAAATTCTCTGGTACTTTCCCGAATAGACTACTGTTCTTCCTTACTTAATTTACTTCCTGCTAAAGCTACTGCTCCACTTAATCGGATTATCATTCCTCAATACGTACTACTTACTGTTTAACACGACTGAATCACTCTACTACAATATCTAATCAATCATCTCGTATGTGGCTAATCTTCTCCCTCAGGTGTAAATTACGTATACTATCTATAATCCATAAATCAATGTATTCTTTCACCCCTAGCTATATATATATATATTATCTAATTAAAAAACTTACTATATTACCTTCTCTTCGTTACCAAAATTCTCCTTTATTTATCTCCCAAAACTCTAGTAAAACTTCCCATAATTCTAGACCTTTTAAAAAGTCCAACCCTATGGAATTCCCTCCCTCAAACCATTCGTTCTATTTGATCCCACAAAAGATTTATAAATATTACTTCTTCTTTTCTCTCTATCCATAATCATTAAATCATCCAATTTATTATTTTTGTCCGTGTTATATTCAATGTATATCATTATTTAATTGTTATTGTATTATTATTATCTTATTATTATATAACATTCCACTATATCAATGCAGTCTGTAGTATATAACACTACACCATATCAATGCAGACTGTAGTATATAATAGTTCTCTATATTATTTTTGTCCGTGGTATATATAATGTATATTATTATTACATTATTATCGTATTACTATTATTTTATTATTTTCTTCCCGCACGAGCGAAGGGGTCTACATGACCCTATTTTAGTGCAAATAAACCTAATAAACCCAGTGGCTAAGGCGTCAGACACACAAGCAGTAGGTCACGGGTTCGACCCTAATCCGGACCATTAATTAATTTTATAAAATGGGTCTTAAAATATTATTTAGAAGTGATCTTATATAATTGTGTATAAATAAATGATCGGCTCTCGTTAAAACCATGGATGCCTTAACATGAGAGCGGCTTCGAAGGGACAATAGAGCCATATATGGTTATAAGTGAAAACTTCATCTAAGTTCCTGGATGGGATGAAAGGACTCCACCAAATAAAAATAACAAAAACAATAACAATAACAATATCATCATCATCATCATCATCATTATTATTGAATTATATATTAAAGACTTAACTGTAATATATATATGAGTATATTCAGTGCAAATTATAATACATATTATTAATCTTATGTTGTATAATTATGTAATACGCAATGAAACAAACTATATGTTTATAACAACCTATAATATATATATATATAAATAGAGTTAAACTAATATAACCGTATTCATATTTAACTCCCAATGTAATTGTAATTGATCAAAATCTGTTTAAAATATCATAATTAATTTAATAAAAAATATAACACAAATATATACATTAAATTTAATATAATAATAAAATTATCAAGTTAAATTTAATTCAATTATAAACATTAACAAAAATGTAATTTATATGTATATATAAATATATATATATATATATATATATATATATATATATATATATATATATATATATATATATATATATATATATATATATATATATATATACATATATATATATATATATATATAAAGTATTACTAAAAAATTAAATTGGTTTCTTTCAGACAATATATGTAAATTTAAAATTCTAATCAAAACGCATAAAACTGTTATTATAAGAAATCGTAAATATAATAAAAAATTATAAATGAAGAATTAATGATGAACATTCGTCTGCATATATTCTAATTGGTTTACTGTACCTAAGATAAATGTGATGTTAATTGGGAAAATATCGTTTATTCGGGATGATACGTTTATTCTACTTTTTTGTGTTGAAAATTTAATTAATTTATAATTTTGTTATATTCTCAACACTTGTGAGATTATAAAATATAAAAAGTGTTTATAAATAATAAATGATTACATATATATATAATTTCATTGAACAACTGTGTTTTATTTACAAAATTACTTATAATATAATTCTATCAAATTAAGGTATCGCTATTAACTATATAACAATTTGTATACAATATTTTGTAAGAAAAAGGAGATAAGTAACACTTATTCAAGTGTGTAGACAGCGAATTCATAGCATAACTTTTGTTTAGGAATATTAGTAAGTATGGAATATTAATTTGTAGATAGGTTTACATGCTATAGTAAATAATACACATGGGAGGATGATATATCATATTCCTATAGATTAGCATAACACGAACCTATAGGCTCTTGGTTGTATCGACGGATTACATATGTGTGTAATTAGCTCTATAGAGCTAATCTATAGATATGTTTGATTTTTAGTATTTACCATGAGTTTGAAATAAAAGAAAATGTTCATGAATGGGGAATCGATTGTACACACTAGTGATGTAAATGATGCTAAAATATAAAGCATGATGCAGTCTCAGTCTCAGTTACATAAATTCTCAACTCGGCTCGGGCTCGTTTTGTTAGAGTCTCGGCTCGGCTCGGGCTCGTTTTTTTTTCCGAAAATGAAAGTCTCGGCTCGGCATCAATAACCAAAAGTCTTTGTTCGGCATCAAAATGCTCGGTATTATTTACACCACTAGATGAAATTTACATTATTATTCACTGAATCGCGAAGTTGGAGCAGATTATTTTTTTTTAATTTATGTAAATGTGAAATATATAAAAATTAGTATTAAAATATAATTTCAAAAAAGCATCATTTCGAATTTAATGTTATGTAAAAGTCTCAACTCGGTTTGGGCTCGTTTGGCTAGAGTCTCGGTTCGGATCGGGCTCGTTTTGCTAGAGTATCGGCTCGGGCTCGTTTTTTTTTTCCGAAAATAAAAGTCTCGGCTCGGCATCAACAACTAATAGTCTCGGCTCGGCATCAAAACTTGGCATCATTTACATCCCTAGTAGGTATACCTCGTATACGATCAAAATGTAGGAGGTAAAGCTTTACAAAAACTAGTTAGGAGACAATTATAAGGTAGTTCAATAGCAATTCAACAGCTATAGGAGATTTAAAAGAATGTATTTGATTTCAGTGTAGAATAAGTGGAGAAAAAGATATTTGTATTTCTGGAAATGACTAAGTTCATCCATTCGAATATATATGGTAACATTAATTGTAATTGTTATAATTTAGTGTTCTTTTTTTAGATAAAATGTTGTTCAGTAATTATTAAAGTTACATTTAGTATATGAGCTACAGAAAATAAAATCAGTAAATTTCCAGCAGCATTAAGGTTTTTAAAGGATGAATGGGGATAAAAGTTACAATGAAGGTTAAAATCACCAAGGATAATTGTGTGGTTTTTTGAGGAATTAGGTATTCAAATTTTAACAATGTAAATAATAAATATAAAAATGATAATAGGAATAACAACAGAAAAAAAACAGTATAAAAATTACTGAAAAAATAACAGGTGTATAATATATTTGCATATATATATATATATATATATATATATATATATATATATATATATATAAATATATATATATATATATATATATATATATATATTTATATAAATTTATATTTATATTTTTATAAATTTACATAAATTTAATATATATTAGTCAACTCAGACTCGAAAAACAAATTATATTTGAAACATTGAATATCTGGGGTATCTAATTATGCTTATATGTATTCATATTAAATAATATTTGTAATATCACTGTATAAATACTGCCTGTTATGTTTACAAATATTTTGTTACTGTTATTTTATCCGTTCTTTTTTTTCTGTTATTTTTGTATGTTATTGTTTTTCCTGGGATTTTTTTGTTATCAATTTTGTTGTTATTTTTTGTTATTATTTCTTTCTGGTTTTTGGTGTTATTTGTTATCCTGGTAGTATTATTTCCGATCAACCACAAATAATATCATGTCATTAGGTAAAAAGATAGTATGCGTTCGTGTATACAGACCCTATAGAATCTACAAATAATATAAAGTTAAAGTAATGTTCGAATTAGTGAAATACACTCAACACTATATGATACTTGAGGATTAGTGAACATATGATTGGATCCCTAGACTATAGTAGGTATACCTACTCATACATTTTTGCTAGTTGATATAAAAAGTGAAAAACCAATTACATGGAAAAGAGAGAATATACTCAAATCAACAGGGGAATTCCAAGTAGCTTAAAATATAATGCCAGTATATATATATATATATATATATATATATATATATGTATTGGTATAAATATAAAAATACAGTATGTGTATCAATTACAATATATATTTAATAAATATTTAATAATTTAATACAAACTATTAAACTATAAAAACTATAAAACTATATATATATACAAACTATAAAATTCTGATATTTTTAATAATTTGTATTATATATAATTTATATGTATTTTTATTTATTGTAGAATATATAAAAAATTCACCTAAAACCTAAAACTCTAGTATATACCAATAATACAATATATTACATAATAACTTAATTAATATATATATATATATATATATATATATATATGTATATAATATTACATATTTAAATAGTATTGAGATAGTACATAATATAAAATGAAATACTATATATTGCTTATATATAAATTATAATCAATATAAATATATTAATTGATTATTATTTTAAAATATAATTTGTTGCACGCTTTTAAAAACATATGGTCGGTAAATGGTAATTATAAATAATCTAAATAATATTAATTATATATATATAGATAGATTAATAGTTTATTATATGTACGAATGATATGGGTATGTGGGATAGGGTTAGGGGTAACGAGTAATTAAATATAATGAGACATGAAACACGGATGAATAAAACAAAAAGTAACAAATAGAATATATATAATAAAAAATATAATGAATTAATCACGCCTCTATATATATATATATATTTAATATACATTTAACTTTCTATATTTCAGAATTCATGGGATCGAATAAGTGTGTCTGATATATCGAATTATTATACGTGTATGTACACAACTAGCATTTGTAAAAAGTCTGAGTTATGGGGTATGATGAGATATAGATAGACTGAGATGAGATTTGACTGTATAATATATATATATATATATATATATATATTAATTTTTACTAACTGTTAATCGAAGTGTATGATACATTGTTACATTGGTTGGGTAAGCATAGTCTATAGCACGTATCTATAAATGTATGAATGATATCATTATATACATTTACAGTAACTTTACTATGGTTTACGTTGAATTTAAATATTATTATTATGTGTGTATGTGTGTATATATTATGATATATCAACTTAAAACAAACTTTATTGGTATTAAAATTTACAAACTTTAAAAAACTTTACAAATAAAAAATTAAAGTGAAACTAATAGTGTAATTAAGTATAATATTACTAATAATTAAATTAAATTACAAATTCTTATACGTATATATACAATAATACCGTATTTTTAATAATCTATAGATTATATATATACTACGTATATATACTATACAATCGAATATTAAAAGTAATAATACAATCAGTAATACAGGTAAGATAATACATACATGCATGTTCTAATTATAGGATTCATAAATTTACAAATAAACTAAAGTAACAAAAGACAATTTACAATCTAAATTCACCTTAATAATAGGTTAAGTTAACAAAATAAATTACATATTTATTTTAGTTATTATTTTAACTTTTAGTAATTATATCAATTTTGATTGTATAATATATTATTTGTATAAAACATAATTATTAATCATAGAATTTCTGATACTATTAATATACTCTATACAACTGATAATTTCATAATTTACATAATATATAACACAATTATGTATATTATGATTATATAAATATCTAAATATAAAATTGGTAATATTAAATAATAATTATCATAATAATATTAAATATACGTATTATATAAATAATTTAATATATAATATAACATACATGATAAATAATGCTACCGTTTAATACGTGAAGAATTTGAGTAATACTTTATTAGTAGATATATATATATATATATATATATATATATATATATATATATATATAGATGCATGAAGAAATATTAAATCAGATTTATATAAAAATGATATATAGTCCCTATAATATATAATAATTATAATCCACAATGAAAACAAACAAAAATAATACATTATTTGTTAACAACATCAATTTTTTGATTTTGAAAATAATAATTTAACATTTAATACCTTACTAATTATATTGAATTTATTATGTGTTTAATTAAACAAATTTGTATTGATTTACATTTATTTAATAGAGATTTTATGAAAGTTTTTTACTTAATATTTTAAAACTAACAATAGTTATACAATTTAAAATCATGTATAAATCGTATTCAAAAAATCACATCCCATATTATCTATAAGCATAATACCAGTAGCTTCTAGTTATCTTTAAAATACTGATACAATATAGATTAATAATTTACAAATAATATTAATATAATTAGTAATCGTCAATATGTTTTTATTTTTAAGACATTAATGAATATTCAAACATCTTAAAAGTATACGCGAAGCTAATATATTCAGAGCAGGATATGTGCATTAGAATATCGTTAGCAGATATATGTAGGCGGGACTATGTATGGATGTGGCGGGAAAGTTATCAATAAGATTAAGATATCATACATAGATAGGAAAATAATGTCGATGAATATATCGGCTGCGGACGGGTTATGGGATAAGGGATATTCTCATAGAAATCTTAGCTAATTTTAGTGTGACTTCATCAAATATTTTAAATTTTAAAGATAGGAGATCATATAGAGAAGTATACATTTTTATTAAATAGTACATTTTTGTTTTTTTTTTCGAATATTGTAATGATTTAATACTTAAAATAGCGACTATATAAATTATGTATACCATTGGAGTACAAAATAATATAATATATTATTTAAATAAAATATAATAAGTATACTTGATATATAAAAGACATTATACTTGAATTATAAGTATATATCATTATATTCATCGGTAGTTTAAAATATTAAGAATTCAATTATTCACCTAATTCTACTAAATTAAATACTAAAACTCTTCTAATATAATTTAATAGAAAACGCATTACTAACAGGCTTTATATCTAATATTTTTTAAATAATATTAAAATTGATATAATGTGTCAAAATAAATAATTATTTTTAATTGTATTACAATATATAGGGGAAATTCTCCGATTACCGACAACCTCTCGTTTCTCAGTAACTATAAGAAATATCAAAAAATTATATATGCATTAACTATTAGTAATTTAATGATAAATATGAATAATTATTTTGTTTTAAAAAATATTCAATCCTACAATTGTTATTTGATCAAATGTAATATTCTGTTTTTACTTTTTAAATAATTAAGTAATAACTTTTTTAAATCATTGTAAATTCTTTATTAATTAAAAAAAAACTTAATACTGCACATAATATTGTAGATCAATAAAATATTTATAACAAATAATATTACAAATAATTCAATTTAAATAACTATTAACCAAAATATCTTAATTATAGCAACCACCTAAATTACCCCATGTGATTTATAATATCCAATCAAAATAGATCAGTATTTTACTTTAAAATATGTAATAAGTTATTTGTGTATCATAGATATAGATTAAGAATTCATAATTCCATTATATTATATGCATATTGAATAATAACTAAATATTAAATAATAATATACACTATTTTATTATAATTACTATAAAGTTTAAATTTAAATTTAATATTACTATTAAAATATAAATTCAATACAAAATAAATTGCGTGCATGTTATAATTAATTATACTTATGTATATCTACTATTTTTATTGGATATTATAATACTACAATTATTTATATCACGATTATTTTAGGGGGTCGGTATTAGGAGAAGGGGGTCGGTATTATGTACATGTATCCGATTACCGATCCCCCTGTTTATCATTGAAAATATAATTATATCACAAATGTTAAATAGCCACATTATTCATTGCCATAATATTACTCTAATTACAAAATTTCAAATAAATATATTTAATATTGAATAAGTTATTACATATAGTCATTTAAAGGTCGGTAATCGGAGTCTTTCCCCTACTCTAATTTGATTATTTTTTTATTCTTTTTTTAAAATAGTCATAAAAGTTTATGAAAATGGTGGAACTTTGATATTTGTCCACAATAATATATCGCATATATCAAAATTAGGATATCCTTATTTATGAATCACATCTTTTCTTGTGAAACATAGATTATGATACTCTCTAATTTTATCATGTATATATATATATAATAATCTAATCAGTGAAATAAGTCGTAGGAGGGGAGTTTTTTTTATTGGAAACCAATTTGATATAAGTTAATGTAAATAAGTAGATAAATTATTGAATTGATCAATTTATAAAGCTATATATATATATGTGTGTGTGTTAGTGTGTATATATTTTTGTATGTGGATATTTATATTTTATATTATCTAACATGATTTTACATCGCAGAAGTTATTAAGTTGTTGATTAAACTTCTTATTATTAAGATATTCGTTAAGTTTCTCATTTACCTTTTTGTGCATATGTATATCTCTTTCTTTAAACTGTACACATCCTCTTACGACAGTAATCTATAATTATTAAAATATTCCCAAATCAAATATGTATATATATTTATATTTTTAGATATTATTGGCTTTAACTATGTATTAATCATATTATATTTAATCACATCGTACATACTAGCGTATACTAAATATATAAGCCTGAGTTCAAGTAATTTACATATTAATAATGATAACAACATCAACACAAACTAACCTAATTTATTATGTATATCAATTACTAGTTACTTTACCAGATAAGTTTACTTATTACGTGTAAAAATGTACACGTTTATATAAATGTATGCAATTATGAACTTATGACATAAATTAAAATTGTTTATAACTTCAAAATTGTCTGACAATACAAGAATATGAACAGGTACGTCACTTATTTAAAACTTGTGAAATAAATTAAAATTATTATAATATATAACTTCAACATTACGTGTAAATATACAAAATACAAAATATGCACAGGTATATCACATATTACGTATTGGTAATAGATTGATAAATGTACGATTCATTACAATAACTCAAATACAATATATATATATATATATATATATATATATATATATATAAAGTAAATATGTTATGTATTTATCACAAGTAACGTAATATGGGTGAAGTAGAGTATGTTTCTGAATCACTATTAATTAAAATATATTATCAATAGATAGAGATGTAATCTACACAACGTGTATCATTGTACTAATTGTACAAAGTGGATATTACGTAATTATGTTTTCCTGGTGCTGTGCAAACTTATTATTATTCATTTCTGCATATATATATATTTACAAATAAACATATTCTTTCCGGTGATGTAATTATCGATGATAATTATCTCACTAATAACAGTGCTATGTTTATATATTTTATTTGTTTGTTTTGTTACTTATTTTATCTTTGATGTCGACAAATTAATTTTTCCATTATTTAATGTTTAAACTAATAAATAAATTAATCTTTATTTTAATAGAAATATAAGATAAATTATAGTAAATTTCCACATAATTATTAAATATATACTATTTATTATACATCAATTTAAAATATTCATTAATTTTGTATTTATAAGTTTAAAAGTTAATAAATATTAAAATCTATAATTAATAATATTAAAGGTATATACAGTTTATTTATTATTAGATTTAAAATATAATAATTAAACAAACTAATTAAATAATTAAAACGTTGGTGAAAATATTGATAAAAATATTGATGAAAATACTAGGTTATGAAATTGCAGATAATATGTGTTCTTGAACATTTTAAAATAATTGTAAAAGTATATACTTTATTATTTCAATATAATAAACTAATATTATAGTATAATTACATATATATTAACCATGAATAAAATAATATATGAAATATATGTTATCGTTATTTATAAAATATTTAATTTCTAATATATATTTAAAAAAACCTATTATTTATATTTAAATATATAATTAATAATGTTAATAATGTATTGTATTGATTGCAAATTTAGAACATTTTAAATTAGTTTAAGATAATAGCGATTTTCAATAACTATTCTTTATTTATTAAATATATTCATGTATTATTTATTGTATTATAAATTTTAGATTATAATGTATGTATTATATAACTAACCTATATTATTTGTTGTTTTATTATTTTTTGTTAGTATATTAATAATTAATATTTGCGATTATTTATCAAAACTATATAATATATATAATAATTATTAAAGCTCATTATAATAAATGATATCCTATAAGTAAATATTATAGTATAGTATATATCCATTATATATTGTACCTGCAAAATTGTATTTAATTTAAATTTAATTTGAGTAAATTAAATTATATTTAATAAATCATAAAACCTCTCTATGCCTTATCGTTATAAATGTAAAACATCGATATTTACAAACGACGATTTGAAAATCTTCATTAACCGAACCTATAACACACAGGATATACTATAATACTATAATACAGAAGATAGTATACTATAATACTATAATATATATATTAAATAAAAAATAATGCAATATTTATAATAATAATATATACATTAAATTCCCAATTCATCTAAAATATTATATTTAAAATAGATTAGTTAGATTAGATTAGTTTAGTAATAATAACAATATTTACAATATTTACATTATAATATAAAGTAACTTTTAATTTCATTTAAATATAAAAAATCACCATAATTGTGATAATATTTAAATGTTATTTATAACATACTAGGTATATAAAATATAAAATCAAATATAAAGTAATATATTCGAGCCATTATAATACAAATTACATTTATAATTATTAATTATACTGCAACAATTATTATAGGTATACTTAAGTGTACTATTAAAAGTATATCATTCATTTAAATACATAATTTACAACCCCATTTTTATAAATTTATACCATCACTTAAGAAACATGTCTACCAAAGGGGCATACAGAATATAGTATGTAACTCTATAGTAACCTGGTGACTCCGTATAGAAATGTAATCTCTAATACAGATACTCG
The DNA here is from genome assembly GCA_964019155.1 of Osedax fenrisi. Taxonomy (NCBI): domain Eukaryota; kingdom Metazoa; phylum Annelida; class Polychaeta; order Sabellida; family Siboglinidae; genus Osedax; species Osedax fenrisi. The sequence continues at coordinate 17,280,483 of OZ025241.1, forward strand.
ATATTAAATCACTATACATATACTATAAGTAAGGGGTAACCTAAAAACAGTAGTACTGTACGGACATTGGCCTAGATAATGGTTTTATTAAAATATATTACATATAGAGGTGTTAAGACTATTGACGTAACAAACTTTGCAAGCAACATCAACAATTAATTGTAATCTTATTATTATTATCTTTTACTTCCATCTGACCGGTACTCCTATATTCGTTTCTAGGAACTATTATAAATCTAAATACACCTACCAAAACTATATTAATTAAAGATATCCCATATTCTCACTTCTTCTCTCATGATGTTTACATCTTCAAGAATATTATTCGGAAATGTCAGATGATATTTCCTAAAAATCCTTCTATTAAAATAAAATAGGATATGTCACTATATATAGTCATGACTATAGTCATGAATAATTATAAATTTACTATAGCTTATTCAAAATCCATCTACTATAACAAAAATATAACATTTCTCATCTGGTCTTCGTAAACTATTTAAACTGACATATAAAATTATCTCTCCTCCAGATGAAAATTACTTCCCATTTTAACGAACATATCATATTTCTAACTTTCTTGTATATATATATATATTATTCTTATTTTGTGTAAAGTTCTGCAACTTTTATTGTATCTTTAATAAGTATGGTGTATTATATTACGTGTACTAAAATATGATAATATGTTATATTCATTAATATAATAATCCTATAATATTGACATAAAATTAACCAATTTCACAATTCGAATAGCCATCGTTGATCATTCGTCTACTATAACATGTTAAGCAGGAAACACTATATATCGTTAAATAAATGTTAATAAAATGTTTATCAAATGTATTAACAATAATTATTAAATAAGTATATTATAGTGTGTTAGAAAAATATTATATATTAAATACCTAAATATTTAATATTGTTTTTCAAATAAAGGGATATTCACATGAGAAATCTATTCCTGCGATCGGTGTATAGAATTGCGCGACTGTAAAATTATATATATTTTCTACGAACATTGCTACATGTTCTAATTATAATATTAACGCAGTTGTTGAGGAATATACTCGCACCATTATACAAACAAGTATACTTTACCTGATATATAGACCATCGATATAAAGAAAGTTGATAAATAGTTGACGCATGCAATGAATGTAAAAGATAGATACGTGAATGGCACTTTTATCGATAAATTAACAAAATGGTGCCATATATAGTGCCATACTCTACATTAAATTGCTTATCCACTTTCTTTATAGCAATGGTATAGACGAGTAATGACACAAACAAAATAAATAATTGTACAGTTAAGCCGATTGCAGGAATATATTGAGCCTTAATGATAGCTTGATAATAATAAATAACATAACATAAATTCCACTACAGTAGTATTTTAATTTATAAAGAATATTATAATATTCATTATAAATAAAAAATTAATTCATAAATTAATTATGAGTTTAAATCTAATTTGAAATCTATTTTATAAATACATAATAATGATATTTTAATATATTTTATAATGAAATATAGTATGTATATATATATTCAAACCGGATATCTTCTAATTGGCGGTTAACTAAAATATATTGAATTGATATAGTTATTTATATATATATATATATATATATAAATATATTTATAAAATATATAGAAAATATAAGTTAGTTTTGTTTTACCTATATAACTTTTCCATACATAACTCATAATTTGAATTGTAGTTTCTAAATTCAATAATCAATAATTATTCAATAACATTGTGGTTAATAAATGAACAATTATTTATAGTACGGTATATTTTATATTAAAATATATTTGTAATTATTACTGGTGTATATCGATATTAACTTAACTTCATTTGACTAAGATCACATATTAGTTATTTATTTCAATTATGAAATAGGTTAGTGAATATATATATATATATATATATATATATATATATATATAAGTAAAAGACATTTTAATTTAAATATAGTATAAAATATATACATTGTATATATTTTCATAGTAAATATACATTATTAGATAATTAACATTAGGAGAATACTATTTTAGATAATTATCATATTAAATATCATTATTTTTTCATTTTCAAATATTAATTTTATAATAATAATAATAAAATCAGATTTGGCAATTTTCTGGGTGAATGAAGAAGCAGAGCTTATAGAGTCTTACACAAATTTAAGATTTCGAAGGAAAAAAAGAATATAGGGATATGATTAAAAACAGGAAATAGTAGAATAATAATTAAAAAATGAGTACAAAATTAAAATATTAAAATAAATCATCAACTCATAAAGCACTAATATCCATTATATATCAACTTTCTTAGTAGGTTCAATAATTCCAAAACCTTAGGGAATATAATTTCGCCAATATATACACTGGTAACATTTCGAAATAGAATAAATTCATCCATCCTACTACCCGATATAAATATGAAAAATTGATGAATTAAGAGTTAACGAAATACAACAAAAAAACATCATACATTCTATCATTATTTTACTACCTCATAAATATAAATATATAAAATGCAATAAAAGATAAAATTAATTTAAAATAATAAAATTATAAATAGTAAATAATTTATAAGTTTATATTCTTAATAAAGAGCAGAATATAAATTAGATAAATTATTAAACATAGAATAATATTATTAAAAAACTCATCGAAATCTAATCATAATTTTTTTTAAATAAGATAAATATATATAAAATAGATTACAAATAATAAAAATGTATTACAAAATAATAGTAAACCAAATAATAGGAACAAAATTAACAATTAAATTATTGATAAACATAAAAACCCTAAATTCAAAAAAAATAAAATAAAAGTAATTATAGAATAATAATAATAATAATAATAATAATAATAATAGTATTGTAACAAATTGGTCTGTTAACATTTTCAATAAGTCATTTTAAAATTAAATTATATTATATTTCGGATAAAAGTTAAATAAAATTATATTTTAAGTCAGATAACAATTAAAAGTCATAATTGTATAAGTTAAATTATAAATTAATATTATTAATATTTTCATAAGTCAACTTTAATGTTAAAACTATAAATTTAAAAGAATAATTAAAAATGTAATTGTAATTATTCAATAAATATGTTGTTAAAGTTCTTTTAAATGAATTGAAATTTGAAATATTTCTTATAGAATTATCAAATTTTATTCCATAGGACCTGTGATAGATAAACAGAGAGCTTTTATATTTGTTCTAACTTTAAATCTATGATATAATTAAGTATTATGTAATTTAATTGAATATAATTTTTACGAATTAAAAGGTAATTTATTATTCCCGTACCTAAATATAAACTTTATGGTATTCATTTTGACGATATCATAAAATTGTAATGACTTGTAAATAATATAAAAAGTTGTATAATTATATTCATTATTTATCATTAGAACGATCTTTTTTGTAGTATACGTAATTAATTTAAATTTAAAAAAAGGTATTACCCCAAATATGACCGCAGTATGTAAGGTGATCATAATAAAAGTAATTATATACCAATAATAAAGATTTCATATTCAATTAAATTTTTTTTTTAATGATTATTTATTTATTATTATATATTCAATCATTTTTACTTTTTTTTAAATCCTAATAGCTCTAGATAATGTCATAGATACATAGTTAATTTATGATTTCCAATCTAATTTGTTATCAATAATTATTCCTAAAAATGTTAAACGTGTTACTTTTTTGATTTAAAAATTTACTTTTTTAATTTACTTTTTTACAACTATTAATGCATACTAATAAAGCATATCACTGGTGTTACGTAACGTTTATTGACTTTGATTAACATGTGACATCATTCACAAACATATTATTAACATATCGAAATCCGTACACGGGTAAATGGATACAATAGTGCAAATATTTATATGTTCCAAATTTTAATTCGCTGTTTTAATAATGTCGGAAAGAGCATTAGAAGTTGTTACATTTTTTCGAATCCCATATTGCGAATAACTATTGGAAATATTCCCTCAGATAAAGATATATTAAATAAAAAAATAATATTAGTAATTAATATTAATTATAGGTATCATTACTGTATTTAACTTTGGTTTCATTTTTAATGGTTTCTATTTCAAAATTTGAAATAGTGATAGGAATAATGCATTGTTATCATCGTAAGGTATATAAGTAATATAATATATATATATATACAGAAATAGATTTAAAATATCATATATATTATATCTTAGAATATAGAATATACACGTATACTTTAATATATATATATATTAATATATACCAATTGGTACATTGAATGTACGAACTCTAAGAAATAATGGCAAACTAGAGTAATTGATTCACGACATTAAACAATACAATTGGAACATCATTGGACTACGTGAATTACGTAATACAAATATTAATGAAGTACAAACTACTTAATTTCATAAACTCCATAGCATTGGAAATTAAGTCATTAGTCGCAAATAAAGTCGGTTTCCTGATAAACAGTGATACTTTTAAAATTGACATATGCTTTAACGCATTTAACAACCGGATTACAAGTATCCGCATACACGCAACACGCTTCAAATTGTCAATAATACAAGTATAAGCACATACAAATCACCTCTCAACTTGTCAATAATACAAGTATTTGCTCCAATAACTGTCCATTCAACGTGTCAATGATACAAGTATATGAACTCACAACTGACCACTCATATGACGAAATTGAAGAATTTTACAATAAACTGCAAAACACAATATAAAAAATAGACAAACGTGATATTCTAGTCATACAAGGCAACTGTGATGCAACAATAGGAAAGACGCTAGTGCATATTGGGAAATTATGTTTGGTAAATACTGTAATAAATTACTAACATTAGAGGACAAATATTGCTTTAATTAACGAAAACCAGCAGCTTAATAGCTAATAATATATTCGCTTCATATACAAAATCGAGGATTAATACATGGCACAGTCCCGGAGGTCTATATCATAATCAAATAGATTACATTCTAACACAAAAGAGATTCGATATAAGTGTTAATAAAAATAAAACTAGATCCTTACAACGAGATGAAATATACAGCGATCATGCGTGCACGAGTTAGTAATGATGAAATTCAACTTACGCATCAAGAGCCCTAATAAAAATAAATATGTACGATTTAACTTAGATAAACTAAGAAATTCTGAAACCCAAATAATGTTTAAAAGACAACAAATTGATGACAAACTAAGTTAACTAAAACTAGCATAACTCACTAGTATTGAAGAGGTAGTTGAACAGCTAAATTTAGTGTTGACCAGTTCTGCAATCGACAACATTGGCCAGTATCGACAACAACAAAAGTTGGATCACAAATGAACTACTTGTACAAGTGATCTCAGAAGAAAATTAAATGAATATAGATATGAAGATGTAAGCACTTACAAAGAAATTAGCTTTAAAATTAAAAGAGATATGAATAAAGCAAAGGAATACTAGGTCAACTGGAAATGTAATGAAATCGATAATTCTTTTACCCACAATAATAACAATAAAATATGCATAGATGTCATAAGAAATATTAGTTTGTATAACAAATATATTATATAATAAATGTATTAATAAATAATATAAATTTATAATTTAACAAATTAGACATATTAAACTATTTAATATATATTGGCAATTGTTTAAAATAATGATAATAATATTATAAAATTATATAATATAAATAACTATATACAAACATATATCTGAATCGTATGAATGATAACGAACTCCATTATTACATATGTTATCCGTAGTCGGTTTACAAATTATATAATGTCTATAATCTATTTTATTATTATAAAATATGTGTAACTATTATACGTATAACACAAAGATTTTGCGAAGCAAAGATATAACACTCCCTATGCATGCAACGTAATTTAATAATATCCCCAACCGCTGCTAGCAGTAGTATCGAAATCACTGAAATAGATTTAGGTTCGGCTCTGTTTGCATACAACAATGTGTGCATTGCTCTATTAAATTACATGCAATATAAATTAACTTTTACTTACTAAATATATACTTATAGCATTTAAAACATAAATATCATATTTGTTTGTTATATATTAGTAATGAACACTTAGTTTTCATCATATAAATATTAATTTAAAGCATATTATTTAACATTTTAAAAGTGTATAGTTAAATACGAATTGACATTATAAACAACGCATAGTTCCTAAAAGTAACCCGATATAGGTGGCACCAGGGTATTTTGTATACAAATTCGAATTACACGATTTCGCGTAAGTGTTATATCTTTCCTTCGGAAAATCTTTGTATAACATATAGACAAAATATATTTAATATGTATATTATATATATATATATATATATATATATATATATATATTAGATTACCTCTATAATATTATATGTTAATAGTAATGTTAATAAATATATATATATATATATTAATTATAGTAATTTTCTTTATTTATGGATTACTATCACTTATTGGATTCATTATAATATACGTATTTTTCTATCTCTGTATATATATATATATATATATATATATATATATATATATATATATATATATATCTAATCATAAAACAATATATATATATATATCGAATAGTTTAATATATTTTAGAAATAACCTTCCGCATTATTAATCAGTACACTTCTTGTCTTCTTATTTATTACATACTTGTAAGGTATAGATATACATCCCCTTTTTACTCTTTTCTATAATTATATTTATTATTTATGACTAATTTAATATATTATTCATTATATATATAACATATGGTATCATATGATAATATAATTTATATTAAATGTGTCATAATAAACTATATATAATATATGATAAATTGATATACGTAATATAAATATTAATTATATATATTGTATTCATATATATTAATTAATTGTTTAGTAATACACTTTTATGATTAATTTACATATATTAAATGTTAAGTTATTTCTAATTCTACATTTATTTTAACGGATATTGTATAATAATTAAGTAATATTTATTAATAATTTATTTTTTATTTATTTTGTATTCAATTAATGTATACAAATTTGTAACAATTAATAAAAAGTATGATATTAGTAAAATGTATAAAATATTTTTATAATAAAAATAGAATATAAATAATTGAGTTTCTTTATTATCTAGTTAATTTTTTTTAATTAATTTTCAATTTTCTTTATGTCAAGATACTTCAAAATAGGACATGTATCTTGACGTGTTGTTGCCAGTGATTATTTAATTGTTTACAAGTAAACATAAAAGTGAGAATTGCAGTTGTTTATTTTAATAACTATAGATTATATACCGAAAAAAAGATAATATTTTACAACACATATCAATATAAATAAATTATAAATATTAAATATATATATATATAGTAGTTTATTATATGTTTTTTTTATATTTTATTAGTATTTTAATTTTTTATTATTACATTTTTTTTTTATAAATATGTTATCCTTTTATTTATTTTCATGAACTTATATTTTCGTATTTTATATTTTGTATATTTTTAGGAATTAGTACCAAAGTTATAATGACCTTTTATTATTAAACTTTTTAGGAGTCTTGTGGATTTGTAAATTGGAATGGAAAACTTTTATTTTATATTAGAGTATAGAGTATTAGAGTATAAATACCTATTATTACAATTGTTTGTGTATTTATGTTAATATTGTTGGTACTTAATTGTAATATTGTTTATGCATATATATATTAGTAGGTACCTATAAAGTGTATTATATTAACTAGTTTAAATATATTATTTAATATGAATAAATGCATTGTATCATTGTATTCCTATCTCTATATGTTGTTGAGATCTTATGGTTTTTTTTAAATATAGTTGTAATTATAGTAATTTTGAGAATATATTCTTATAATATAATAAGGTAGGTATTGTAGTAAAATAAGGTTATATTTGATTAGCACGCAATATTCTCAACTTATATTTAATTATATATTCTATAGATTAACAATTTAATTGTTGAAAGTTTATTATTTAGGTTAATAATATAAGCTTTGAATAAAGATTATTATCAAGTTAATTCCATTATAAACATTATAATATTCCAAAATATTCCATTATAATACATTTAAATATGTTATGTTATTTATTAGTTTATCGTTTAATTATATTATATTGTTAAGTAGTTTAGTTAAGTTGAAATAATTTCTGTTTTACTAATAATGAATATGTAATAATCAAATGTACATCATTTTTTTTTTTATTAGAGTTGTTTTATTAAGTTTTTTAGTAATATATCAATAAATCACCTACATATGTAATATGTAATAATATATGTATTATATGATGTATATATTAATTGTAAATTAATATAATATAGGGTTTTGGTAACAATATTATACGAAATTGTATCTGGTCCAGATAATTTTAATTATAACTATAGTTATACAGTATACTATTTATATTCCATTATATAAATAGTTTTAAATTTCTAGAAGAATCCCTCTAATTCCACAATTATCAAGTGTACTTAAAACAGAGTATACTCTATTGTAAGTAACTACTTAATAATAAGTAATTACTATATAGTAAAGGGTAACACATATTTTCTTAAATCTAAAAATAATGTACTTAGTGTATTATGTTATTGTTATCATCACATGGTGGTTGTCACCGAGTGGAGGACCTGTAATTGTTAAGATAACCATATCGAACATATAAAATGCTAAATGCTAAATAAATCTTTTATACATATATATGTACACACATATATATATATATATATATATATATATATATATATATATAAGATAAGATAAGATAAATTGTATTATTGTAATCATTATAAAAGAAAAACAATAAATGGACAAATAAAATAGTCAGAAGACTTTCGAGGTATTTGACCTTAATAATGCCATATGCATAATATATTATATAACAATTTTTTAAAGATATTTAAACATTTTTTAAAATAATAATATTAGCCATCACATCGAACAAGTGATCACCATAAGTAATTACCATAGTAATATATGTAACCTATTATGTTATTATGTTGTATGAATGGTGTTATATAACTATAGTACTATAGTCTATTATGTAATATGTATTTAGTATTTTTCATAGTTATCTTTGTATTGATATTTGTCAGTAGTTGTTTTATAGATATTATTTTTTATTAATGTGTTTCATGGAAGATATTTACATATTTAGAGAAAATGTTCCTATAGATAAGCAAAGCTTAAATATATAACTTAGTGGAAATTCAATGTAATATTGTAATAATTTCATATTTAAATAATCAGTGTATAATAAGGTATTTAATTTTATAGTTTTTATTAATAATTTGTCTCATTTATTAATGTTAAATGAAGATATATGTTAAGCAGATAGAGTGTAAATACTCAGAAAAACACAAAAGCAAAGCTTGACTAGTTATTTGCCCACTCAACTTGATAAAAACATTACAAGAACAATAAATAAAAAATATTAGAAAATTTTAAAATACAATAAAATACTTTTTTAATGTAAATTGTATATATCATTAGAACTATGCATATTAGTAAATGTATATGATTTGTAAATTTAATTCGTTTAAATGAAAATCATGCTGAAAAAATATGTAAGTATGTATATTTGATTATTTTAAAATTGCTAAGGTATACCTTTACATAAAGAGTAATACAAATATATTAGATAATTTGAGACCAATATCACTACTTCCTCACTTTATTTGGTCACAATATGTCAAACTAAATTAGGCTATTTCAGATATGGAACACATATCATTTGGTGTTACGCAAATTTCAGTGTTAGGGCCTTTTTATAATATATATTAATGATATGCCTAATGTAGTGAAATATGCAATATTTGTTGCAGATGACATACATTTAATTTTCATTAGAACATATTTTTATATTCTGCAAACTAAAATACAATATTACTTTTTTAGTTTAACTCACTGTCTGTTTAGTAATAAATTAACATTAAATGTATACAAAATAATGCTCTATAAAATTCTAAATTCTAAATCGATAAAGAGAAACTAGAATTAAAAGTATATATTTAAATTATAGAGCAGGTGAATCATTTAACAATCCTTGATATATTAATTAATATTAATATAACTGGAATTAATATATAAATTATATTAGATATTATAGAAAAACAAAGTAGAATAATTGATATTATAAATAAAATAAAAATAAACTACTTTTAAAAAATATTATACAAATATATCATAGTATTTTTGAAAGTCTTCAAAATTATTGTTCATCTATTTTAAGTAGTACTTTTTGTTTAATATTAAACAAATTATAATATTGCAAAATATGGTAATAAAGTTTCTTTTAAACTATACGTAGATAATATTTATAAAAAAAAATCCAATCTCTTAAAATGTTAAGATATTATAAAAATTAATATCTTATAATATATAAATAGGTATATGAATAAATCTTTACCTATAATTTTAAAATATCTATTTACATACAATTCAAATATTTATAAGCCTTTATCTACAAAATGGTTTTTACTCAAAATAAAAAAATATAGAAAATATGTTTGCCCATATAATAAAGTTCATGAGATACGGAATACATTACCAGCTTCTTTACACAATTTAATGAATACAAAAACTTAAAAATAAATATTCAATTATTTATTACCACTTTGTATTAGTTAACTTTTATATTTTGTTGTTGAATTAGTTAATTTATCATTTATTTATTTTTATATTTCATATTTTGTTTACATATTTTATGTATTTATTTCATTTGTGTTATATATTGTTCTACTTGTAACATAAATATATATATATTTCATACGTATACTTTTATTTATTAGTTATTGTATTTTATTCGTATTTAACTGAACATGATTGCCTCTCCTTGATAACAATGACTAAATATATAGGTTATTTAATTTTTTCCTGGTATTTGTTTAATTTTCTATTTATTTTCTCATTATTACTTTTGGAATATTGCATTATCTCTTGTTAGGCTAAGCATATATATTGTATTATATATATAAAATATATGTGAAATTATTATTAATTAAATTATAATATATACTTATTCTTGAAATATAATTAAATATAATGTATTAAGTTAATAATTATATATATATATATATATTTTATAGGACATATTCACATTAATTATAAAGTTTTATACTTGAGATTATTTAATGTTATAACAACAATAGTATTCGTAGATAATATGACAATCAGTAATATGATTTACTCGAGCATTAAAAATTCTATTATAAAACGAATTAATGCTAATATAAAATGATAGTTAGTGATACTTTAGAAGAATGTCGATATTTGTAATTGTGCACATGCATATATATATATATATATATAAACTTACATTAATAAAATATATATATATAATATAATATTTTTAGAAATATACTATAATATATTATATTTTTTCATATAATATAAAAATAAACCATAGTTGTGTGCTGGATATCATAAGTAACTATAGTGAAACAATACCCATAACATTCTTCTATATCATGCATATCATCTATTAATTATATAAATATATATCATATATATTATAATTCAAAAATATATATATATATATAAATATTATAATGTATTATATATATATATATATATTTAGATTTGACCAGATAAAAAATATAAATTAAACAATAATAATTATTATAATTATTATTTATCAAAAGAATAATGAATGTCAATATTACCAATCATGTTTTTCACTTATAAAATTTCAAGATTATTCCAAATTAGTAAATATATTTTACTTGTATTAATATAAATAGTCAAAGTTGCTTATCTAAATCATTTACAAGTTGAGCAACCGCAAAACTCATCTTAATGAGTCGACTTTAAAAGGAGACTTGTAATACAAATATTTTTCTTGAGAAAGATTATATACAAATCAATAAAAAAAATATGTAACATAACAAAATTAATGTCAACAACTTAAAAATAAATATTTGTAAATATATATTAATATGTTAAAATATATGTATATATATATATTATATATTGTTAAATTATTTTAAATGTATCAACAAATATGATTATTATAAAAAAAAGTACTATATTTATTTATTATTTATCATATATATATATATATATATATATATAAGTTCATCGTATAATGTATTTTTGAGAGAAAATAAAATTTTGAATTTTGATCATATTGTAAAATTAAGTTCGATTAAAGTTGCTCACAGAGCATATTATCATAAATTACCGAGTAACATTTAAAAACTTTTTTTGATTAATAAAAACACGGATAAATTTGTAAGATTCAAGTCAAGAACTAGCAGAGATCTGTTTAGAGTGAGAAATGTGTCCTCTAGACAGTGGAACTTACTTCCCATTCAACTTACAAAAAATAGGTGTATTAAATCGTTTGGAAGACGTGTTAAAAAATATATTCTTGAATTAAAAATGACTTAAAAAGGGAAAATTGTCTAAATAATTATTTTTTTATTGTTTTATTTTAATTTTTATTTCTGACATAATATAAATTTAACATACATTTCTGATGTTTTTTATAATTTTAAATTTTTATTTTTATTTTTATTTTTATTTTTAATATTTATATAATTTTTTTATTATTTATATAACTTTGACATAATATAAAATTACAAAATATTATTTGTTTGTTTTATTCTTGACTTTTTCTTGACTTATTATAATATTTAAAAAAAATGTGTTTACAGTGTTCGACTTACTATAAATTTACTTAATTTTTTTTTTTAATTTTTGTATATAATATAGCTATTTATTTATTTTTATTTATTTTTTTATTTATTTTTTTAGTTATTTTTAGTTATGTTTAATTGTTTTATTCAATAGGATTTGTCTTTTAATTTTTAATTTTATAATTATTTTATATTTATATTCCTAGATTTTTATATTAATTTATTTTTCTTCTTTACATTTTATGATTATATGATGAATGACATTATGAGGAGTTTTTAATTGTTGGAATATATATATATATTAGTTTTTTTTTTTTTTTTTTTTTTTTTTCATTATATTTTTTCTATGACCGGAGTGGCTAATATGTTTGGACTTGATATGATTATGATACGTATCGGGGGATGGGATATACTTGTGGAGTGGGCAAGTATTGTCAGTGTTCTTATTATTGGCGATATTAAGATCCCTAAGGCATTGGAACTGGCGTACCCATATCCTTGAAGTTGATACATCATATACCATCATTAATTTCAACATAATATTGGCAACTCTGGATCTAATTTATTAGTAATCTTTAACTACAGCATTCAAAACTAACATATATATATATACTCCAATTATACTTTTAATTTCTTATACTATTAATTTTTTTATTTATAATTATTTACTTTTAATACTATTTTTAAAGTTATTTATATTTGTATATGATTTATAATTTTATATTCTCATGATTCTTATAAGATTTATAAAAGTACATATTTTACTTCTATATTATATAAATTTTACTTTTATTTTTTTTCTCCTCATAATTGTTAATTGGGAATATGTTTCAGGTAAACGACTAGATAAGCATTGCGCTTCTTCGATTACCTTGGTCATGCCTAAATTCTGATATTATTATTATTATATATATATATATATATATTACCATTAGTTTTTACTAAATAACAAGCAGCTTTATTATTTTCAATGTTATCATTTGTCATCACATAGTTACATGATCTGCAAAATACTAGTATTTTCATTTCTATTAATAAATATAAAATTAATACATTATTTACAAACATTATTTAAATTATATTATAATTATAAATATAATGTATGTTTAAAAATTAATTTTATTAAATTGATTATTTAGCAAAGATATAATACAGATTAATATATATATAAATATTTGTGAATGTAATTATCATCATCATCCTCATCTGGTATAGTTAGAATTACTTTCTATGACAAACTGTGTTTAATTCATCGTATTATACATATTATCTTATTTTTAATATCGTATTTAGTTATTTTCGTTAGTGTTAATAATAATAATAATAATAATAATAATAATAATAATAATAATAATAATAATAATAATAATAATAATAATAATAATAATAATAATAATAATAATAATAATAATAATAATAATAATAATAATAATAATAATAATAATAATAATAATAATAATAATAATAATAATAATAATAATAATAATAATAATAATAATAATAATAATAATAATAATAATAATAATAATAATAATAATAATAATAATAATAATAATAATAATAATAATAATAATAATAATAATAATAATAATAATAATAATAATAATAATAATAATAATAATAATAATAATAATAATAATAATAATAATAATAATAATAATAATAATAATAATAATAATAATAATAATAATAATAATAATAATAATAATAATAATAATAATAATAATAATAATAATAATAATAATAATAATAATAATAATAATAATAATAATAATAATAATAATAATAATAATAATAATAATAATAATAATAATAATAATAATAATAATAATAATAATAATAATAATAATAATAATAACATAATTTATTGAATATAGATGTTTTGTCTACAATGTTTTCATATATTCCGGGGTATATTTATTATATTGCGGAACAGTCATCTATGATCGTACTACGAGCTATGTTCCAGTGTATATGTTATCTTAATATGATAGAGCCATGCATATATCCTTATAAGGACTGACTCAATTGAAAATAAATGTATTTAAGTTATCTTTAAGTTATCTTGTATCTTTAACTTATCGAGAAATATAGTTATATATTTTGTTTAATTTTATTTTATTACATATACTGTTAATCGGATATTTCGTAATCTATAGATGATAATGGTGTTCAAGTGTACTAATGATTTTCCCACGGTGGATCGAGTGAAAAACGTTGGAGAAGTTACTAAATAAATGTGTAGGTGGCAGGTTTCCTACAACTATTATAATAGGTAATAATACTTATAGGTATATATATATATTTATTTACATTTCGTAAATATATACTACCAATATTAATAAATATAATATGTGTTATCTATAGGTAAAATATATTAGGATATATAGACCTATATGTATTAATATTAGTAGTATATATTTAGGTATTGTTATTGTTATTGTTATTTTTATTTGGTGAAGTCCTTTCATCCCATCCAGGAACTTAGATGAAGTTTTCACTTATAACCATATATGGCTCTAATGTCCCTTCGAAGCCGCTCTCATGTTAAGGCATCCATGGTTTTAACGAGAGCCGATCATTTATTTATACACAATTATATAAGATCACTTCTAAATAATATTTTAAGTCCTACTGCTTGTGTGTCTGACGCCTTAACCACTGAGCCACACAGGCAGGTATACATGTTAAAACCAATAAACTTTAGTTATTCTAATATTTCATATCATATGATTCCGACTACTTTAACTTATACTTCAATGTACTTTAGTTAGCAATAATATATGTGTCATCGGATTCTTGTTTTATTGAAAATTATACATTTTCAATATAACAAATGATAATGTATATAGTAGATAGCTATAGCTAAAATCATAATTAACTAATTCCTATATGTATTACTTATATTTATATATAAAATATACTTGATGATTTAATTATACTATACGTATTCCTCAATACGTACTACTTACTGTTTAACTCGACTGGATCACTCTACTACAACATCTCATCAATCATTTCGTATGTGGCTACCCTTCTCCCTCAGGAGTAAATTACGTATACTATCTATAATCCATAAATCAATATATTCTTTCACCCCTAGCTATATCTCTGATCTAATTAAAAAACGTACTATATTATCTTCTCTTCGTTACTAAAATGCTCCTCTACTTATCTCCCAGAACTCTAGTAAAACTTCCCTAAATTCTAGAGCTTTTAAATATTCCGGTCCAACCCTATGGAATTCCCTCCCTCCTATCATTCGTTCTATTAGGTCCCACAAAAGATTTATAAATCTTAATTCTTCTTTTCTCTACCCATAATCATTAAATCATCCAACTTATTATTTGTGTCCGTGTTATATATATCATTATTAAATTGTTATTGTATTATTATTATCTTATTATTATATAACACTATACTATATCAATGCAGTCTGTAGTATATAAAACTACACCATATCAATGCAGACTGTAGTATATAATAGTCCTTTATATTATTTAGTATTGTTGTCCATGGTATATTGAATGTATATTATTATCAAATTATTATCGTATTACTATTATTTTATTATTATTTTCTTCCCGCACGAGCGAAGGGGTCTACATGACCTTATTTTAGTGCTAATAAACTCAATATCATCATCATCATCATCATCATCATCATATATATATATAAATAATAAAGTAGAATTCAGTGAAATATACTTACTAAAGTTCATTGTATGGTTATGGACATTTAAATTATTGCAACGATGTCCTTTACAAGTTATGAATATATTCTGTAACATATCTATTCATGTTTATGATTAATTTAGATATTAGTAAGAATATCTTATATATATATATATATATGTATATATGTATATAAATAATATATTATTAAAATTTAAATTATGTAAGTAATATAGAATTATATATATTTAAGTTCAATGTGGTTATTTTTATGTATATACATATCCTTGGTATAACGTAATGATGCATTAACATACAAATAATGTTATTATTTTATTATATATCTAGATATTAACCATATAAATAATTACACTTAAAATTAAGAATCAAAATTATATAATACTATAATAAAGTTAACCTGATTTTAAAAATATGGATTGAAAATTTTAAAATTGACTGATTGTCAAGAATGAGTAAAATTACTTTTATTCTACAAAATATAACTAGTTATAATTAAATAATATATATATTATCATATATGAAAATATATATACAGTATGTGTTTTATAATTTAGAAAGTTTATAAAGTTATATATATATATATATATATATATATATATATATATATATATATATATTATATGATATATAAATAGCATATAATGTATACATTAATAATATTGTAAGACACCTCAAATGCTATATATACATATAATAATAATATTTATTTATTGAAATCTCTTATATATATTGAATACAATACAAATAGCGGATACAAATGGACCCCTCAAGAAGTCATAGACTTGTACATGTTATAAATAACTATGAGAGGCCCCGGACAATACAATACAAATAGTAACATTTTTTTTTCTTGTGTTTTGATTTATTGTTTATTAAGTTCTTTATAAACACAAGAGAAATTCAAGAACTGCCTGGAGTCGAACCCGGGACCTCTGGCTTACTAGCTTTTGGTTGTCCCACTGAGCCATCGACCCCAGACTAAAATATATATGTATATATATATATATATATATATATATATATATATTCCGATAATCCTATTCACCATAACAAATTATCTTCTATATAACTCGGAAATCAAATACGTATTCAACAGTAAAACAAACAACTACGAATTATATCACTACCACAACAACAACGTTAATTGGAAAATATCTCCCTTAACCCCACCCTTTCCTTTTATTAAGCATTGGAGCAATCTCTTCAACAATCGCAAATGCATTAATATGCGACAAGCAGCATCTAATAATCCGACAAATTCATCCAAAAATACTCTACTAATCATACTACACATAATAACTTACTACCTGTATATCACAACTGTAATAAAGATATAGAAAATACTATTACTCACTCTACACAAATCACCCAATCACCAACTCCTACTCCGTTTCCTTCACTAATTCCAAACTCTTCCCTATCCCCCTCATAATGACACTCAATTCCAAAATTACATAAAAATAAACATATTCCTAGCATAACCACTTCCACAAACCTGAAACTTCGCACACTGCCATCCCATTTTGCACCTTTAACTCCACTATCCCCATATTCCTCAGAACGATATAACTGCCTAATTAAATTTGCATTATTAAACACCTTCTCCATCCGTAATAAAATATCACTTATCCTAGAACTTGCTGAATAACATGATATTGATCGCATATTCATCACTGAAACATGGATTATGCCTGATGGCATACCCTTATATAATCTATAAATACTGTCCCTTGCTCTTTTTCTCATTTGCCTAGACGTAATACCCATAATTATGGAGAAAGTATTGGCATTATCTATAAATCCTCCATTCATGTAGCTCCTCTAAGTGACCATAATCATGATAACTCTGACGAGTTTACATGTTCCATTATCCCTTCACTCCAAGACTTTAATATATCAATATTTTCCCCCTCTTCCTCAATCCCTTTATTCCTCTATGAATTGTATTCAATCACTCATCTAATGTCTGAATCTAATATCATTATAGGTGATTTTAACATTGCCACTAACCAATCAAATAATATTCTAAATCTCAACTCAATATAATGTCATCCTCCAATCTTAACTTCACAATACTTACCTCACATACAAACATGGCAATACCCTCGATCTCATCATTCCCATAAGTCACCAACTTGATTTGTTATCACTATTTTGACCCTTGTATTTCTGATCATCACATTATCTTTTTTACCCTTCAATCTCTCAATCCGCCCCACCTCACTATCACTCGTTCTTTCCTCAAAACAAAAATCATCAACACTCACTATTTCATCCTTCAGATATTTCCTATCCTTCCCATATAACTCATCCGAATAATTATTTACCATTCTTACAACCACTCTTGATATACAACATACTTCCTTCCTACTTCTACTTAAACAAAAGCTTAAATTGCGTACACTTGAAAATAAATGGATAAAAATAAAATCGGAATCTATACTCTCGCTTTATCAACTGACCAAGTCCAAACATATATGTCGCCAAGGAGTTTCGAACTAATGGTGAAACTCCTTGGGCGAAATAAAAAGAAAACTTTCCTCGACTCTCCGCCGATAGACTATCATCAACTTATGATGACTACTTCCATCAAAAGCTCACAGGTACTCTCAGCAATCTCCCACGATATACATATTAAATCACCCCCATCTTGTCAACTAACTCACTTAATATATGTATAGTCCCTTACATATAAGATATAGGCACACTCCTTAAAGCAACTAAAAGTTCATATTATCTTGACCCTATTCCTCTTTCCCTTCTACACGAAATCATTGAATACCCCCTGTATCCCTCTCAATAATATATTCTGAGAATCCCTCGAATCTGGTACGTTTCCAACATCCTATAAACATGCACTCATTACACCCCTCCTTAAGAAACCAAACATTGACCCTCAGAGCCTCAACAATTATCGTCCAATCTCAAACCTGTCGATATTTTCCAAAACTTTGGAACGAATCGTCGCGAAACAACTAACGTATTATTTAATATCACACAAAATCCCTCATATCTTCCAAAGTGCATATCTTCCTTCCAAATCAACAGAAACCGCACTAGCGAAGATATCCAGTGATATTCTCACTAACCTTGATAATAAAAACAGCACAATACTCGCACTAATTGACCTCTCCTCCGCGTTTGACACTATTGACCACTAGATTCTCATACACCGTCTTACATCTATAGGTATCACTGGTACTGCACACAAATGGCTATCCTCATTCATAACCAACCGAACTTCCTCAGTTTTAGTTCACTCAACACGTTCATACCCCGTCTTGTAACACACGATATTCCCCAATTATCGATCATTGGACCAATATTATTTAACATTTACATAAGTCCCCTTCTCCACCTTATCTAGAAGTATCCAGATGTCTTCCATGCATATGCGGATGACATTCAACTTTATATAAAATGTACAAAAATGTATAACAAAACTGCTAAACTATCAACTACATTCACTACGACATATACGTCATTCAATATCAATATGCAACTCTACTATTATAGCTTCTGCCTACATCCTACCTCCAAAATTCTTCAAAATTCTATAGATAGGTGCATATTCATCATACCAAAATACTACCATACTCATATATCTCCATTCCTAGCTAAACTCCATTGGCTATCTCTACGCCATAGAATCCTCTTTACAACTCTACTACTGTATTTTAAAGCAATCCGTCATTACTCTCCTGACTACCTAGCATTCCTACTCAAACTTAAATTACCAACTAGTACCGCTTCACGCTCCATCAATACGTTTCTACTTCAACTTCCTCCTATAGGATTTATGATGTTTATAAATATAACTTGCATTCAATTAACACTCGCGCCTGGGCAATATATTGTATAGCGGTATACCGTCCCATACTCTTGGAACACTCTCCCTACATCCATACGTACTATAGTATGTGTACGCACAATCAACTCCAAACTTCAAGAAACTACTGAAACCCATCTATTTAATTTGAAACATTAACATCACATATATATATATATATATATATATATATATATATGGAATGCCGATTGCTTTATAAGCACAGTTCGCAATCCGAAAACCGAAAAATGTAAAATGAAAATATATGTATATTTAATTTAAATAAATATATTAACATATTATACTCAAATAATATATATTCATAAATAAAATTAATATAATGATATAAAATTACCTCACAAAATATGTTATCATATATATATAATATATATATATGTAGATTTCTCTAAACTCAATACACAGAGTAAAATGGCACAAATTCTTAAGTCATACGTTGTTTCAACGAAGATAATCAACGCGATTATGATACTATATAGAGATACTAAATCAATGGTGATGTCACCTGATGGTGATACAGAATATTTAGATATAAATGCAGGTATTCTAAAGGGGGGACTATGGCACCATTATTGTTTATTATTACACTCGATTGATAGAATATCTTAAGAACATCTATTGACGAAAATAAGTATCTAGCCCTAACACTATCGAAACAGCGAAGTAGAAGATATCCATAACTAAGATTACAGATACAGATTATGCTGATCTTGTAATATTTGCAGATTCTAGCAGAAATGCTGAAAAACCTCTGAATGTCATAGAAGAAAGTGGGAACACGGCAGGTCCTAAAGTATATGCTAAAAAGACACAACATGTTAACATAAACTCGAATAAAACCGTAAAATCTATAGATGAGGAATTCTTGAAAAAAGTCGATAATTTCATTTATCTCGGAAGCGAAATAGAATAAACAGATAAATATTTCAAAATAGGAATAGCTAAATCTTGGACAGCTCTAGAAAAATTAAGATCCATATGGAAATCAAAACTCAACACAACTTCAAAGAGGAACTTCTTCAGAGCCGTGGTAGAATCAGTGTTATTATACTGCTCTAAAGCTTGGACCCTAACTGAGAAACATGAGAAAAAGCTAGATGGAATTTATACTAAAATGTTAAGAGTCATATTAAATATATCATGGAAAGAGATTCGCTTCTACGAAATATTCCACCACTAATGCGTACAATACGTATACGAAGAACACATTTTTCAGGACATTGTTATCGAAGTGAGGAATAAATAAATAAAGATGTTGTGATGTGGACGCCGAACCATGTAACAACAAAGCTTGGACGATCGAGAAAAACTTATGTAAAACAGCTATGTGATGATACGGGTCTGACGACTGAAGAACAAAAGACAGCAATGAAAAACAGGACGAAGTGTAAGAAATTGTTTAAAGTGCTCGGGAAACAATCCCTATCCGGTAAGATAGTAATATATATATATATATATATATATATATATATATATATACTATATAATATAAATAAGTATAAATTCTATAGAATTTATAAGATTTTTTTATATATATAATATTATTTTATTTAACTGCATGTGTGTCTCAGTTGGTTAAGGCGCTAGGTGCATAATCAGTAAGGCCCGTATGAAAGGCCCGTTATGACCATTAATATATATTTTAAAATATTTAGATATTAGTTATCTTATAAATAAATTATTTATCTTATATAATAGTGAATAAATAATTGATCGGCTCTTGTTAAACCATGACTGATTTATATGAGAGCGGTTTCGAAGGTACGATAGAGCCATATGGTTATAAGTGAAAACTTCATATACGTTCCTGGATGGGATGAAAAGACTCTACCAACATAAAAAATAACAATAACAATATATATTTAACCAGTTTCAGTTTTTAGCATATTTTTGTTCAGTTTTGAACCAACTTCTTCAGTATCCTTTCGTATACATTTTCTAATTACAACTATCTAATAAATAATTATTATATTTAATATCAACAGAAAAATACTAATATATGATACAATATATTATATTTATAATATATATATTTACTACAAATCTATATATATGTTTTACTTTTATACCATCATCAAAATAAATTTAAAAAATATAACATATATATGTATAGTATACAATAATGATAGTTATAGTAATGATATTATATATAGTATACAATTATGTATACTATATATACAATGTATACTATATTTTTTGTTTTTAGGTGGAATATTACGTATATATTAGTATTTTTGAATTGCGAATTAACTATCATTATAGTTAGAATGTTACATGAGCATTAGATAATCTGATCAGAGACACAATTGGCTATATAATTGTGTATGCTTTGCAGTTTAGGTATTAAATAACAAAATAGTTGATATATATATGTGTCGACTTTGTTTACCTAGAAACCAAATTATAGTCGCGTATTAGCACAGATTAGCTTTTAAATATCGTTTAATTATAGTATACTTATAAATATAAGTACGTATTTATTTATTTTTATGTTATTTATATTATTAATATTATCAAATATTAATATCCACCAAGATTGACATATATTACATTGATTTTGAAATTGTATTCATTTCTTATTTATATATATATATTTATATTAAGTATTTTTTTACATTTTATGATTAACAAAATAAAAATCCATAAAAAAATAAATAATAATCACAAATATAATAGAATTATAATTTAATTTAATTTAGTTTATAATAATATCTATGACTTATATTCTCCCATGAATCTCCCTTTTGAATTTGCTTTTGGTATTCGGATCTACCAACCTTCATTTGAGGGTAGCTACCAAATTACACTTATAGTCTACTGCTGTATTTAAAGTCATACATATACATTTATTATATCTCGGATGATATATTATACCTACTGCCTTCAATCTCTAACAATAGGATCATCATTGCCCGGCTGCCATAGAGTATACTAGGTGCCTGTTAAAGTCAATAGGTGCTATTTAAGTCATCTCGTCACATAGCCAATAGAACTAAATATCAAACTTCTTCCGAAATATCCCTTAACGACCAGTTTTATATACATTTATTATTATATTTATTGCATTCAATTTAATCCCATAATCTCAATTATACCATGTCCTCAAATTGTTCACATTGTAACCTTCAACATCTATATAAAAATCCTGGTTTTATTCTAAAAAACCCTCCCGATTATGCTATTTCTATATTTAATTCACCCAATTTCTCCTTCACATGTTCCTCATGTCTAATGTAATATAAGTTTCCTTCGTCTAATCATGATTATATTATGCATACAACTACTCCACCCATTACTATGTCATATTCACCTACTACTTTAACCGCCAAATCTATACATCATACTTATGCCAAGTTAACGCCACATCTAACATCTGATATATATATATATATATATATACTCCTACTACGACTATTAATATCCAGCCCAGCATCACCCCAATGCTAATACTCCTAGACATGCTAATGGATTTAAAATGTTCCTCAAATCAGTAATTTGAAATCACATACCAACCCTTTTATTATCTAGATCAACTTTCTCAAAGTCAGCAGTCATACGTTCCACAGATAATTCCCTCAGACTAGTACTTGAAAACCTCTTCCTTCTGAAGTTAACTATAATTTCATAGTATCATTAATCGACTTTATAAAACTTCCCCATTCTTATATTACTTTTTCCTCATTTCTTACCAGCACTGCTATATTGTGTTTCACTAATATTTCTGCTCGTGATATATGTTTCTCCTCCCTTCTAAAGATCCCACCATATAGTAATGTTAAACATATCTGTATTAGTTATTATTTACCTGACTCTATTAGACTTCTTTGTAAGGTACTATATCATTCCCTAAAACAAAAACTCACGCCCATTTCGTATACATTATTTTTCAATAATAGTTCTCAAATATGTGATCTAAGATACAAATAATCCTCTTTCATATAATCCCTCTTTTCTCATGCCTGAATCTGATCTAACAAACTGGTTTTATTCTTTTGATCACTATTGGTACCATTTTATTCTTTGATGAATTTCATGATTTCATCCTTAATCTTTTTTCATCTTCATCCTATTTACAAAAAATTCTTGGTGACTTAAACTATCATTTTAATTCTCCCATCTATCCCCATGGTGACGTTTAACTCCTAACTGATTAATTATACTCCGTGTGCCAATATATATCATTGTCCACCCATTCAGTAGGAATACACTTGATATGATATTTACACCCCTATCCAGTCATCTTATTGGATATATAAACCCTATCTGCTTTCAACAAATTGAACACCTAATGGGTCATTTTATCGTTGAATTTTCTATAAACTAAAATGTATAAAGATTAAACAAAACGTATTACATATAGAGCTGTTAAGTCTATTGACCTACCAATATTTGTAAGCAATATCAAAACTGAGATATCTTCTCTTAGTGTTCGTAAATTTATACTAAAACAAAATTAGCTCTATCATTAGTTATACAAAATCTATTATATATATATTCTATTATATTATATATCTCTTTTAAAAACCATATATTATAACAAAAATATAGCATTGATCTCCTCTGATCCTCATAAATTATATAAAATGGCAAATAAAATTATCACTCCTCCAGATGAAAATATCCTCAACATTATTTTTGTCCATGTTATATTCAACGTATATTATTATTAAATTGTTATAGTATTATTATTATCTTATTATTATATAACACTCCACTATATCAATGCAGTCTATAGTATATAATACTCATCTATATCACTTATTATTTGTATCCGTATTATATTCAATTTATATTATCATTAAATTGTTATCATATTATATTATCAGAGGTAGTCGTGTTTTTATATCGTTATACTGGGTGGGTTGTGTTTTGGGTTGGGTTTGGGTTTAACTATACAGTTTGTAAGATATACAGTTCATAAGCTTGTGTATTCCATCAATTATTTTCATACTATTTTATTAACTTTTATATATATTTATATATATATTAATGTATTAAGTCATTATTATTATAAGATAGCGCACCCTTAATTACTATCTAATTACTATTAATTATTATATCATAAATGAATAATTGGTTTATTAATAACAATTAAAAATACTTAAAAATAATATTAATAATGCTTTATTTTTAATATTTTAATTTAATAAAATATAATTATTAATCTTCCCTTCTATTCTGCACTATGTAAGTGAAATGTGCTTTATTGATTACAATGGTGTTAATACATAACCAGTATTACATACTATTATTTATATATATTTATAAATATAAATGTTTTCTACATTTTTAACTTTTAATGACATTATAACTTTTAAATTGTACACGAATAAAGTAATGTTTATTGTGGTAGTGTTGGTCATGTTAATCGTTGTATAATACGCATTATTTTATAGTTAAATGTATTCAATATGTATATTATATAATCATGTTACATAGTGTAATCGTATGTTTTTCTATTTTTTTATATATACATATAAATAAATAATAAATCAGATATATCATTCCTCTCCAACAGGCAAGGAATAATGGGGAAATTAATAAACTAGATAATGATTTACTAAATTTTCCCCAATCATCATATTTTGGATATTTTAGATTCTCTTAAAATTAATAAAATATAAATTTTATTAAAAAAAAGTATTAAAAAGTATTAAACAAATTTAATTTCTCTAAAAAGAGAGACAATATGAACTAAATATATATAAATTATTAAAATATACATATAGTATTGCGTTAAGATTCGTTTGGAAATTATTATTTTTTAAATACGATATTTAATATTATATAATCAACATATTTAACTAACATACACAATATCATACACATATTATATATATATATATATATATATATGTATATATATATATATAAATGATAGTTACCTTTTTAACATAAATATTTTCAAAATGCTTACTCGTATTCAACATGTTTTTATGAAAAGATATTGAAGTAGAACATAGTTCCCCTTGTTTACATTTTCTATAATTCTCATTTTTATTAAAACAGATAATCTGATCATTTCGTTGGCGGTACAGCATCACATTTTTAATTTCATTTTTGCAACTTATACATCTATTATGTGTTAATATATATATATTATTTTATAATATTATTTAAATATATATTTAAAATTGTAGTTAAAAAACATTAATATATTTAGATATATATTTAAATATATATATATATTATATTGATAATTTTTCTACAAAAATATCTAAGGATGGACTTGATATATCTATGAAACTCATAAAATTAATCTCATCCACTATAGCTGGACCTTTAACATATATTTTTAATCTTTCTTTTTCAATTGGCACTTTTCCAAATTTATTTAAAAAATCCAAAGTCATTCCCATCTATAAATCAGGTAACCGCAATGACTTTAATAATTATAGACCCATATGTTTGAATATTCAATTCTCGAAAATCTTAGAAAAATTGTTTTTTTCAAGATTACTTTCTTTCTGTGATTTTCATAACATAATTAGTAGTTCACAATTTGGTTTTAGGAAAGGCCTCAGTACCCTCCATGCTATAAAACCCTTTAAAGAGCAATTATTGATTATCTGATCTACAATAAATACTGTGTTGGCCTATTCATTGACTTAAAAAAGCATTTTACACAGTTAACCATGAATTACTCCTAAAAAAGTTTGAATTTTACAGTATAAGAGGATTACCTCTATCATGGTTATCATCATATCTTAAAGACAGAAGTCAATTTATAAATTACAATAATTGTATGTCTAATACTACTAATATAGATATCGGTGTCCCCCAAGGATCTATATTGGGCCGCTTCTTTTTCTTTTATTTACTAATGACATGCCTATCGACCTTCTCTATTAATAATACTTTTATACTATTTGCTGATGACATAAATATTATAATTAGTGATTGGTCAGCCAATAAACAAAAGTTAAATTAAAATTGACAATTAATGATATAATAGTATAGGTAAAATCAAATAAGTTGACAATTAACATTGATAAAACTCACTGCATGTCATTTAGAAATGATATAGGATTTGAAATAGCAATTGAAAATAAGCCTCTAGTTCAAGTATATGAAACAACGTTCCTTGGACTAATCATTGATAATTCAATTTCTAAAGAATAAATTATTAAAAATATATTGGATTATAAAAAAATCATCATTCAGAATTAATGAATCAGCTATGATTAAACTTTATTATGTACTTTGTTATCACCATCTAATTTATTTTTGAGACATTTGGGGGCATACATATAAATCTAATATAGAATGTATTCATGTTATACAACAAAAAAGTATTAAAATTAGTTTTTTCTAAATTTATAGATTTTAGTTCAAAAAAACTACATATTGATAATAAGTTATTAAATATATTTTATTTTTGTTAATATAAAACACTAATATTTATGCATAGAATATATTATAAAACTTGTGGTCCATGTATTTATAAACATTATAAAAGAATAACTAAAAAAAAATAATACAATAAGTACTTTTCATTCAACCTTATAATAAATATAAATATATGAATAATTCTTTAATGTCATATGGATCAAGACTTTGGAATGAATTAAATATTGATAAAAGAAAATTAATATCTATTTCCCTTTTCAGTAATAATATTTTTAATTATGTTGTAGCCTTGTGATTTTTTTGATCTACTATTATTTTCAATTTTAAATTATATTTGTATATTTTTAAATTTTTAATAAGTTAAATATTTTTAATACATTTTATCTGTACTCAGACTTTTACATTCATTTCTTCTTTTATCAATATTTTTTACTATAATTACGCTTTTATATAATATTATATAATATTTTTAATACATTTTATCCCTACTCAGAATTTTACATTAATTTCTTCTTTTTATCCATATTGTATACTATAATTACGCTTCGATTTAACAACATAGAAAAAACTAATATGTATTATATTAAATGAGTAATATAAGTTATCTCTACATATTCTCGTTAAATTTGTAACTTGAAAACTATCTAAATATGTGTTACTTTGTGTAGATAATTTATAAATTTATTTTGAATAATTGCCAATATACATATATATTATTATTATATTAAATTGTCATATATGTACTCTTCTTGACCTTTCATGTCTGTTTTTAGTTTATTTTGTAGTTTTAGTTCTTAATGTTTTTTTTTTTTTATATATTACATGATTATTTTTAATCATTTTGTCAAGTCCTTCACAAGTACACTTATTTGATCTTATCCATAATTATATTTATTGTAAACAGGAAGTCAACTTAGGTATAACTTTATAGTTTATCCTTTTTTCAGGAATGTGGTAGGTGAGATGTTGAAATATTGAAAATTATGAATACCATAATATCCTATATATAATTATTTATTTATTATAGAAATGTAATAGTACATCAAATCAATGATTACAAGTTTATTTAAACACTTACATAAATCATAAATTATTTCTCAAAAGTGTATATATATATTAAATACAAATAATAAAATTAGGTAAAATAATAACTACCATTAATAATAATAAAATAAAATAGAATAAACCGTAAGGAAATTAATAAATAAAATAATAATAACAAACAATATTAGTATTACAGGTTGCCACCTTATATCAATTGTTGTATATATGTCATGAATGTGTTATGCTATTTAATATATATATATATATAATAGGGTTGGAGTAAATTCTATAGTTTTGGACCAATATAACTCAGTGCCCGAGTATTCATTTTTGAGAGACGGAGAATAGGGGTAGATAGAAGATGAGATGCATGGTTTCTAAGAGATGGAAGGGAAGATATTTGTACTAGATCTGCAGAACGTTTGTTAAATGGGAACTATGGATGTAAGTGTTAGTATGAGGAAGTATAGAAATGATCTCGAATACGTAGGTTATATGTTATACGGATTGATGATTCATTTAATATGCATGTAAGTGTTATTATAGGTGGTATTTAAATATTAATAATAATAGTAATAATAACCGTATTAAAAATGATAATAATGATAGTTATGAGAATGAAAATTATGATAATAATATTTGTTAAGTAGATATATGTTATAGTGAGTCATTTTAATGTTATTTTGTATTCCAGAGTAGTGTAGCTTTTGTCGTTACACGACACTTAATAAATCTAACAAAATGATAATATTGTGGTTTTAGCAGATGTATACATAGTATAGCAGATATCTATATATATATTCGTTTAAACATACTTTAATTAGGTGGTGCGCGGCGGGCTCGTACGCCGAGGCCGCAGGCCGAGCCGTCCCCACCTCGACGTTAACGGATAGGAAAATAATTTTATTAAATTGAGGTGTGATTTTTTTTCAAAATTTTTCAAAATCTCTTGCCCATAAAAGTCTTTTTCCGTCAAAAATCTCAACAAAGTGTATACTTAAATTCAAATAATGCTCGATTTGAAATTTTTTTTTGCCAATGTATATAAATGAGGTTAGCTACTCGAAATATATCTAGGAATACATAGTATGCGCACACTCATTTTCATCTACGGGCAATATTTCTGGTAGTATTTTGGGTTGTTATCGTTAAAATTTAATATTTAATATTTTGTATAAATTCAAATAATTAAAATTCGCCAGTAAGGAAAACGTAAGGAAAACGTCGGGAGATAAAGTGGGGCAACGGGGGTAACATGAATGATTTACTTTTTTGAATATGTATTCACGCGATACCAATAATCGTTAAATAGTGTAATTTTTTGATCGATTTACGTAATCTAAAAATTTAAATTCGACGCAAATTTTTAATAACAAATATTATCGTGGAGAATTTTATCGTAAATAATTTCGTAAAAATGAGTTTCTTTAATTTCGAATACATTACGTAGATTTACGAAATGGTACTTCTTAGGTGATGAGGTGGGTTACGTTTTAATTTGTGTAGGTTTTTTTTAGCTACATTACTTCCCGAGTTAACCTATAAAAGCATATTTATTTATATTGTTATTTTCACAGTTGTGGTTAAGTTGGGTTAAGTTTTAATGTGTGTAGGTTTTTTTAGCTGCATTACTTCCCGAGTGAACCTATAAAAGCATATTTATTTATATTGTTATTTTCACAGTTGTGGTTAAGTTGTGTTAAGTTTTAATTTGTGTATGTTTTTTTAGCTGCATTACTTCCCGAGTGAGCCTATAAAAGCATATTTATTTATATTGTTATTTGCATGGAATGCCTACAACGTGTAAACGCATATGTTCACGTTTATTCGAACATACTCGACCAAGAAGTACCGGAATACAATCTACGAATCGTCGATAAGGCAGTACCAGCTGGAGAGCATCGTGGTCGATTCAATGCACCAGTTGACGCGGATGAAATTGCCGTTATATTCGACACGGACAAAGTTAAGTTTCGTGACTTAATACTCAACTTAAAATGCGAAGTTTTGTTTTAATAAATACATTATGAAATTATCATTGTTTTTTTTCATTAAAATAAAAAAAAAATAAATAACGGCCCACTGACTGCTAGAAAACATTATATAAAAATCTAAAAAAGACCCAATGTTCTCAACTAACCCATTACGCCCACACCTAAAATAGTCTCATTCACGGGCAACGCCGGCCACCCACCCTAGTATATATATATATATATATATATATATATATATCTTATATATCCTATAGGATGGCAGAGAGGATTCTACGGTCAGTTGTTTGGTGATAAATGAAGTATGGGGATAGTATGGTTCAGTGGTGGTAATGATATCATGTAATAGAAGGTATTTTCACATTCAATAGCCTAGGAGTGATGCAAGTTTATTTGTTTTGCAAATTGCGATACAAATATAACATAATCAGTATACTGAAACCAATAGGTTTCATATATAATGTAGTTCTGATATATATATATATATATTTAGTAAGCGGCCAAGGTTAATGTTAATTCGCGTAGTTTATACATGAAATGAACAGTTAAGAGGTAAGGGGTTTATACACCACTAATTAGTGGTGGTTACGTAAATATATAGTCTTATTTTCCATCGTCTATTATATTGTTTGTATAATATGTATTATATATATACACTGTAGTATTATAATATATAATATACGTGAAACCCTTTAGTGCAACATATGCGTAACTATAGTTACCCTTTATAAAGGGTTAGGATCGTATTGTACAAAACCCTTTAATTCGAAAAACGGCATAACTAAAGGTTTCAAAACCATTTAGTGAAAAGTCGACCTAAATCCATTAGTTTGAAAAATTGCCCAACTAAAGGTTACCAAACCCTTTGTTTAAACGGACATTGATTAAAGGGTTTAATTCACGAAAAATAAAGGGGTTTTTTAACAGTGTATGCAATCAGTCGAGTAAATAGAAGAATGTGTGACAAGGCAAGGGTGAAAGTCATCTATTGGGGTAAGTGGGGCATTGTCAATTTAAAGTAGTGGGGTAAGTATGGCATTGTCAATGTAAAGTATTGGGGTTAGTGGGGCATTGTCAATGTAAAGTATTGGGGTTAGTGTGGCATTGTCAATGTAAAGTATTGGGGTTAGTGTGGCATTGTCAATGTAAAGTAATGGGGTTAGTGGGGCATTGTCAATGTAAAGTAATGGGGTTAGTGGGGCATTGTCAATGTAAAGTAATGGGGTTAGTGTGGCATTGTCAATGTAAAGTAATGGGGTTAGTGGGGCATTGTCAATGTAAAGTATTGGGATAAGTGGGGCATTGTCAATGTAAAGTAATGGGGTTAGTGGGGCATTTTCAATGTAAAGTATTGGGGTTAGTGTGGCATTGTCAATGTAGAGTATTGGGGTTAGTGGGGCATTGTCAATGTAAAGTATTGGGATAAGTGGGGCATTGTCAATGTAAAGTATTTGGGTTAGTGGGGCATTGTCAATGTAAAGTATTGGGGTTAGTGGGGCATTGTCAATGTAAAGTATTGGGGTTAGTGTGGCATTGTCAATGTAAAGTATTGGGGTTAGTGTGGCATTATCAATGTAAAGTAATGGGGTTAGTGGGGCATTGTCAATGTAAAGTATTGGGATAAGTGGGGCATTGTCAATGTAAAGTATTGGGGTTAGTGGGGCATTGTCAATTTAAAGTATTGGGGTAAGTATGGCATTGTCAATGTAAAGTATTGGGGTTAGTGGGGCATTGTCAATGTAAAGTATTGGGGTTAGTGTGGCATTGTCAATGTAAAGTAATGGGGTTAGTGGGGCATTGCCAATGTAAAGTATTGGGATAAGTGGGGCATTGTCAATGTAAAGTATTGGGGTTAGTGGGGCATTGTCAATTTAAAGTATTGGGGTAAGTATGGCATTATCAATGTAAATTATTGGGGTTAGTGGGGCATTGTCAATGTAAAGTATTGGGGTTAGTGGTGCATTGTCAATGTAAAGTATTGGGGTTAGTGTGGCATTGTCAATGTAAAGTAATGGGGTTAGTGGGGCATTGTCAATGTAAAGTAATGGGGTTAGTGTGGCATTGTCAATGTAAAGTAATGGGGTTAGTGGGGCATTGTCAATGTAAAGTATTGGGATAAGTGGGGCATTGTCAATGTAAAGTAATGGGGTTATTGGGGCATTGTCAATGTAAAGTATTGGGGTTAGTGGGGCATTGTCAATTTAAAGTATTGGGGTAAGTATGGCATTATCAATGTAAATTATTGGGGTTAGTGGGGCATTGTCAATGTAAAGTATTGGGGTTGTGGGGCATTGTCAATGTAAAGTATTGGGGTAAGTATGGCATTGTCAATGTAAAGTATTGGGGTTAGTGGGGCATTGTCAATGTAAAGTATTGGGGTTAGTGTGGCATTGTCAATGTAAAGTATTGGGGTTAGTGTGGCATTGTCAATGTAAAGTAATGGGGTTAGTGGGGCATTGTCAATGTAAAGTAATGGGGTAAGTGGGACATTGTCAATGTAAAGTAATGGGGTTAGTGTGGCATTGTCAATGTAAAGTAATGGGGTTAGTGGGGCATTATCAATGTAAAGTATTGGGATAAGTGGGGCATTGTCAATGTAAAGTAATGGGGTTAGTGGGGCATTGTCAATGTAAAGTATTGGGGTTAGTGTGGCATTGTCAATGTAGAGTATTGGGGTTAGTGGGGCATTGTCAATGTAAAGTATTGGGATAAGTGGGGCATTGTCAATGTAAAGTATTTGGGTTAGTGGGGCATTGTCAATGTAAAGTATTGGGGTTAGTGGGGCATTGTCAATGTAAAGTATTGGGGTTAGTGTGGCATTGTCAATGTAAAGTATTGGGGTTAGTGTGGCATTATCAATGTAAAGTAATGGGGTTAGTGGGGCATTGTCAATGTAAAGTATTGGGATAAGTGGGGCATTGTCAATGTAAAGTATTGGGATAAGTGGGGCATTGTCAATGTAAAGTAATGGGGTTAGTGGGGCATTGTCAATGTAAAGTATTGGGATAAGTGGGGCATTGTCAATGTAAAGTAATGGGGTTATTGGGGCATTGTCAATGTAAAGTATTGGGGTTAGTGGGGCATTGTCAATTTAAAGTATTGGGGTAAGTATGGCATTATCAATGTAAATTATTGGGGTTAGTGGGGCATTGTCAATGTAAAGTATTGGGGTTAGTGGGGCATTGTCAATGTAAAGTATTGGGGTAAGTATGGCATTGTCAATGTAAAGTATTGGGGTTAGTGGGGCATTGTCAATGTAAAGTATTGGGGTTAGTGTGGCATTGTCAATGTAAAGTATTGGGGTTAGTGTGGCATTGTCAATGTAAAGTAATGGGGTTAGTGGGGCATTGTCAATGTAAAGTAATGGGGTTAGTGGGGCATTGTCAATGTAAAGTAATGGGGTTAGTGTGGCATTGTCAATGTAAAGTAATGGGGTTAGTGGGGCATTATCAATGTAAAGTATTGGGATAAGTGGGGCATTGTCAATGTAAAGTAATGGGGTTAGTGGGGCATTGTCAATGTAAAGTATTGGGGTTAGTGTGGCATTGTCAATGTAGAGTATTGGGGTTAGTGGGGCATTGTCAATTTAAAGTATTGGGGTAAGTATGGCATTATCAATGTAAATTATTGGGGTTAGTGGGGCATTGTCAATGTAAAGTATTGGGGTTAGTGGGGCATTGTCAATGTAAAGTATTGGGGTAAGTGGGGCATTATCAATGTAAAGTAATGGGGTTAGTGGGGCATTGTCAATGTAAAGTATTGGGATAAGTGTGGCATTGTCAATGTAAAGTATTGGGGTAAGTGGGGCATTGTCAATGTAAAGTATTGGGGTTAGTGGGGCATTGTCAATGTAAAGTATTGGGGTTAGTGTGGCATTGTCAATGTAAAGTATTTGGGTTAGTGTGGCATTGTCAATGTAAAGTAATGGGGTTAGTGGGGCATTGTCAATGGAAAGTAATGGGATAAGTTGGGCTATTTAAAGTGTTGGGGTAAGTGGGTCATTGTAATCAATGTAAAGTATTGTGAAATTATGGACGTTGCGGTAGCAATGCATATAGAGTATTATCTTCTGGGTCACTTTATTAATAAGGGGTTATGATTGTAATAAATATATGTAATATACCTATATACGTTATATATATATATATATATATAGTACTAACGTTAGAGCTGTTATTATAGAGCAGTTATATATCAGGTGTAAGACAATTAATATATGTTTTATATATAACTCCATTTTATTTAATTGTATTATATTGAAAGATCGATGTTATATATATATATTAACTTTATATTTAATAATAACGAAAATTGTGAATAATGTAAATTTATAATAATTATTTTATAACAATATTCTATTTTAAAATATTTATTTTTACAAATAAAATAAATTTATTAATATTTAGTTTAGTCTACATTCATTAAATGATACGTTTTATAATACAATATAATGATGATGATGAAAATGTACGTTATATAATTCATTACAAAAAGGTCGTCTACATGTCAGGCTCCTTCACTCGTGCGTGAAGAAAATAATAATAATATAATAATAATAATAATTAAAATAAATAAAAAAATCACCCATATATCGTTCTGACCGCGCTTTTCGTAAGGGTCATTCGACCGAAACAGATCTCCTCCGTATTATTGACAAAATATGATCAACCTCAATTAGAAACACGTGTTGACAGATAATCCTACTTGATCTCTAATCTGCTTCTAACACCATGTACCATTACAGCTTATAATCTCGCGGATTACTATGATGGGTATGTCTGGCTTAGCATTAAAATGGTTGACTTCATATCTGACTAACCGCAATATCTCTATTATGATTGACAACTCTTATTCGCTTATTTATTTACTTAACCACGGTGTTCTCTGAAGATTCGTGCTAGGTCCATCCCTCTTTTCTATGTATATCCGCCCTATTTCTAATCTAATTAATAACTTTCCAAATATACACTACCATATTGTTGCTGATAATATTCAAATGTTTAACTCTTTCCCCATAAATTCTAATAATTCTCATTAACTCTGAATTAATCGAGTGTGCAAACTGCGTAATATTATGAATTCTCTCCAATAAACTACTAATCAATTACTCTAAGAGTACTGTACTTAACATATCTACTTCTGATACTTCCTTTCCAAACTTTATTCTAAACAACATGATTATTTCTCCTTCCCATTCCTCCAAAAACCTAGGATTAGTATTCGATGAAAAAGTATCATTATCAATTTAAGAATCACATACCATCCATTACATATATTACTTCATTAATGTCATCACTTCTACCATAATAATAATGATTTCTGTAAGTAGTTATATCTGACATAATCAGTGCCTTCGGTACGCTAGACCCTAATATGGTATTGTCTCGTCTACATGCATGGGATTAGATAACTTATCTTTTCTTGGCTTAGTTCATACCTGTCCTATCATAGCAGCAGTGTCGAAATATATACATATTTTTCTTTCTCTTCTCCTATTAATTATAGGTTTCTATACGATCCTTATTTAGTCATTTACTCTTCTCTATATATTAATATTCACTACCTTACAGCGTATCAAAATATTCTAATATCTATTATCACTTTTATACAGACGATATACAGCTATATATGTTTATTTCCACGAATTCATCATCAGGTCTCAATAATCAACTCTCCAGTTATGCTCATTACATTAAATAATGGCACATTTCAAATAATCCTCTCCTTAAAACTATAGTGTATACACTCTTGGATATGTTTCCATCTCCTACTTATTTCCTTCTTTTATTATTGATAACATTGTAATATTTTCTTCTCCTACTTATCTAACTTAGGTATCATGTTTGATGCTATACTTTTCTTTATTTTTATAGTTCTGTCATCACTAATTCTTCAAATTATCATCATCTCAGAACTAGAAAATATGAAAATTAATTACCGTATATTTTACTAAACTACTAATTAATTCCCTTATCCTCTCAAGTATAGATTACTGCTCCTCGCTCCTCATCTTATCTGCTATATCCAACCTACATCTAGTTATTCGCGCATTAATCCGTACAACATATCTCTTAAGTATTCGACACCGCTTCTATACTTCCTCATACAAACACTTGCCTCACTGGTTTCTGTTATGTTATTAGTTATATCTACTTTAGTTACGGCGATGTGGCTTGTTATACTTTATAGATAATAAGATATTACGAAATTATGTATAAAATGGACTCTATTAAATGTTGAGGGAATAAAAGAGGAATTATTAATTGTAACTAAATAATAAATAGTTGGCGGATCCAAAGATCATACAATTATGGTTGTGGTTAATAATGCAACCGTTTCCATTTAACAAACGCTCCTACTAATTCCTACAGTGTTAACATTATGGTCATATTTGTCGACACGATGGACTGGCCAAAACCATTCTACAAGGAAAAGTAGAAGGCAAGAGGAAAAAAGGCCGGCCACGAAATAATTGGATGCACAACATAAATAAATGGACAGATAGAAGTACTAGCGAACTAACACGGATGACGGAAGATCGCGGAAAATGGAAGAAATTTGTTGTTAATACATGTCTGATGATTCCCCCTACGATTCAAGAGTCAAGGAGGTAAAAGTAAAAGTAAGTAACATTATGATAGGGTAACCAAGGACATGTCCTCGGGGTAACTATATCCCTACTGACGTTCCCTCTCAGTATTATGTTAGACTCGCTGGTATAATTAATTATTCAAATTATTTACAATGTGTTAACTTCGCTACTGAATTAGAAAATCGACATCGATTAAGTAGGTTAGTTCATTCGATAACAAGCAGTAGGACACGGGTTCGAGCCTCGTCCGGACCATTAATTAATTTTATAAAATGGGACTTAAAATATTATTTAGAATTGATCTTATATAATTGTGTATAAATAAATGATCGGCTCTCGTTAAAACCATGGATGCCTTAACATGAGAGCGGCTTCGAAGGGACATCAGAGCCATATATGGTTATAAGTGAAAACTTCATCTAAGTTCCTGGATGGGATGAAAGGACTCCACCAAATAAAAAAAATAAATAAATAAAAAAAATAAGATATGGACCTTTTTGTATTTCCCTATGCTTTTTAATTTTAGTTCAGAAATCTAAACGTTCTATATTGTATAGTGCTAGTGATAAACTAAATAATATATCAACATCTCGGTTAGTAACAAACTTATTTATATGCCCACTGATTGTGTTAACTATGCCTATTGATACGTGACATTAGAGTAATATTGATATAAGTGTAAACTCTATATTTGTGGATGGGATGAAAGTACTCCACCGAAATAAAATAATAATAATAATAACAATATATATATATATATATATATATAAGTATTATATGTTAACATCACTATTAAAAAATATATGATATGATAGAATTAAAACAGTATAATAATATGTAAACATAATATTATACGAATATCATTACATTTAAATACAATATATAAATTGAGATATATCAAAGATTTTACGAAGCAAAGATGGCTCACTCATTATCTAAGCTATGTAATTATTTTAATATATTTATAATACCAACCACCAGATGGATACACATGTAGTACTATATTACTGTATTACTATATTATTAATTCATAAGGTAATTAATCTAATTATCAGACTAATATATTTTATTATTATATTAAAATTACGACATTTTTACGGCATTGAAAGTTTACATGTAAATAATAATGACTGAAACGATCTACTTTTGACCTATACAAATTCGGTAACATTTTTATGAATTCACTTTTGATATATCTAAATAATATTTTTGCGGAATACTTACTTTTCGATATATATATCGAATTATTATACATATTTTAATTTAAGATTATATTATGGTATTATTTTTCGAATTTACATGTAATATATACATACGAATCAAAAAATATATTTTAATTCACATACCCGTAGCATTTACGCTAGTATCGTTTTTATTTCAATAAATTGGTTGAGTGAACCATCTTTCCTTCGGAAAATCTTTCGATATATATAAAAAATGATTTTTGTATATCATTTAAATGGTTTAGAATTGATTAGGGTATAGCCTAATATATAATATACAAATAATATATATATACTATAGTATACATATGTATACATAACAACAATCATTACAATATAAATTAAGTATAGGGGAATGTAACCGAATACGGAAAGTGCCCGAATACGGACACTCTCGTTATCTCAGAAACCATAAATC
Organism: Osedax fenrisi; assembly: GCA_964019155.1. NCBI lineage: Eukaryota > Metazoa > Annelida > Polychaeta > Sabellida > Siboglinidae > Osedax > Osedax fenrisi. The sequence continues at coordinate 17,319,346 of OZ025241.1, forward strand.
CTACAAAAAATTTTTAATGAATAACATATTCATAATTATATAAATAGTCTAAAATAGTATTTTTTATTATTTAAATTATACAAAATATTGCTGATATATCCAGATAAACTGATTTTTTATTACGTTTTTAAATTTATGAAAAAATTCTACTTAAAACCTTCTCAAGAATATACAAATGTATCGATATAAAATGTATCAATATAACACTATATTATTAAACAAATAAAGATTCTAAAATTATATATATATAATTTTTATATTTGTTATTAAATATTCATTAAGTTATAGTCATATATCAAGAGGTCATATAAGTTCCTAATACGGACACTCTATATGTCTTAATACGGACAGTGTCCGTCGGACACCCTATAGGGTATATATAGGGTATATATAACCAATCAGTGCGCAGCGTATATACTATTCTGATTTTCATAAAAATCGCGTGCGTTATAATATTAATACCACCAATAAAGCTAAATCTAAAAAATGTATTATTTAGATACTTAAAGTGTATTATTAATTACAGAATATTAAAATAAATAAATTATTAACTAATTAAATTAGAATAAATTGTTCATAAATTTAATTATAAATAGTTTAATTGTAATTTGTCCTATTGATTCATCAATAATATATAGTTTATCTAGTGTATATATGGTATCCGTATTATAACACAGGGTATCCGTATTCGGACATGGGTACCGAATACGGACAACCCCGTTATCTACTGAATTAAAATATTAAATAAAATTTTAAAATCATAATAATATCTATAATCATATAATATTAATATATTGTAATTTTTGAATAAAAATAATGAGTCATAAAATGTTAAGACAGTGTATTGTTAAAGTGTCCATATTAGGTTAATGTCCCTTACTATTAACCCTTTAGTTATAAATAAAAGTGTAAGTAAATAATTAATTAAATGATAACACAAAAACAATCAAATATTTTAAAATATATAATAAAACAATATATATTTAAATCATTGCCAAATATTGTTTCCTACTTTTTATTTGTGTAACTAACCAATGTTCCTGCACTTATATTAATATCCTTAATATACTTAATATACTTAACATACTTAATATACCTTGCATTCAATGAATGAATAGATTCATCAACAACACGAAAATACTTAGATATTTTTTTTGAATCATTTTGTATACTAAAGAACAAATATTAAAAATTAATCTTAAAAGAAACACAATATAACTAACTTATTCAAATAAACTATGTATATTATTTTTTATAATATAATAACAAATTGATATAATTTATATAATAATACAGAAAATATATTATTTTCAGAATATGTTAAATTAATAAATATATTATTTCTTATATTTTATTATCACCACAAATGTTCTCATTTGATAACAAATAATATAAAAAGATAAGAAAATAAAAAACAAATTACAAATTTATATAAAATATTGTATATATGTATATATATATATATATATATATATAAATAATTTACATATACGTTATTTAAAAATAAACTAAATAGAATAAAATAAATTTAATAGAAAAATTATATAAATAAACAAATAAACAACAATATAAGTTAGAAATTATATTTCAAAACTATAAATAATCTTTTCAATCAAACAGAAAATAAACAAATACATTATACTTGCAATATATATAAAATAAACAAATATATGATTCGAAAATATAAAATATAAAATATATTCAACCAATATTGAGGATATTTAATAATTAATTTATAAATAATATTCAAATAATTAATTATCAATTGTAACGGAAATAAACAAATATTTAATCCGAGTATATAGCTTAATCAACAAATTCAGTTTTAGAATAATGATCGATCATTATTAACAATCATAATGATGATTATGTCACACGATGAAAATTGTGCAACGCTCGACTATCTCTGCTCACTCTGAATCTGCTTTCTCTGTGGTAGCTCCAAAATACTGGAATTCTCTACCATATGACATTAGGTGTTTGAAATCCTTGTCACTATTTAAATGTAAACTCTCCACGCACCTATTAACATTGTAACCTACCCTCCCTTTTCCTTTATTTGTATTGTACTTTATTTATTTTATTTTTGTTTCCTTCTCATGACGCCCATAACCACCACGTGATTTTGTAGTCAATAAAATATTTTAAAATAAAATAAATTATGCATTGCACTAACAACTCTAAATAATAAATATATTCAATAAATATTAAATATAAACTTCATCGGATAGTAATTTAAATAATATTAAAATTCAGAAATTATCGTAATATTATATACCTATATATTTATATTTGACGTCTATATTGAATATACGCATCAGCGTAGCAAACGTGATACTTTCAATAATTTAACCCGTACGTAAAAACATTAATCTATTCGGATCTAGAGATTATAGACTACCAATATCAATTGTATTCCAATTATCGAATATAATAGAACAATATTCACACGTAGGTTATCATTATCATATGTACGACGTACAAGGTACGTGTATTCATATTATTATTTGTCCTATCTATTTACATGTAAATGCAGGCTAAAAGTGACCACACTATAGTTTCCTTTACACTTAAATTATATTAAATACAAATTAGGATGAATATATCACAATATAAATATTATAATATATCATATGTTATAGGCTATATATATACACGCGCCGATAAAAATTGTATGTTCTTTCAGTCAATAAACTATTAATAATATATATATATATATATATATATATATATATATACATAATAAACAAAACAACAATGTAATGTATCCAAGGTAACATCGTTGTTTGACACCATTGTTCACGACTGAACAATATCTGACCTCTATTCAATAATAACATGTATCGGTACTATAGGGTGACAGACACTATAGTATCTAATAGATACTATCTATAGTATTGAGTATATAGTATAGACTGGGTCTATTATACTATATACGTGGTGCGACATAACAAATAATAAAAGCCTACAAACCATTAAATATATATTTCTAAGAACCGAATTATAGTGTATTCCCTAAACGTATATGAAAATACTTTATGTGAATAGCATTCAAATAAATTTGTATATTATATTATCAATATATAAAATATAATATATTCATAACAATATTTAATGTGAAGGTGTCTGCTATTTTATTATTGAAATGTTGCTAAATTCAACTTAAAATACAACTTTATATATATATATATAATGTATATTGAGATATTTAATATATGGTATCTAGATAGATATATAAAAGATTTTCCGAAGGAAATTGCTTCTCAAAATATGTGGATATATATATATATATATATATATGTGTGTGTGTGTGTGTTGTTGTATGTATATATTATATTACCTATAATAAGCACAATTTTGAAAATCGTTTTCAATAGATTAAATATTAATATAACTATTATAAAAATGATATAGTAGTATAGCCAAATAAAACATAATAATAATGAGAAATTAATAAACAGAATGTCTGGAATTGCAGGGAAGATGACCGTGGTATAACTATATGTGTATTGGAAGTTGAGCGTGTATCTTGGTCGGTGGAGCGAATTAAGAGTAAGTCAAATATATATGAAGGATTGGAGCAATATATATATATATATATATATATATATATATATATATACTTATGGGTATTAAAAGGAGTCTAATTATATATATATATATATATATATATATATATATATATATATAAATTTAATTATATAAAAAATATAATAATGATATACGAAAATTAGATAGAGGTTAGAAAATATCTAGTAGATATTGTCTACTAGATATGACTTGAAATAAGTATTGAATGAAGTGGGGTATTTAACCTTTACTTCCTCATACAAATATATACCACCCTGGTTACCATTTAACAAATGATCTGCTTATCGAATACTATCTATAGATAGTACAATATATTGTTCAATCCTCAATATACCGTTCAAATTGTGCCTTCTATATTTCTGCTTCTCTAGTATAAAGATATTCCCTTCCATCTCTTAAAGCTTAGAAACCATGAATCTCATCTTCTATCTACCCCTATTCTCCGTCTCTCAAAAATGAATACTCTGGCACTGAGTTATATTGATCCTAAGCTATGAAATTCACGCCCACCCTATATTATATAGATAAAATCGCATAAAAAATTAATAAATATATACCACAATTTATCTCAGGTGGCAACCTGTATACTTGTAAGATTGTTTGTCATTATTATTTTATTTATTAATTTCCATACGGTTTATTCTATTTTATTTTATTATTATTAATGGTAGTTACTATTTTACCTACTTTTATTATTTGTATTCAATATATATATACACTTTTGAGAAATAATGTATGATTTATTTAATTAAAAATTAAGTGTTATAAATAAAATGTCAATATGTAGGGGAAAGTCCCCGATTACCGACCCCTAAATGATTATTTGTAATAACGTATTCAATATTAAATATAATTATTTGAAATTTTGTAAATAGGGTAATATTATGGTAATGAATAATGTGGCTATTATAAATTTTTGATATAATTATATTTGCAAGAATAAACAGGGGGGTCGGTAATCGGATACCTGTTCCTAATACCGACCCCCTTCCCATATTTCCGACCCCCTAAAATAATCGTGGTATACATACTTTTAGTATTATAATATCCAATCATCATAGTAGATATTAATAAATATAATTAATTATAACATGCAAGCAATTATTTTTTATTGAATTTATGTTTTAATAGTAATATTAAATTTAAATTTAAACTTTATAGTAATTATATTAAAATAGTATATATTATTATTTAATATTTAGTTATTAATCAGTATGTATATAATATAATGGAATCATGAATCCTTAATCTATATCAATGATAAACAAACAACTTATGACATATTTTAAAGTAAAATACTGATCTATTTTGATTGGATATTATAAATCACATGGGGTCGGTATTAGGGTAATTTAGGGGGTCGGTATTAGGAAAATCATATGGGTTACTATAATTAAGATATTTTGGTTAATAGTTATTCAAATTGAATTATTTTTATAATAATTATAAACATTTTATTGATCTATAATATTATGTACAGTATTAAGTTTTCTTTTAATTAATAAAGTATTTACAATGATTTAAAAAAAGTTATTATTCAAATATTTAAAAAGTAAAAACAGAATATTACATTTTATCAAATAACAATTGTAGGATTAAATATTTGTTAAAAAAAAATACTTATTCATATGTATCATTAAATTACTAACAGTTCGTGTATATATTATTTTTTGATATCTCTTATAGTTACTGAGATACGAGAGGGGTCGGTATTAGGAGGGGGTCTGTAATCGGGGACTTTCCCCTATAGCAAATGAATTAAATATTTAGTATTGGATATTATTAGAGTTAATAATTGCGTTCGAGTTGGTGTGAAACCCTTTTTATAAACACAAATTATAAATGTAATGTATATTTAACATATTTATATATTAATATATTATAATGCCTAGACATATATAATATATATATATATATATATATATATATATATTATATTATATGTGTTATTGTTTTGGTGGTGTAAATGTTCGTGTTTTCATAGAAAAGGGTGTCTGCTATTGATAAATAAAAAAAGTGGATTACTCTATAGTGTATACACGCGTCAATATGCATACAATCATTGTATTACAATGTGTCCGGTGTTTATATAGGACATATGTTCACCGCGAATGTAGTGTATCGCAGTGTATGTAGACAAGGACATGTGTCCATGGCGATATTATTGATGGCAACAACAATGGTGGCGAGATGACCTCTCTATTCAGGATGACGATGATATACGCATGCGCGATGATAATAGTGACATAATATCTGGTAACTCGCGCGAACATTAAGCTTTAGGATCGTGTATAAATAGCATAGAGCTAGAGAGAAATGTCTCTCTATCTCTATGATAAATAGCTTTCAAATAAATTTATAAATTCATAAAGATACGTAATATGGCGACGTCTGATATTTTTTTATTGAAATTGTTACGAGACAATTATGCAATATATGTTGACATGTTTAACATATGGTGAAGTTATGTGTGTATATATGTACGTGTGTGTGTGTGTGTGTGTGTGTGTGTGTGTGTGTATGTGTGCGTGTGTGTGTGTGTGTGTGTGTGTGTGTGTGTGTGTGTGTGTGTGTGTGTTATTATCAATATAAAATAGCTATACAATTTTAGCATAACTATTATAAAAAGTATATATTAATATAGCATTAAAAAGTATAAAAGTATATATTATATATGTATGATAATAAAAGTAGCATTATACAAGAATAAAATATATAATATTTGTATATATATTACATATATACAAAGTCAATATATAAATTATATATGTATACTTTATAGTATAAAGTATATACATTATAATGTATATTTAGTTTTTATAGTGTATATATATTCCAATGAATGGGTCAATTAACAGTATTATTTGCAAATACATGTAGTTAAATCAATAACATGTCCTTGTTTAAATGCAATGGTTTGGTGTATTTGTATTTGTATGTTGGTGTTGTATTTGGTAAACATATATATCAACATGTACTTGTATTTAAATTAATATAATGTATTCTATTGTAACTGAGACTAAGATCGAAGTAACCTGGAACGACTTGTGACGTGATCTTAAATTACGTAATGTAATAGTTAAGTTATGCGTATAATGATAGTATTAATTAATATATGTGTTAATAAGGATAATGCGCGTGTTATCATAATGGTATAATTAGTTTAATATGTGTAGTTTATGTTATCATAACTAATAAAATCATAGATATATTAATATATACTATATGCTATATAGTGTATAGTATACAGTGTATACTATACACTATACATATACTATATAGTAATATATAGTATATATATATATATATATATATATATATATATATATATATATATATAGTATATAATATATACTATGTGTATAAATATAACATCATATTAAATATTATAAGATAATTTTTAGGATACGTTGAACTAGATTTTTTTAATAATAAATTAGATAATAAACAAATATATAATTAATTTATGACACTAATATTTTATATGTAAAAGATTCGGTAAGTAATATATGTGGTACTTTGTGGGATGTTTGGTCAAGGCCAGTATAATTACAACGGAAATAGATATGCACATATGTTACATTCATACGATATGTGTATAATGTTAATGTTACCTAATATTTTAAGAAAAATGTAATATAAATTAAATATATTGAATACTGATTTAATCGATTAATTATCTTTTATTTAAAAAATTCATTTTCTGCTATATTATTGTAATACATAGATATAAATATAAATATATATATATAATCAAAATGTCCTGTATATTATATATTATCATAGAATTGTAATAAATATTCAAATTAATTAATTTAACTCACATTTTATTATGTGAGTATATAGGGCGTCACCTATTAGCACATTCGGAACTATCCACCAAAACCCCCCTCGAGTACCATATTTCACCGATATTTACCAGTATTATTAGAACTGTATTATTAATATTTAAATTTGATATCATATATGATCATATTATAATATGAAAATCTGAGATAGCTATGTATGATGCTTTTTCTCCACAAATAATCAAAATACAATAATAATAAAACAACTATATTTACGATATATTGCGATAAACGTAAAACGTTGTAATGTCTTTAATTTTGTGATTGCGTATTATTCTTTGTTTATTTCAATATCATATATTATCGTTAGAAAATATCATTGACTTGTATTGGGATTACCCAATACAAGTCAATGGAAAATATGTATACTTAAACCAAGGACAATGTTCTTAATTATTAAGTATTATAATATTTTATAAAAAATATGAATGTGAATACTAATTTAAATCATGATATTATAATATTTAAGTATAAGTTATATCAGATTAATATCTTTTTAATAATTATTCTTAAATTCAAATAATAAGATTCACGGAATATTCATGCGGTGCTGGCTATTATATATAATATAATGCTATAGCAGTATACTACTATAGCATACTGGTATACCAACTTAGATCTACCAAACCAGGGTGCAACCTTACGACGTGAGACTCAAGTCTGATACTTAAATATAAGTACATTAATATTGTATAATATATGTAGTATACGTTCCTAAAGAATAAACACATCTATATAATAATATTAATATATACTATAGACTATAGTATATATATATATATATATATATATAATCTATAGTTATAACTTATACTTAAATATTATAATATCATGATTTAAATTAGTATTCACATTCATATTTTTTATAATATATTATAATACTTAATAATTAAGAACATAGTCCTTGGTTTAAGTATACATATTTTCCATTGACTTGTATTGGGTAATCCCAATACAAGTCAATGATATTTTCTAACGATAATATATGATATTGAAATAAACAAAGAATAATACGCAATCACAAAATTAAAGACATTAAAACGTTTTACGTTTATCGCAATATATCGTAAATATAGTTGTTTTATTATTATTGTATTTTGATTATTTGTGGAGAAAAAGCATCACACTTACAACGATGCTGACAAATGTATGGCATATGCATAGACATCTAAGGGGCGAACACTTATTAATATATAACTAAGCCCTATTAATATATAACGTCTTTTGACATATGGTATTACCAAATCCCCAAAGACTTAGATATTACTAATACCCATGAAAACCTACAACTATTAAAGAATAACAAGCAAATAGTCAAACCAACTCACCGATTGAAATCTATACCCCATAGTATACTCTATAGTATATACTCTATAGTATATAGTCTATATACTATAGTTATTCACATCATCGCATAGGCTTCTCGTCACCGAGTTGTATTATTGATGATAACCGTTTGATAAGCATTTATTTAATTGTTACCAATTCTCATAATTTTATATTCAAATGTTATCATATTAGTAATAAAATAATATATAAAATAGTATTGATACTATATATATTTATATATATATATATATATATATATATATATATATATATATACGTATGTGTGTGTGTTTCTGCATGGTTATCAGTGTGTATGTTTTCATAGAAATGTATGCTCGGCTTCTATCGTTTAATTGTTTACATAAAAAGTGGTCCACTACACGCTAGGCGATACAATGTGTCCGCTGTTTATATAGGGGCATATGTTGACGAATGCGTATCGACATCACTATACGAGGACATATGTCCATGGTTATGTTATCGATGTACAACAATAGCGACGAGATTTCCACCCTGAGGGGTGTTAAGGATGACGATATGCGTGTGCGCATGACAATAATGAAGCCTAACTTGATCTCGCGCACAGTGTGCGGCGCGTGTATTAAACGCACAATGTCGCACACACTAATAGTTATCTTTATATCTTTATATATATATATATATATATATATATATATATATATATATGGATAAATACACACATCTACACACACTCGCACATACATATACACACACACGCAAACGTATAAATGCGAATACACACACATACATAGACATATACACACACATACATAGACACACATACACACACACATATATATAGTATATACTATACATGTATATATTATATACACATTAATTGTGTACAAGCAGTGGTGTACATTGTACACTGTACACTGTACAGTGTACAGTGTACAATGTATAACCACGGTCGGCGACCGTGGCGTTAATAGCGACCGTCGGTCGCTATTAACAACTAGTTTCCATGGCTACGGATAATCACGAGACACTAAGACTGATTCATATTCGGTATAGTAATACTTAAACATGATTCATACATGCTTGATTATTCTAGCTGGTGCGAGACGCCTTTGAAGTTAATCCGAATCATTAAAAAATGACTAAAGGTAACTAAAGGTGACTTTTAATTGTATTTCAATAGTACAATGCGAACATTATCATACTGTCGGTATGGAAACCTCCGACATAAAGTGTGGTATTCCCTACGCAGCTTGCAGAAGTTGGATGCTTGTGAATGTCGAACATACGTCTATAGACGTCCGACAGATTATTATATATGAATAATATACTTTGTATATATGTATTATATGTATGTATATGTGTATAAAACACATTTCTAGTGAATTACTTCCATGACACTACTACTCTATAATGTATTATGACAACTATGTACATTATACTCTTGTTCATAATGTACGACATATGGTATGCCATTACTGCGTACGGCGTGTATAGTCATAGCGCTACAGCAACATGTGTGTATGTGTGTGTGTGTGTGTGTGTGTGTGTGTGTGTGTGTGTGTGTTGTCAATAACATTAATATCGATATAATTGTTTTATGAAATGTTTGAATTCGCGTATTATTATAAATTTTATCAAAACATTATTCAATTTATTTTGCTTTAGATTTTAATTTCATTTACAAATAAGCGAACATTATATTTACGTTAAACAAACAAAAGCCGTCTTTATACTATTACCGTTATACAAGTATTAACGGACTGTTAGCCCACAAAATAACCCAGAGGTCAAATCACTATAACCCCAAGGTCAACCCTCGCCGGATAGAACAACATGAACCAACCACTCAGTTGGAGAACGATTTTGTCTGTATTCGAACCGTTCTACACACCTGATGCAAAGGTTAGCCCCACGCACACATACATACACACATACACATACGTACAATGTACGTCGTACATATACCATTACAATATACTTATACACACACATACATACGTATATGATAACAATACTATCTGCATATATGGTATGCATATAAGGTATACCTATAGGTACATTGTACACTTGTACATTCATTATTATATACACGTGTTTGTATGCAACGTACCCATGTGTGTGTGTGTGTGTGTATGTGTGTGTGTGTGTGTGTATAAACCATAGGGCTAGAAAGAGATTTTCTCTCTAGTGCTATGGTATAACCATACAGTATATAGGTTATATGTGTATGTCAGTGTGATACATACTGTGCGTGTATTTGTATATGCAGTTTTATATTTACATATGTTTGTATATATGTATGTGTGTATGTGTGTATATATATATATGTGTGTGTGTGTGTGTGTGTGTATGTGTATGTGTATGTGTATGTAATATGATAACAGCGTAAAGATAATAGTAAATAAGTGAATATATTAGTACATATATAATATTTATATACATTTATTTCGATATATATATTGCACTTATAATAACGCTATAATTGTGTAGAGCGTAGAAGTTGCTTGATAACTATTATAATAGCATACAGTAATACATAAGTTACTGGTTTTATTAAGTGTATTAAGTGTATTGTATTTATTGTTAAATAAACAATGTGTTATATATAATGCCATTATGTTTGGGTATTAATAATCATGTATTATATATATATATATATATATATATATATATATATATATATATATGTATATATGTATATATGTATATTTGCATGAAGTTAATTGTATGAATGGACATGTGTAATAGTTACAATTATCAGGGTTGTACAAATTCGAGTCGCGGAGTTAAAACCTCGACCCATCCTATATGTACTATTATTATAGTAATGGTATATCGAGTCGAGTCAGAATTATTCGAGTCCATATAAACATTGATGTAATCTATAGTGTCTATAGACATAAATGATAGAATGATATACATATAATATGATATAAATCCCTTATGATACACTGTTAAAAATAAGGGTATAACATTATGAAATATATGGTATAAACTATGGTATAACTTTATATCAAATATGGTATAACTTTTTATAAAATATGGTATAACTTTTTTAATTAGTTATACCGTAAATTGTATACCAGGGCGCCACGGGGTTATACCATTTTCTAATCAATGTTATACCATTTATTTCTAACAGTGTAGATAGTCTAGTCCGTGTGCTAACTGTGTATTTACAGTATACGGCGGACATTGCACGGACCAACACTACGGAGAATAGTTGATGTTCGAATCAAGTCGAGTATTTTAAATAAGACTCGACAAAATGTAAACTGTATATAAAGTAAAATCAATTACTCATACGCATATCCGCGGAACTATTTCATAGTTGAAGTCAATTTTATTTAAAGACATATGTATACTATTATAATTAACACATTACCTATGATACTTCATATGTTAAATTATAGCAGGGAGTTCCCTGTTTGTAGCAGTAGTATAACGATACAAAGAAGCGCGCTACGAATATAATCATATGTGTGAACACGCGGTGTGTTATTTCATCACATTACACACACACACTCGCACACTCACACACACACTCACACACACTCACATAATCACACCCATGTACATTTATATATATACACACACAAATACGCACACTTAGATGCACACATTCACACACACACACATAAAAATACTCATAAATATATATATATATATGTGCGTGTGTGCGTGTGTGAATGTACACATACACACACGTACACAACTAGATACACACGCGCACGCGCACACACATAATATGTTACGTAATACATGTGTAGAAGTCGTGTCCTGTGATTCCGGAACCGGAAGTCGTGTACGTAGAAGTGCCTAGAGTTGAAGATCTGCCCGGCAAGGTCGCCGATGTCGTTAACACCGCCACCGCCGCTGTGGAATCTTCTCTAGAGACGGATCCGGTCTTGGAGAAAATAACGCCGATACTAGAGGGTATCTCTGACAAGGTATCATCTATATATATATATATATATATATATATATATAACTGCCTTTGTGGCTCAGTTGGCTAAGGCGTCAGACACACAAGCAGTTGGACGTGGGTTCGAGCCTCGTCAGGACCATTAACATAGGTCTTACAAAAATATTTATAAGTGATCTTATATAACTGTGTATAAATAAATGATCGGCTCTCGTTAAAATCATGGATGCCTTAACATGAGTGCGGCTTCGAAGGGACATTAGAGCCATATATGGTTATAAGTCAAAACTTCATCTAAGTTACTGGATGGTATGAAAGGACTCCACCAAATTAAAATAACAATAACAATAACTCTATATATATATATATTAATACAATCTACTTATGACTCAACTATACTTTATTTCAACTACGTTCACCTTTAACATACATATAACTATGACACTGACCTACAACACAACACTAACCCCCAACATTACACTGACTCATAACATAACACTAACCCCTAACCAATCACTGACCTCTAATTCATCACTGACCCCTAACATAACACTGACCTCTAACTCATCACTGACCTCTAATACATCACTAACATATCGTTAACAGATCAAAGTTGAAGCGGATAACAGCGCATACCAGTGGACGGAGGAGAGTAAGAACGATAGAGCCGTCTCCATTGTCGTGGGGTCTATGATATGTGTGATGGTGGTGGCTTTGTTGTACAAGCTAGCGCTGAACATGTATAGGGCTTTTGTCGGTTTGTGTCGTTATTCATATTGTATATATATATATATATATATATATATATATATGCATATATATATTTATTTATATTAATTTATAATCATTTTATACATTGAATAATTTACATAAATATACATTATGTATTACCCTTTATTGTCCCTTAAATAATATAATTGTTTGCGATATATATTCTCACTAAATATATACGACGTGTACGAATACGAATTACTGAATACGGTATACCAGTTATAACTGCTACGGATAATATGTACATTAGTATCATGTATAGTATAGAACGCAAGTATATATAGATATTATATATATAGTACAGTGTACTATAGTACACTGTATATATATATATATATAGTATGCTGTATATATGATAGCGTATACGGTGTGTCAACTGTGCATGTGGTTGTATGTAATGTCGCTATGATGTAACAGATACGTCATGCGGCGGCTCATGTATTCTATATTTAGAATATGAATATACTCCATGCTGTAATAATTTATATTATATATAAAAATGATACGATTACGATGATGAAATATAGTTTATTAAGTACCGTTACAAAGTGATAACACTTCATAAGTGCACGTAAAAACACAGTAAACAACAATAAAAAACATATATATATATATATATATATATACATGTAGTATATTATGTATATTATATAGTAACACATGAAATAAATACAATAAACCTATTTTATATCGAGGACAACATCATCGTATACGAATCATATACAAGTCATGAGTCATAACTTATAACTCATAAGTCATAACTCATGACTCATTACTTATTATATACATTATATAGGGTTTATCATTTAATTGTGGGCTAAATGTCTAGTTTATTTTTGAGAAATATGTTACAGTTGTGTTAATTAAAAATTCACACAATTATGTTATATTTATAATATATAATATGTATTTAGTATTGTCTAGGATATATCCTAGTATACTGTATAGAAAACAGTGTTATAATATACTATTATTGTACGTATTCATTTATATATATATACATATAATTTAATTAACTTTAATATTAGTTACCTATTCTTACTAACACGATAATACAATATACACATTACCGTGTGTCGCACACACACACTCACACACACACACACTCACACACAAACTCACATACACACACGCACATACACACACACTCACGCGTACTCACACGCGCACACACGCAGATAAACAAGCGGCAGTACAGGCGAAACCGGCTACCGCGGAGGATAAACCTAGCGAACAGGTAGCGGAACATCCCATCCGTCTACAGGCGGGAGGTGAAGGTCATTCCGAGGAGGTAGACCCTAGCGGCGAGTCCAGTACCACCGCTGCCAACTGCCGCCCGGCTCAACAGCGCAGAAGGGGCGGAGCCAGAAGAGGGGGAGGGGCCGACTCCAAGAACGATATCCTCGATATGATTAAAACGCTCATAGAACAGCAGCCCACGACGACGGACACTAGTGGCGCCACCTTTAATAACCAGGAGGAGCCACTGGACCCGACGGTCGGAGAGAAATCTTCGGACGATTGCGTTAGTATAGGCGGGGGTGGTAACGGGGTAGCCGCGGGGGAACGCGAAACAGCGCCCCCTATTAATGAAATAGCGCCACCCGTGGATGAGTTACAAAGCGAGGAACTATCTCCGATTGACCGAGAGGCGGGTACCGATAAAGGAGGCGTGGCCGGATTGAGAGATTCTCCGCGAAAGGGGCGTGTACCGACACCGCGAACTCGGGACACCGAACGGATCGGTGATAAGTCGAACGTTGACGTATCAAGTAAGGTCGTACGTGGAGAACCGCAGTACGACTCACGTGACATCGCACGTGATGTAGCACGTGATGTGTCACGTGATGTAGCACGTGACGTAGCACAGGTAGCACCGGAAGCAGTCGATATCGGGCAACCATTAATTAGCGCGATAGATACCCGCGTAAACGAGAGCGCTGAAGACGACGAGGAAGTAAGTCGTCGACCGGAAGTCACGGACTCCGGCGTCTTGGGCATACGGATCGGCCGCCAGGTGTGCGATATCGACTCGGCGATTAGCGGCAGCGAGCCTTCGATCACGCAAACCGAGCAGCTGATAAAAAAAATTGCGCTCGAATTAGCGGTTAAAGAGAAAATCGGAGGCGAGTCTGGAATCGTGTACGGCAAGATGGCCGTGATCTTCAACGATAACCTGAAGCTCAGCGAACTGAGATCCGTGGCGAACGCGGCGGACATCGTGCCGGCGGTGAATAGGGAAACTGAGGCGCTGATAATCAGGGAGAGCTGTAGGAATAGCGCGTTTAGTAGGTTTCAAAGAGTGGACCTGAACAAAACGATAAGGGGTGAAGACGACGAAGAATTGTCCGTTATCGAACACGACGACGACCGCGTGGTTGATCGTGAATGTAGACCGAAGCAACAGACTCCTTGTAACAATACTCCGAGGTGTTTGAATTTATCATCCGGGGCTATTAGCCCTATCTTAGCGCACGCCACCAACTTCAAAAAGAGTTCGCTATTGAATCAAGTATCGATCGAGAAGTTGAGTTTCGTGGATCCCCGGCATTCGAACAGGCAATCCATTGATTGGCAAAACATAATGGCGTCACCCAGTAATGAAACAAAATATATCGGCGTGGATGAAAATATCCAACAATTAAATGTACTGAAAGCGGAAGAGAGTCCAGCTGAACCGAGTCCAGCTGAAGCGAGTCCAGGCTATTCGATAAGTATATCAGTGAATTCGGAGTGTTCTAAGGAGGTTCACAGCTCGGCTAAGATGCAAGAGCCGGTGAGCGGAGAGGAACAGCGAGATGTCACGTGGACGACCGAGCTGTCGTGCAGAGAGAGCTCTTCCAACGTGCTGAACAACAACATACCTATCGAATACAGCAGCGGCGATAGACATGCCCCCGGAGGTGATGAGTCATCGGCCGATAAGGACACGTCGTACGATAAGGACGCAGATCTCAACACGGTGTCGGTTAGCATTTCGTTGGAAGGTTGTAAGGATTCGCAGAGGCTGAATTCATTCAACGACCGCGTACAACTTCTTCAGATCCCGACCTCGACTCGCGACTCGCTCGTCAAGTCTTGGATGAACAAGACGCAGAGCCAGCTCTCTCGTCTGGTGGTCTCCTGTAACGAGTTCTGTTCACGCGGCGGGCAGGGCTCGTGCGACGGCTCTTGTACCGTGTCCTGTGACGGATCGTTCGATAGCTCTTACGAGGAGTCTAGTATAGGGTCAGGTAAGGGGTCAAGTAAGGGGTCAAGTATCGGGGTCAGTAAGAGGTCTAATAGAGAATCATCGAAAGGTTCTCACGATGGATCGGTAAGTGGATCGTGCGAACATTCGTGCGATAGTTCATGCCAAGTGTCGTGCGATCGCGCGTCCAGCCAATCATCGCTCGGATCGGATAAAGATGGCGTCGCTAGTCTAAGCGAAGGATCGGAGAAACATGGCGCCGCTAGTGCAGATGGATCGGTATCGCGTACCGTGAGTCACGGTGACTCATGCCGGGGTTCGCGTACTAACTCACGTAGTGGATCGAGCTCCTGTTCCTCGGGGAATGTATACCGTACCGAATCGGTTAGCCGTCCTGGTAGCGAAGCAGGCGGCGAAGGACATGATAATGTATCGCATTCTAGCGTGTCGAGCGTTGTGGTCGCCGGTAAAGGACACGAAGATAGAGCGCACTCCGGTGTATCATTCGGTGAAGAAAGAAGCGAAGGACATGAGAATATATCTCATTCTATCGGCTCTAACAGCGGTGGAAGGAAATCTTTGTCTATGATCAGTGGCGAACTGCCTCGTCTCCCCGATTCTATCAATGACATCAGAAACTTGTCAATACAGCACTCCAACGAGTTAGTACATATATATTCATTTATATATATATTAATTAATTTGTAAAGTTTAAATATTTTATTTAGACATTTATGTATACGCGAATTCACGATTTTATATAATTCAAACTACTAAACCGAATAAAGTTGATATTTTTGAAATTCTTATTTTTTAAATAAAATTATTTTAGTATCTCGCTAATATACCTTAAATTCTATAAATTATTATATTATATATTAAATAATATATATTATATATTTACATTAAATAAATAAACTAATGATATGCTATCAAACAGAAAGAGCATACTTAACTTTTTTTCGAATTTGATTAACACTGGTAAAGAACTGTCTAGATCGTAAGTATTAATCTAAATATATTTTACATATTATTTACAATATATAATGTAATCGTATATATATAATACTCTTATCGGAGGGTATATATCCCAGCTATTATATAAAATATCAATAAAGTTAAAGATGCAAGTGTTATATTTATTATTTTCATATTTTTCCTTATGTTTATCCATACTAATAAAAACAAAATTATATATATAATAGCCATACTCAAATATAAATATTTAAACAACTACATTTTCTGATTATTAACCATCGTATTATTCTACATCCTCCTCCTCCTACTCCTCATCATCATCATCCTCCTAACCGTCACTCACCACCCTCCACAGAAATACCTACAACGACAGCGTGTCCGACATCTCGATGGACGTTTCCTACATGAAAAAGAACCTAGTGACCGTTGACATCGATAACTTCTCTTGCGAGTGCTGCGGCTCGACGACAGGGGGAACCTGCGACGAGGACATCCTGAACCTGTCGGATATCTCGGACATCGCTTCCGATCTACACGAACAACGACACGCCCACGTAGGCGGGGAAGCCACGCCCCTCGTCGATGATCCGAGTTCGGCTGTAGAAGAAACCGGCGCGGTGGATAAATCGGCAACGGAAACTGGCGATCGAGAAACTGAAACTCTACTCTTACCTAAAGATGTGGAGCAGGTGGAAGAGCGAGTTGAAAGGGCGTCCGAGCAGGAAAGCGAAGTGATTGTGGTGGAGAGCCTAGCACCGGATGTTAACGAATGCGTCATCGCCTGTATAGCTAGCGAGGTGACGCAGATATCTCCGAGCGAACCTATTACAGACGATATCGTAAACGATATCGTTAGTTTAATCATTAACGAAGTCAACTTATCAGACATCGATACTAGTGATATAACGCAACGTGTTCCTGAAGTAATGAATACAGAAGAGGTTTTACACACAACCGAAGTTAACACGGAAGAGGTTGTAAACACAACCGAAGTTAATACAGAAGAGGTTGTACACACAACCGAAGTTAATACAGAAGTGGGCGTAAACACAAGCGAAGTTAATATCGTCGAGGAGATTGTCGCCGCTGAAGACGACGCCATTATCGAGGATGGTGTCGCTGGTGATGTAAGCGTTGCGTCTCTCGGGTCCGACGTAGCAAGGTCAAGGTCACCGAGTAACGAAGTAAATGTTGAAGGACACGAGGACGGAGGCGATATCGCTATGGAAACGGTTGCTATTACCGGAGTTCTGAAGAAGGGGCAGTCGGCTGATAAGGTTCTTATCTTATATTAGATTCATTACATATATATTATGTAAATAATACTAATTATATTTATATATATATATAAATATAAATACATCTATATCTGAACATATTCGGAAACATATTATTGTAGAATTTGCAGAGATTAAAGGCATCGGAACATTCTCGAGATCTAGGCGGACGAAACTCGAGATTACGTAACACATGTATATTGTGATGTTAACGGTCCCATCGTCATAGTACAGCATCTCAATAGTAGCTGGATACTGCACCACAGAGAGATGTGTAGTATGCGGATGATGAGAAGGATGTTATGATTCTTAAATGAGGTAGGGGATGAGTTTAACGCGTGTCATTCAAACAAGAGGTAACTCTTTTTAATCTTATACCGTGTATCTATATTTCATGTATGTAGATAAACATGTGCGTAACGAATGGAGGTAGTTGAAACACAATACGATATATGCTTAGAAAATGCAAGGTTTGGAAGCTGGTGTGATTCATAAAGTTCTAGAAAATTCCATGAAACATGCATTTGTCGAATCTCGTTCTGACAATAAACAATAATGGAAATAAATATCAGATAGTAATTTAATTAATACCATATATTTAAATATGGATATCAACATGCTTTAAAAGATGCTACCAAAGATAATTAGATATAACCAAAGATAAGTAGATCTAACTAAAGATTAATTATTATTGCCGAGTTTTGAATTTGGAAAAAAAATATTATTATCATAAAGAATAAGTATACTTCACTCATCTCTCTCTATATATATATATATATATATATCATATATATCATATATATCATATTATTGTCATATTATTATATTAACATTATTTTCTATGAAAGTATTGGTATATATATAGATGTATAGATTTATATATATTAAAATTAATATATATATATATTTGATTCCGTATTCAAATAAAGAATATCCTAAGTCCTCCCGTTCCCCTACCAGGTGGGTGTCCTAGCCGGAAGGAGGGTGACCTTCAACGAAGAGGTCACACGTATAGAGGTAGCGTACCACATAAACGACCCGTCGGTGTCCGATAGTTTGCCGTACCATCAGCATCGCCGAGCCGGAGATGAAGTGTCGCTCGTCAGTTGCTCGTCTTCGCACAGTTGCGCGTGTCCCAGTCGCTATTCTACCGGAAGCGGAAGTGACGTCACTACGGCGTCTAGCTTGACCGCTTCGTCGTCAGGCTCGACCACCTCGGGATCTGGTCAGACCACTAGCGCCACCTGTAGCCAGTCAACCGACAACCATCGCTGCAGGTAACACACGCTATAGAATATATATTAACGTATGCATGTTATAAGCAATAGTAATAATAAGTATAGTATAGTTGTATATGAGAGCATCTTGTGTGAGTGAATTTTATTTGTAAATGTAGTAAAGTAGTTTAAATATTGTATTTTTATATATTGTAAATTACAATTTGTAATACATATTCACACAATGTTTCTATTATTATATTATATATAATAATATAGTATTATGTATACATAACTATTCAATTACTATTATATATCCATATTTATATATATATATATATATTATGCTATAACTACGATACAATTATTATCTCAATATATCACGTGACAAGTTTTCACGTGATTGCGTAATATTTACCTAACTTTGACACTTACGCAATATTACCCACAATACAACAGCTGCTCTTCCGGTTGTTCTCTATCCAGCTCGGCGGGCATTCAGTCCATGGACGGAACCATAAGCGTAACCAGCAAAGACAGCAACAAGAGCCTCAGCTCAACGATAACCAGCCTAGCGAGTAAGGACAGCACTAATAGTCTGTCGTCGGAGGGCGCCACAGGTAAATCGTTACGTAACGAAGTCTTGCATCGGGTCACGTACGGGGGCAGTCTTCCAGCCCGACTGGTCAGCGGAGATATGACCGCCAACGAGATCATGGACGTAGTGTCCTTAGACCACGGAGATAGGGGTTAGTGTGTTAGCTAGTCTAGAGGTGTGCATTATGGTGTAATATTTCCATTACGTAGAGTTATGTCATATTGTTATATAGAGTTCATACTGATATCTGATGTGATAATTATTTTTTTAAGAAATCACGTTACAAATATAATTACTTGAAATGTAGTGATAATATATGTATTATCTATGTATTAATAAGTTTTCAAGTGGTGAGGGAATAATATAATTTATTATTTTATGAAAGTATTTTAATACGTACTATTAATATGTATTATAATTGTTATGTAAAAGTATCATACTTTACAATATAATATCATTAAATAAGGATTTAAATATCTTAAATTACATTACCGTATTTATTTAGCATTATTTTAAACTATTCTTATATAAATTGTATACAAATTATTATTACCTATATATATTTAAATTAATGTATAATTATATAGTATATTATTTTAATTAACATTTATATATATTAACATTTAATAAACATTTATATTATATATTATAAGATACAAATCTGTATATCATGTATTAATATGTATACCCATTTAGTTAATCAATAACAAAAGAGGATCGTAATAAAAATAACAGGTACCAAAGATAAGTTAAACCAAACAAGCAAACACAAACCAGAGCAAAGCACAAATAATGAAAACCTAATAAAGCAGAATCAAACAATAATAATGATTGAATAATTTATTATTAAATTAATAAATTTATTTCTAGCAATAACATTAAATCAAAATGTAATATATCAATAAATATAATATTATATGATTATATATAATTAATATTAGTAAACAAAATTCAAATAAACATTACATAATATTCACTTTCGAAATGTAATGTAAAAATAAAATGCCATGAGTGACTCATGATGAGTCTTACAAAAATACTATATGTATCTATTTAAATATGTATATATTGAATATACATTTTATTTGATATCATTAAATATATACTCGATATTTCTGGTTTAATATATCTTGATTTAATTAATTAATATATCTGAATACTATTCTTAATATATTACTTATATTAAAATAAAACTATAATTACAATTAATAATATTAAACATGTATAAATAACTATTAATACGATATTGTTTTTAATTCATTTCTACATTTTAATATTAAAAAGAAAATATTTCTGGTATTTTACGATATAAATATTCTAGTATATTTTCAAAATAAGGTTAACAAATATTTAAACCAAATATACAAATTACCAAATAATTGTCGAGTTAAAATATTATAATATATTTAACTATAATATACCATGAGAATTTGACAGAGAATACATCATTGATAAATATTGAGATAAAATAAGTGTTTATATATCAAAAATTGTATTTATAAAAATAACATGATTTAACAAATATATATGGGATAGCATAAATGTATAGAGAATATACATTATAACATGATATACCAGAAATTATATTCTAGAATAATTTATTAAAATAATATGTATATTATTTAAAAATAATAATTTAATTAATTCTCTAGATATATTATGATTATAGACCATATCTTAAATTTATTTGGAAAATAAAGTTAGAATTAACCTAATAATCTATATATGTTATGCATTATAATATAGTATAGATATAGAATAATATTTGTTTTAATTCAATTAAAAATTAAATTAATGTAATATATTAATATATAGGTAATAGGTAATATATCTAATCATATATGTGTACTTTTATTAGTATAACATACAAATGTATTATAATATGCATAAAATTGTAGGACAACATAATCTATATTATATATATATAGATGTTTAAACTTAAAATGTTTATATACCTAATATATAATTTGTAATGGATTGATAAATGTATACTATAGATATAAATTTATAAAAGTATCTATATAATTAAATGATTTAATACTTAAACATACATATCAGATTCAGTTATTATAAAATAATATGTATGTACATACTTTATTATAAATATAGTCCAATTCTAAATTTGTATTCCAAGTAATATATATTTAAATAATATATAATTTCATATTTATTTAATTTATTATAAATGAAAATAGATTGCTATATATTATTCATTTATTGACAAAAAGTAGTTTTAAACTTACATTTAATATATATAATTTGATTATATATAAATATATTAACAATCTAATAATGAGTATCTACTGTATACAGTTAAGCCTTCATTAAGCCTTAGTGTAGGTTCGGACACAGATTACTTCAGGATCGGTGACCTTCAGAGTCTGTTAAATAGTTGTGGATAGTTATAATGTGTATTCACATGTAATACTTAAGAGTTATGATTATTAACCATCTTCATTGTCTTTCCATCATCCAGTAATTCCCTAACAATAGTTCCAGCTGCCTTTCCAGCCTGGACATGAACCATTTTCCCATCTTCAAGGGTGATCGTACTCTACAATTAAAATAAATATTAGTTATACACTTGGTATTAATAATTATATTTTCAAATATCTATTTAAATTATCCACTTGTAGTAGATAATACTAGTACTAGAGACCTAGCTGGCTTTGCTAGTATGTCCTACTAAGTTAATACTCGTAACATACATGTAACACTCCATATCATAGTACTATCAGTAATATCATGTTTAATATTATTTATTCCTATAATTTTTTAATACAAATAAATAATTATTAAAGATTTAATTTCATTGAAGTGTTCTAATACTTATAACAACTAATTTTACATTATATTAAAGAGTATACAATACAACAAGTTATATAAAACAAGTTACTTATAAACTAACTTTGACATCTCTACCATCTGGAGTTTTCTCATCGAATTCATCTCCTACTTTAAAAGAGAGGACAGTGGTTTTGAATGTGGTAGCAGTTTGAATGTTCCATAAGCCATCTTCACAAGTGATAGTTTGAACAGGTTTAGCGTAGCTAGCAGCCTTCCTCAAAGCAAATCCAGCTCCTAAATGTACAATTATTCAGAACATAAATATCAATGTTAATATTATAAATAATAGTTGCTGTATACTAGAGCATGTTTAATTAATGTACGTTATCTAAATGCAGATTTCTAAAAATAGATAATTTTATTTATGGGTCAAAGTTCATTTACGAATCATCATCTAGAGTATTTAAATAATACTTCCTCTGGTAATGTAAATATTTATAAATGTATTACGTAATAAGTTAACATAGATAGCTGCATGCATGTGTATTTATACAGAGGAATAGTGACCACACAATATAGTGTTTAGTAAATAGTATTTACCATTCGATATTGTAATGTTGCTACATCTAATGTCGACAACTGCACTTGATCCATCATTACATAATAACGCTTCACAAGTAGATATGCAATATTGATTGTATCGTTGTGTACATAGTGTATAGAACGTATTTCTATTACTTACACACGCATACAACCACACTGTTGGTCACACATCACCCTATTCATAGAACACGTGTTTATAGTATGTTATTCATATGAGAACAGTGAACAATTCCCTAGTGGTCAATGTATTCTGGCCCTTTCAAATAAAGACAACTTCTGTATGTTATATTGCCTTATGTTTAAGTGTCAGTCCAGCCGATTGTTGAATAGGCTATTCACACGATTTAACATAAAGTCAAACAAGGCACATATATGTTTTTATTATTATAACATTAGCATTAGAATCACAGATGTTTATAATATATATATATATATATATGTTTATAATATATATATATATATATATATATATATATATATATAAATATATTGCATATTTAATAATACAATTCACAAGTTATATATAAATATCTATATTTATTAAACTATTATAAATAATTTTTTATAACACTCTAAATGGAAATATCCACAAAATTGTAAATATAAATATAAGTTCAGTTAATATAAATCACTGCACATGTTTGTGTAGTTCTTGTTTAATATAGATAAACAATTATTACAGAGTGTAAATATATATAAATTATAAAACCTAGTTTTATTTGTATACCAATAGACGTTTTATTTGGGTACAAAGTACAAATAACAAACAACATGGTATATTACAAACAATTATATTCCATCACAGTATAGTGTATATATATTTATATTATATATATATATATATATATATATATATATATTTAGATAAGATAACAAACATATGTTTGAGATTATTGTCAATTGTAAATTACAAAATATACTATTCATATCATAGTATACGATTCATATTATATATGTATACATATTATATATATATATATAATAATAAATTATATATTTATAATATAATTATTAATAGTGTACACATGTTAGCTATGCTGTCAGAGTGTGTACACAATCCTACACTGCATAGTAGACAAGCTTATGTAGATATATAGGAGCTTTAATAGTATACAGTAATGGTCATAATACTTCTCGGAATCCCATGCATATTAGTTAGTTTTACATATACCAGGAATTAGCACACATTAATATGTTAACAATAATTAGAATACACATTATGTATATATTAATATATTGTTATATAATGTAGAACATATGAAATGCATTATCTAGTGTTTATAATAACCAGTATACATTATACATATTTGTATATATTATACATTTGTATACATATAACTATCCAAATAAACTAAAAGGCTTAATAAATTATTTGAATTTCCACAGTTATCTACCAAATACTTATAAGTAAATCACGAATAAGGTATTTGTAATTAATATAATTAATAATGGACACATGTGTGTGTAGAAAATATAATATTGTCAGGCGTAGATTATTAATACCAATTAGTAGAGTGAAAGTATTATACCTCTCCGTAATAGAAATAAAGTATACTTTATATATTATAAATAAAATAGATATACTATTGAGAATAACACAATATGTATTATATAATGAACGAGATACTGCTATAACTACTAATACTACCAAGACAGTTGGGATAATTAATAATACATTAGGTATTTAACACATGATTAGTAATTACATAAATACTAATTAGTAATACATTATTACTAATTATATTACTAATAGTATATTTACATTATTACTTAATAAAGATATATATATATATATATTATAATTTATTATTCATTTTATATAACTAAGATATTAACCATTATATAATAACAATGGGTTATAAATAGATTATATTATAGATTATTGATTAACTATACTTGCATATTGTATATACCGAGTATAATTCGTATAATATACGCCGTATATCATATTATATTATATATATCATATACATTATATTATATGATATAATATATGCATATAATACTCATGATGTGTTATTATGTAATAATTAAATGTAATAAGTATTACAAATATATTAAAATTTATTAATATACCAACATATTATTAATTGTAATATTTGTATAATAGTTATATAACGTATATAAACTATATAGTATTTAAAATTAGATAGGTTAGATAGAATACTATTACTATTAATATTTATAATAGTATTAGATTGGTGAAATAATGTTATTTTTACATTTTTAACCAATATAAATAATGTTAAATAATAGTATACATAGAATAATGTTGAATAATATACTAAGTATTATTATAATTATACTAGTAAAGTAAGTACTATTATACTTAGCTAAGTTACTTATTAAGTACACGAGCGAGTTGTATTAACCTACGGCAGACATGTAATTTTCAAAATTCTCGCTATTAGACAGGTTCCATGTTCCAACAAAAGCCATATTTAGTATGTATAATATATGTATGCTAGTGCAAGAGAGAGAGTAATTCAAATGAACAGTGTCCGTTATTTTGGGATGGAAACAAAACAAGAAAGTTATATGTAGACACGCCCACTCTATCTTTGTGACCCACCAGTCTACCAATCAAATCGTCGGATTTAAAATACTATTTCCTGTAAATATTTATAATAATATACACTTGTACTCTGCTAATTCATTAGATCAGGCAATTTATCATTGATTATTAACATTATCATTTGTCACGAGTTTATAGTCGACGTATAAAATTGCACAAATTCACGAAGTAATATAAATGAATGCATTTCTCGTTAAATAAAACAAATATTCACCATATTTAAGGAAAATATGACCTATATATGTCAACGCAATAATCAATAGATGTGTCTTCCACACACTCATCCCATTTCTCCCATTCCTCCCATCTAGCATTGCTCCCAGGCACTCTAGTTAACGCTGTACTATTACATATTACATATACGTGTAGGGTATAGCATATATTATATAATGCCAATATGATAACTATTTAATGTATTCACTAGTTACAAACAATAATGTATATATCATATAGGGTTAGATCATTTATAAAATAGATGTTTACCAACTATGTGACTTAATATATGGGATAAGTAAATAATTAAACAATATATTTATTTGTAATTAATACAAGTAGGTAGGTAATCATTTAAAAGTTTCATATTACGTGATTCACGAATAAATGTGTTAAATAGCTATATTATATTGGTTATTATATTATAATATATATATATATATTATAGTATTGTATTACGGTTACTTTTATTTGTATTTTATTATCGTCATCGCGAAATTTTGTATCTATATTGTATCTATAATATATGTATGCTATAGCAGCGTTGAGATATGTGTTGTATGTTTAAATGTGTAATCAACAAATAATAAATTATATATTATATATTATTTATTAATTAAGTAACTACAATTATATTAACTATATATTAACTATATATATAGTATATGAACTATAGTTTATATTAATATAATAGTAATCATATCTATAAATAATCTCGACAAAGATATTATTAATAGAATCGTGATAATAAAGATATTTATGTAATAGTTTGAGATAATAGTTGTGGAAATATAAAGGTACCTATAGTTATATAGTTATATATAGCTCTCAGTAAATAAGCAGAGTTGAATAAGTGAGCACAATAAGTGGAATGATAGTTTTTTAAATTAAATAACAACAATGTAAACATTGTTGACAACTATAGTTATAAATATATTTATATTATATATATATGTATGTGTGTGTGTTTAGATATGATCACAGACTTTGAGGGGGTCCCCTCAAAGTCTGTGGATATGATTTATATATGAATATACACGTATGCGTATAAAACTATACACATTTGTAGAGAACAATAGTAATTAATAAATCAAACTTCTTCAA
Organism: Osedax fenrisi; assembly: GCA_964019155.1. Taxonomy (NCBI): domain Eukaryota; kingdom Metazoa; phylum Annelida; class Polychaeta; order Sabellida; family Siboglinidae; genus Osedax; species Osedax fenrisi. The sequence goes on from OZ025241.1 coordinate 17,347,334, forward strand.
ATAGATAGTTATATACAAACACGTTATATATTAATACATATGGCTTCGCCCCTTAGATGTCTATGATTATGTACTAATTAATAATATTATAATAAAAGAGGATATAGGATAGAGGGTTATTAGGAATTAATATATAGTATTATATGGTATACTATAATATAGGTTTATACTACCTATAAGTAATATGGTATTAGGTACCTACTAATACCAATAATATTGGTCCAATAGCCTTTAAAGCCAATTGGGTATGGTAACAGTATTCATCATCATAGGGTTACCAATATATATATATATATTGGTATATACTATAGTATAGATAGTATACTATCATGTCCTCGATGCCATGTCCTCCTACTATATTTCCTTTAGGCAACAATTACAAAATGACCAGTCGATATGTTATTCATAATATAATGTAATATCATCACCGTATACACTATCTTCTATAGAACACACACACACATACACATACTCATACACACACACACATACATACACACATACTCATACACACACACACATACACATACTCATACACACACACACACATACATACACACATACACATGCACACACACACAAACATACTGTGTACCATTAATACGATAGCAGTGTGTATAGATACGACCAGTGGTATGTGTAGGTTATGTGTTAGTGGTACATAGTAGTACAGTGGTGTATACAGCAATGTAAACATTCGTACACAAAGTAACCACGTATAGTATACAGTGTATATTATACATGTATATTATACATGTATATTATACATAGTGCTAGAGAGAAGGTTCTCTCTAGCACTATGATATTATACGATGTGTATAATATACATGTATAATATACATGTATAGTATACCAATATAGTATAGGTGTCCTTGGGCTCATGGCAAGTACAGTGTATGTAGGTCGGGTTAACGTATATGTAACTATAGATATATACAGTATACATTATATACTATAGTCTATATAGTAATATAAGTCTATAGACTCTAGAGTATATAGTATAGTCTATTAATAATAGACTATTATATAATGATATATATATCTAGTTACGATAATACAATAAAATGTATTTGTAATAGAAAATGTATCTATATTAATTATATATGTTGTACAAATACAATTTCTGGAAATTAATATATAAATTAGTAAACAAAGTATAATACTTATTTATTGTGTGAAACAATGCACGTAGTGTCATGATAATCTACGACTCATAAACGTTAATTACAAATGTTAATAATTGTTAATTATTTATATATATACAAATATATATATATACAAATTATATATAAATATATATTATTATATATATATATATATATATATATATATATTATATATTATATATTATATAAACACCTCATATATAATATAGTTATATAATCAATATCTGATCAACATTCATCATTAGTACATTTATACATCGTTATATATTATGAATGTTAACATGCATTACATGTTGACGTCTGTTTACACGTTATAATATGCATACACTATACGTTATGTAACGTAGGTATTATGTAATACATGGCATACCTATTGCCTTCATGTAGGTCTCAAAGTTATCAGAAGTCTCCAGGCTCCAGCTTCCCACGTACAATAGAGATGAGTCGACCTTCATTTTATAATATCTGATGTAGTAGAGGTCCTATTAAAATTGTATTCAGAATATAAATATAAATAAAGTAAATATTATAATCTATATAAATTTACATAACTATACATTATAGTCAATATATATATATACAAATATCAATATATATACAAATATTATATAATATTTGTTATTATATATTATATTATATTATTATATTATATTATATATTCTATTATATGTTATATTATATTTTCTATTATATATTATTTAGTGTATATTATTATATATAATAATGAATATATGATATTCTAAAACAATGGTTATATTAGTAATATATTAGATAACAATTATTTCGTAAAATTAATAAATTCATATAAAACAAATAATTCCTATAATTAAATATTCTCCTCGCAAATAACTTGAAATAAACAATATAGATTGTATTAAATATATTGTATACGTTGAATACATATGTAAATGACTAAAACGTAATTTTTTTTAATTTGTAAGTTACAATACATATAGAAATGTATTTTGTATCTATACTTAATTTATATTAGATTTATATATAGAATTATACATATATTATATTAAAAATGTCAAGGTATATTATATAAATCTATTTATTATATTATTAATAATATAATTAACAATAATGTATAATAATATTTCATCATGTAACATGTATACATACGAATATATATACGTAATATGTGTAAATATGTATACATATAATGTGTATACAATGGTATAGTATGTATATAGATATATATATATATATATATATATATATATATATATGTGCATTTGTTAAGGTAACATTATATCCACGTACCTTTGATTAACAACCTGAGAATTTTGATTGTGATTATTTGAATCCAGATTATTTATATAATTTCATCAAAGTAGGCGTTTCTGATGGGCGTACCTGAGATGTATTGCATAATAAAAGCTACGATGTCATGGATGGTTGACTCGTTTTTAAATAGACATAATTTACAAACTAAACAATCATACTATTATATGTATATATCTAATATATATATATATATATATATATACTACGTATTACTATTACTATTAGTATACTAATATTAATATAACTACAATACAGTGATCTAGTTATTGATATTAGTAAGGGATTTAAATACCAAATATGATTAAATTAAACCATAAATCACATATATGCATATATAATTATAACTACATGTATACTATTCATTATATATATATATATATATATATATATATAATATTTCAACTCAAAATATAACGTAAATATAACATAAATTATATATAATTTATACAAGGGAGTAATATATGATATATACTTGTTTAATTATTGGTATATCATTTAATATGAAAAGTGTATATACTAGTATACATCTAAATATATATGTATAATAGTAATATTCAATAATATATAAATGATACCCAAGTTAGCTACATATTACTTACTTACCTACTTACTTATTGGGTCGAGCTTATTGGTGGGTCAAGCTTATTTAATATGAAAACTATATATAATAGTATACATCTAAATATATATGTATAATAGTAATATTCAATAATATATAAATGATACCCAAGTTAGCTACATATTACTTACTTACCTACTTACTTAGTGGGTCGAGCTGGATGCTCGAGCATCGTTAAAAATTATTTTCCAAACATCCCTGTCTTTCCCATTGCGTTTGTCATATCGCAAATATCCAGGTCCACATCGTATTTCAGCTGATCTAAAAAGGTTTTGTGAGGGCGCCCTACCTTAGTTTTACCGTGATTTAGATTCCATAATATAACTTTGCTCAAAATTCTTTGTTAATTATATAGCAGTGACCGTATACCAAATTCTTCTTTCGCGTATAATATGTGATATTGGGGGTATATTACCATATAATTCAGCATTTGTTGGTTGATCACGTCAAGACGTGATTAAAATGGCTCTAAGCATTCTTGTATAAGTGCCGTCTCATTTATTTTCAAGCTTTTTTGTTAAGGTCCATGTTAATGATCCGTATAAAAATACAATCTTAACAGTAGCTCGAAAAAAGTTCATTTTCAGTCATAGATTTGCAGTAGATTAGCAAATTGTAGATAATTTATTCAATGCAATCCAAGTTTGACCGATTCTTGATGACACATATTTTGCGGTCGATGAAATTTCACTGCCTAAGTATCTGAGGTTTTCCACCTGTTTAAGAATGTTGCCGTTACGAGATTTTACAATGCCTTTATGGTTAAGAAGTATACTTCTTCATATATGCATTCAATCTTTTTATTGTTAATACCTACATAGTCAGATTTATCTAGCCGATATTTCTAGTACTTGAACTAGAAGTTCTGCATCTGCGCATGCATCAGAAAACAGAGCAAGATCATCTGCATAGTCTGCATCATTAATTGTTACGGCAGGGTATCGTCTACGTCAGGCGGTATGTAGAGTAAAGCCTTTTTCAGAATGAAGATCAATTGATGTTCGTAAAACGTAGTCTAGACAAATAATAAATAATAGCGGGGATAGCGTGTCACCCTGCAATACTCCTGCCCTTATATCAAATTGTATATATTACTAATGTAATTCTATAAATATACACGTAACTATAGTATACATATATGTCATAGGTCGTATATAAGAAATATAAATCACATGCATATACATTGTTCAATGTAAAATGTACATTGTACTGTACAATGTGTACATAGTATGTATGCAGCCTACAGGCTACACATATACATGCATGTTTTAGTAATCAATAATGTTAATAATATATGTAGTTAAATAGATATACAGTATAATTTAAATAATAAATATAATTTATTTTATTTTATAATGACTTAGCTACAAGTTTTCTATATACTCTCCTGTGTATACATAATATATTACTATACATATATAAAGGATTACATTTTACAATAGATGAATTAAAGAGAGCTACTAAAATATGTGGGTGTTCTAGCATACACGATTTAAAAGCTGTTGGCTTAAACGGAATACCAGCTGAAGTATGGAAACTAGGAGAATTTCAAGTAATCTTACTAAACTCGTGCAATAGTGTATATTCTCGAGAACCAATAGACAGATGGAGTGGAGGATTATTACTTCCTTTTCCTAAAAAAGGAGATCGTTCTATAAGAAAGAACTATCGTGGAAGCACACTAACTCAAATATCAGTTAAGATATATAACCTGATGCTATTATATAGGATAGACCAGAGGTAGATCCTATACTGAGGACAAATCAAAATGGTTTCCGAACAAATAGATCAACTACAGGTTAAATTATAACCATTCAACGTACACGTATATATATTAGAAGGTAATGTCTATAAACCTGACAGCTACTCTACTATTTATGGACTTTTCAAAAGTTTCGATTCAATAAATCGTGAAAAGTTGAAATATATCTTAATCATATATTATAGGTACCTATATATAGGTATACCCACTTAAATGGCATATTGATGCTTTACAAAACACCCGCTCTATGGTAAGACCTCCTGATGGTGACACACCCTTCTTAGATATAACTACTGGAGCACTACAGGGAGATACGCCGTATAGCATACACTTGCACCATATCTATTAATTATGTGTCTAGATTATATATATATATATTGAAAAAATCATTGGACAGTAACTCAAATCTCGGCGTTACTCTTGTAAAAAGAAAAAGCAAGATATACTCAGCTTAACATATTACCGATATTGGCTATGCTGACGATATAGCTGTAATAACTGATAGTATGATAGATGCAAATACACTACTACACAAAATCGAAGATACGGCTAAATATATCGGTTTACATATAAACTCAGACACGACTGAATTACTGTATATAAATCACGAAAACCATATAAACGTGAAAACCCTATCAGGCCATTATATAAAACGTGTAGAAGAGTTCAAATATCTAGGTAGATATATTGGTTCAACTCAACATGTCGTAAGCGTAAGAATTGGGATTGCAGCCTTGAATAGTCTGAACATCATCAGGAAATCCAGCCTTAAAAGTAAACTCGCAAGAACCTCTTTAGAGCTACAGTTGAGACGGTTCTTGTATATGGCTCTATCACTTGGACTCTAACTTCAACAGTAGAGAACAACGTTGACTATACGCGCATGATGCGTGCTGCACTAAACAATACATGCATATAGAGTCCACGGAACTAATAAGGAGTTCGGTATAATCCCAAAAATAACAGATACAATACGCGAACAACGACGGAGGTCATCGAGCAGTGACCGGAGAACCTCGCTCATTGTTCGAGTATTTTTTGTTATTGTTATTGTTATTTTTATTTGGTGGAGTCCTTTCATCCCATCCAGGAACTTAGATGAAGTTTTCACTTATAACCATATATGGCTCTAATTTCCCTTCGAAGCCGGTCTCATGTTAAGGCATCCGTGGTTTTAACGAGAGCCGATCATTTATTTATACACAATTATATAAGATCACTTCTAAATAATATTTTAAGACCTATTTTATAAAATGAATTAATGGTCCGGACGAGGGTCGAACCCGTGTCCTACTGCTCGTGTGTCTGACGCCTTAGCCACTGAGCCACATAGGCAGTTATTCTTGGTATTGTATCTGTTATTCTTGGGATTCTGCGGCACAACTATTTATCATATATAATAAGGAGTTTTCTATAGTGAGTGAAGTAATACTCTGGAATCCACAACACGGACGTCGTCCGTCGGACGACGCTCTCGATGAAGACCTATGAACACATACGTACACCCAACTAAGCGATGTCACGATGTGCACAGTGCACTGCATTGCACACATGAAGAACTACCGATAGCGATGAGTCATAGAGAGGACTGGAGGTCACGTGGTAATGAACTACCGAGCTAGATCCACCTGAGAAGAGAACCCAGTAAGTAAAGTAATCAGTGATAGTGGTTAGATTATAGTTTGATCATCATCATGATTTGTGATTAACTGATCACAATACGATTACAATCATATTACAATCATTGATAAGCAACTATGCTTTGATTACGAACTACACTTCTAAATCATTGATTTTAATACGATTGTAATCAATGATTGTTAATTGATCACTAACATAGATTCACGATCAGTTGGTAATCATGATTGTAATACGATTGTAATCAATGATTGTTAACTGATCACTAACATTGATTCACGATCAGTTGGTAATCATTGAGTGTAATACGATTGTAATCGAATCAAAATCTGTAATCGTAATCAATACATAGCCCCATGATTGTAATCTGATTACTTGTTGGATTGTAATCTGATTACGATCTTTGATTACTTAACTTACTGGGAAGAGAGATATATTAATATTATATATCTTATATTTATATTGTATATTAATATTATATATCCTACCAATATTTTAATGTATTGGGTTAAATGATGTATATAAGACCCTTTACCGGAAACACGTAATAGGCACGTGTATAACGCATATCGTATTGTAACATATCGTATATATCATGTATACTAATTAGTACACAATAGAAATAGATAGTGAAAAAATACTTACACATAAATATATGTTGGAAAAGGTATATAAATTGTACACCTAAATATATATACATAGGAACCTATAGTATATATGTGTCAATACAATATTGATTTACCCCTGAGTTACCCCCGAGTTATCCCCCTTATTTATATCGAATCTAGGGGAATTAATTCCTATTACTTCATTATCCCATATACTACCTACCTATCTATTGCATTAATATTAGTTAAATTACTTCATATATCGCCGATTGGCGATAATGAAGTGATTATACTTTAATCATTAAATTACTTGGTAGTTGAAATAAATATACGTATATAGGTTAGTATAACCAAATATACCCCTTTGCTGTATAACTATAATATATATATATATATATATATATTATATAATACGTAATTATTAATTACGTAATGATAACAATTAATAATATCGACATGAAGTGAGTTTTAAATAAGCATGATAATTAAATAATTTTAAAATTTCTCTCATAGACATATACCATATTTAAGTAATATAAATAATATTATGTATAAATGAATACATTATTTATGTGGATGAAGTATTAGCATTCATGTACACTATAAACTCTGAGGAATAATTGTGTCATAGAAAACTTTCCATAGTGTAATAATTTATTAATATATATATATATATATATATATATATAAATAAACACACAAAATAACCTACCCCATGACATATATAGGATACACTGATGCACAGTCATAATGACTCACACCCATCCTCACGTGTGCACTTATTCACACTAAACCGAATAAACAATAATAAACATTAAATATAATTATCAGTATAATATATATATATAGTATACTGTGGGTATTTAGATTATCAGTTAGGCTTTTTTATAGTTTAATTACTTATTATATAAATGAATATATATTCCAATCAATTATTTATATATATATATATATATATATATATATATATATATATATATATATATATATATATATATATATATATATATATGTATATATATATCTAATAGATATTATCTATATATACATATATTAATTTGTTATTTAATGGGTTTTAGTCAACATTGATGACTAATAATTGAATCTTATCAACCGGTATATCACCTTATTTGGGTATTTGTAGTTTGTGTAGTTATGATATATAGTAATTGTACATGGGTGAGAGTTTCGGAATATATCTATAGAGTTAGTAACATAAAACACGTGACTTTAGTTATGGCTTTAGGTTATCTACTTAATTTACTTAAATGTGAATATAACTATATAAATATTACATATATATATAACAAAATATATACCGAAACCCATTACCATATAAAATTATTAAAAACAATTAGGTTCTACCTAAGTACTATAGTAATTGGTAAGTACTATAGTACTTCTATACTTAATTAAATATCAATGTACTTAAGTATAGTTATATACGCATACATATGTGTATCGAACACTAACGATGCGTGTATTGCTATAGATCATATATGGTATATATATATATATATATATATATATATCTACTATAGTACATATATAGTACATATATGTACTATATATGTACTATGTAAATGTGTGTGTGTAAATATTAATAGATATCTCATAGTATGAAACACCGTTAATAACATCATATTTTATATTGGTATACCATATATATATATATATATATACACGTATACGTGTGTGCGTATGATTGTGGGCGTGTGTATATATATATATATATATATCTATATATATATATATATTATATACGTACTGATATGATTTCGTAAAGTTCAGTATGTTTACACTGCATAATGGTGAACTTTGACCCCCGCCCCCTCCCCCTACATTACGTAACACCGTAATTACGTAATGACCTCGCATAGTTACCCTCGGTACCCACAAGCATACAAACACACCCCTACACACGCGCGCGCATTAGGGTTACAGTGAGTGGGGTTCTAGTTGTTGCCCTCTTCCCGATATTGTTTACGCCGACATACCACGTTTTACGATACGCCCGCCAGGGTTTATATTCGTCAAACAACATCCTGATGAGTTTATAATACACTATATAATATATATATATATATAATATATATATTATAGAGTATATTTTCTCATATATATATGAGAAAATATCAAATTTATTTATATAAAATTATAATAAATGAAAATATTATCTATGATATATCAGTTATCTATTTATATATAAATAGTATTCTTTCCTTCTATTAATAATATACTATCTATAAAAACAAAAAATATTATCTATTCGTATATATATATATATATATATATATTTATGATATTTACCATATCATTCTCAAAATATTCGAACTTCAAATAAGTACACATATAAGTGTAGATAATAACATATTCACTAGTCGGTTATATCTTGACGTATACGTTAATATAATAATAACAATTGTCACCATACTAATTGTGAATAGTTACCCTTCACATATATAATTATCATGTTGAATTGTCATGATACATTGTCATGTTACACTTGTTATTAGCATAGTTAATTATCAATATATATATATATATATATAAATATATAACTTATAATATAAGTATATGAGCTTTATTGTTTTAAGAAGGTGCGCGAAATTGTAACTATACATTATTTAGTTAATTAATAATTATGAATAATTATTCAGTTGAATCAAGTTAAATCAATATTCTTTATTGCATAACATAAGTAAGTATACATGTATACGTGTTATTATAACGAACATACATCAATAACTTCTGAAACAATATACACTGTATATTGTTTCCGAAGTTATTGATGTATGCGTGTTGGCAGTGTTGATATAATTGTGATTTTGTTATAATAACACGTATACATGTATACTTACTTATGTATATTATACACACTATAGAGGAGGGGAATATAGTTACCCCATCTATATCGGGTATATTGTATCCGAAGTCGTATACACCCTATAGGGTATGTTTGTCGTATACACCCTGTTGGGGGGAAGGTGTATGGCCGAGTCGTACCCGTATGGCTATGTCGGGTATGCGATATGTCACACCATAGAGTCAGTAACGGGGACGGTGTACGTGTTCAAAGTCAGGTCGTCGTCATCCGGTGACTCATCGGCACGATTACGTCATCTCGATAGGCTATTTATAACTAAGGTCACGTAAACAACTGTGTCGCTGCGTATGACTTATTGACTTCACTGCTGACCTGCTACCGACCTCACTGACACGCGTGACACTCGTATTGACACTCGTATTGACACTGACACATATAACACTTTATACTTATATAATATAGTCGGTGACAATGATATCGATATCACTGACACCGGTGACACCTACATCGATATTACTAACACTGGCACTATTGTGACACCAGATTAAGTGACTCAGACATCACAATATCTATAGTCATATAGTTATATAGTACTACATATATATCTTATTACGTATACGTTATACATCTTCAACTATTTTATATTCTAACTCGTATTATAGAATCTTATATATGCATAAAATGTATATATATATTATATATATATATATATATATATATATATATATATATATATATATATATATATATATATATATATATTATCATTGATAGGTCTACATTATCAATATTTTACAATATGCCATATATGTTATAACATTTATAATACTTATAAAAGTATATATACTATAAATTATCATAAAATAAATAAAGTTAACAGAAGATTGTATGATTTATATATTATAGTACTATACACTCTATATATATATAATGTATACTATACACTTTATAGTACTATAATATATAAATCATATAATCTTAACACCTATAGGTTATATTAATACACATGTATATATGTATTTGTGCATACACACACGACAATAGCATCCCGTACACATACATACACACACGCACACACATACGCACACACACGTACTTAACATGTAACAATCTGAAAACCTAATGTATCCTCCACAACAAATACATAATTACACCTATAGGTATACCATCTCTATAGAGATATATATTATAATATAAAATACTGAAATAGAAATAAAAACTCTTATAATAACTCGTTATATAAACCTCGATAAAAACTTAGCAGTATATAATAAAATAATTAACAATGTAAAACAATGTAACAATAAACTATACCAGCTAAACAAAATAAAGCACCTCCTGAACAGAACATCTCTCAAGATAATAACATCCGCTTATAGTATACCCACACTAGATTATTGTAACGCTGCACTACTTACTGATACATACATAAACTATAAGAAGAATGACAAACAATTATAAACCAAGCCCGAGTGAACACATGGATAGTGGCGTAGCTGTAGTGACTATTAGACTATGTAGGTGTATAGTGTATACACTGTATATACACACAGTGTATAAGACTGGTTTGTAACAGTTGGATTTTTACATGCAGTGAATACGAATTTCTCGTACACCTGTGGTTGTTACATCTGTGGTTGACCAAAAACACACCCTAATATACACCTACATAGAACATAGTCTAATCCGAGATGGATTATACGACATCAACTCAAATTGCTCATTAGCAATGTATACATATAAACACAGATCAATTTACAAAACCCTAAATAGTATACTTATTAAACGTGTTATACGTGTAGGATATCTCATTACAAGTAATCAATTGAAGTACATCATTTAATCAATTAACTTGGGATAATTAAACACATATCCTTTTAACACATACTCATTATTAACTTTAGTTAATATATTAACTACACAATCATCGCATTGAAATAAACTCCACACTACCAAAGCCCGGGCTTTGTCACTATAGTATACTATATACTATATAGAGTGTATACACTATATATATATATAGTATACTATATAACTTACGAACAACTCTAAAACAAATTAACAAACAAACCATAGTTTGTATACATTCACTATAGTGATATGCACTGATATTTTCTTGAACCGAACTAGCTTTAAAAACTTTTATATAATCATTCCTAAAATATTTATTTGTATTTTTTATTATTTATCTATATAAATGTCGCCATAACTTTATTATCATTATATGATATAATGATAATACAATTATTATTATAATAATACTATTGTATTATATATATATAGGGGAAAGTCCCCGATTACCGACCCCTAAATGATTATTTGTAATAACTTATTCAATATTAAATATATTTAATTGAAATTTTGTAATTAGGGTAATATTATGGCAATGAATAAATGGGCTATTTTAAATTGTTGATATAATTATATTTACAAGAATAAACAGGGGGGTCGGTAATCGAATATATGTGCCTAATACCGACCCCCTTCCCCTATTACCGACCCCCTAAAATAATCGTAGTATAAATAATTGTAGTATTATAATATCCAATAAAAAGAGTAGATATACATAACTATAATTAATTATAACATGACGTAATTTATTTTTTATTGAATTTATGTTTTAATAGTAATATTAAATTTAAATTTAAACTTTATAGTAATTATATTAAAATATTGTATATTATTATTTAATATTTATTTATTAATCAGTATGTATATAATCAACTGTAATTATGAATCCTAAATCTATATCAATGATACATAAACAACTTACGACATATTTTAAAGTAAAATACGAATCTATTTTGATTGGATATTATAAATCACATGGGGTCGGTATTAGGGTAATTTAGGGGGTCGGTAATAGGAAAATAATATGGGTTGCTATAATTAAGATATATTGGTTAATAGTTATTCAAATTCAATTATTTTTATAATAGTTATAAACATTTTATAGTTCTACAATATTATGTACAAAATCAAGTTTTCTTTTAATTAATAAAGTATTTACAATGATTTAAAAAAAATTATTATTCAAATATTTAAAAAAATAAAACAGAATATTACATTTTATCAAATAACAATTGTAGGATTAAATATTTTTTAAAACAAAATACGTTTTCATATTTATCATTAAATTACTAACAGTTCATTTATATATTATTTTTTGATATCTCTTATAGTTACTGAGATACGAGAGGGGGTCGGTATTAGAAGGGGGTCGGTAATCGGGGACTTTCCCCTATATACTATAGTATAATGTATCTATTCACACAAATTCAATTTTTGTGAATATATACATTATACTATATTATATACTACTAATAATACTACATACATACACACTCATACGTACATATAAAATATATGTTGACTTAATTATAATATTTATTTACAATCATTACATATTTTGGAAAATATCTTGGAAATCGTCGTGTTATAAATTATTTTCAAAATTTAACATTATATTTATTATCTCATTGAATAATTTTGAACGCATTTATCTCGAATTAATTGTTTTCTGGAATAATCTTAGAACTTATCATATAATTTAATGTATCCTATGCTATTTTATCACATTAAATTGTGTACTCTCTATCGAAAACAATTCTACAAAGCGTTCGAAATACTCTGCCGTTACTTTGTAACGCATACCATATATATATATATATATATATATATATATATATATATATATATATATATTTATAGGGGAAAGTAACCGAATACGGACACTCTCGGTATCTCAGAAACCATCAATCCTATAAAAAAAATTATTTATGATAATCCATTATTTTGATTTTCATAAACATCGTGTGCGTAATAATATTAATACCATCAATAAAGCTAAATCTAAAATTTGTATTATTTAGATACTTAAATTGTATTATTAATTAAAAAATAATAAAAATAAATAAATTATTAAATTATTAACTAAATTAAATTATAATAAATTATTCATAACATTAATTATACATATTGTAATTGTAATTTGTATAATATATAGTTTATCTGGTCGTATATAGGGTGTCCGTATTATAACACAGTGTTTAGGTATTCAGAAATGTGTACCGAATACGGACACTCCCGTTATCTATGGAATTAAAAGATTAAATAAAATTTTAAAATTACAATAATAGCTATAATAATATAATATTAATATATTGTAATTTTTGAATAAAAATAATGAGTCATGTATTGTTAAAGTGTACGTATTTGGTTACTTTCCCCTACTATATATAGGGGTTTTTACCTCGTGTATTATACACGCATACTCAAATAAATATATACGGTGTATTTCTATATATCAATAAAGCTTATCGCTTTCACTGATCCTCATTATAAGGTCTATAGACTTTGTCCATGAACTAATTTCATTAATTCATTCATATACGATATATCCATGTATAAAATGTATACATTGTACAATGTACAGTGTAGTGTACATTGTATAGTGTACACTGTATACAGTATACATGTAGTAATGCATACTGCATGCAGTAACGCATGCCTAATTCACTTGTAATTTTTCATATTGATTATTGTTCTTCTTTATTATATAGCCTTCCTGCTTCCTCCATTGCCCCATTAAAAAGAATCACCAGATCATACTTACGATCCATTGTCAATATTAATCTATCTGACCATTCCTCTACTGACTCATTTCAACTTCTACCAAACTGGTTCCCTTATAAAAAACGATATATAATTCGACTTCTTTCTATTACCCATACATCTATATATTCTTCCAGTCCTTAATATATATTTGACTTACTCTCAATTCTCTCCACCACCCACGATACACGTTAAACTTCCAGTATGCATCTCGTTATCCTATATGATATATAGCTGTGTATACTGTATAGTATACAGCCATCCTCCCTTAAATTACTGAAACGTTCATTCTTCTATGTATAAATTATCCAATATATCTGCAATGCACTCCATGAATCTATAAGTTATATTCAATCGCCCATGTGAGGTGCACCTCCTTCAATAATCACCTTAATTCATATCTATCCTATTTAATTTCACTATATTATTATTATCCTATATATTTCATTCTTATTACTTCCACTTTGTTTTGTTAATTTTTTCGTTTTTCGTTGTTGCGTTTTATTATTTATTATTTATTTCACGTACACTTACGACTATGGGCGCCGGAACTGGGGGGTTTGGGGGGTTGCAACCCCCCCTGGCAAAATAATGGGGGGGGGGTTTTGATGCCTAAAACCCCCCCTGCCATTTATGTAAAATGAAGAATTTTTCTTATGACCATTCTCTATAATGTGCGATGGAACCCAAGATATAACTTTGGAAAACCATGAATCAATTGTGATTATATACATTGATGAAAATCTAAAAGTACTAGAAACATTTATAGGATTTTATTCATCTACATCGAGTACTAGCGAATCTATTGCAAATATTCTGAAAGACACCAATATTCGTATCGTTCTATCCATGTTTAATTTACGTGGACAATATTATGATGGAGCGTCTAATGTGTCAGCTATATAGGAAAATTTATCCTACAAAGGAACACAAGCCCTGATACAAAAAGAACAACCTTTGGCATATTACACATATTGTAGTTCTCATCGCTTAAATCTTGTTTGTAAATCTGTTGCTCAAATTAAAGCTTTACTTGGTTCTCTATCCATTGTGAATTATATTGGTGTTCTTTTTAGCAAATCTGGAAAATTTAGCAATTTATACCAATATATTGATAATGATAAAACCAGATTCAAATAAATGTGTCCTACAAGATGGAAAATCAGATGTAAGGCTATATCAGCAGTCTTAAATAACTATTTAGATATTATAAATGCATTAGAAAAACTGACAATGGCAAGCGTAAATAGTACTGAACTAATCGCCAAAGCATATTCATATAAGAATACTCTACTAGAAATATCCACATATATTTCATTAAATATATCATTTGATATATTCACTTTATTAGAAAAATTGGTTAGTGTTACCTATAGATTATACTAATTATTCTTGATTACAGAAATATATATTTATATTAATTATATTAATTTATATTTATATTTATATTAAAAGTATAAGTTATAAAATATATTTCATTAGATAAGTGTAATTGGATCAAAGGCTACTCTCAATGAAGATGTTGTTTTACTCATTAATATGTTAATCGACATAGTAGGAACAAACGAATGAATTATCACATTTAGAAAAAATTTAAAAATAATCTGAAAATCTATATTTGCTACCATTACGTAGTTCTAGAAAACGTAAAATTCCATCAAAGTTTGTATCATATATTTATATATATATATGTAATCTTATTTATTTGTAATAT
This sequence comes from Osedax fenrisi, assembly GCA_964019155.1. Lineage (NCBI taxonomy): Eukaryota > Metazoa > Annelida > Polychaeta > Sabellida > Siboglinidae > Osedax > Osedax fenrisi. The sequence goes on from OZ025241.1 coordinate 17,363,572, forward strand.
TTTTAGACTTTTTAAGGTCAGCGTAACACCATGAGTTTAACATGGTGGATATAGGAAAATCATGTAATACTAAAAATAGATTCAATCTATGTATACTTCAAAATATCAACTAATTTTTTTTATATATTATATAACTAATATTTATCTACAAATATAACTATCGACTATGAGATTTAGATTATTAAAATCATATTAAAAATGGACTAACATAATAGCTATTTCTAGAAAAAAATATGTAAGAAATTTCAATAAAATATAAAAAATATTATATATAATTGAATAATGTATTAGTTTTATATAGTTATATCTGAAGAGTAACATAATATTAATATACTATGAAAATTGCATGTCATTTGAATAAGTATTTCTATAATCTAAAGTGTTCAAACATAGATGGTAACAGTTTTTTTTTAATTCAGAGATATTCACGTTTTAAAAATTAGAGATTAGAAAAAATCATCATATTTATATGAATTATTTTTCAGCTCGTATTTATAAATGCTTATTTATGTCACTTTTTAGTATTTTTATGCACTGTGCGATATACCATTGTAAAGAGAAATAATCAAATATTATGATTATTATATACAAAATATTAAAACAAATAATATTTTATTTTTTAAATCAGGGTATTGCGCGGGCAATGGAAAAGAAAATAATGTTTATTACAACATCAATAATATCAATAGTATACTGAGATTGTACACACATAATCTATTTATTTAATATTTTTTTAATAATAAAACATTAGAAAAGAACACATTGAAATATATCATATCATTATTACTGTATTAAATCAAAGATTTTTGAAAAATAATCAAAGTATAATTTCATATGATAAATTATTATCGTCATTATTAAATACAAATATAATTGATTATGCTGAAGTAAGTATACTTAATTAAGGATAATTATTTATCTGAAAAATTAATAAAACATAATATAGAATATGTACTATATTACAAATACTATATTATATTTTATTAATTTTTCAGATAAATAAATATCCTGAATTAAGTGTTCAAGCTTTAAAACTCGAACTACCTATGTTCAAGAACCATTTCAATTCTCAATCTTTAAAAGATTCAGTAGATAATATGATCAATGCAAAAGATTGCATAAAATAATTATTTTTAGGTATATACAATACATATATATATATTATATAATATTTATATATAGAATATATATATATATATATATATATATATTAGCTTATATATTTATTAATTTAATATTAATTATTTTTATAGAAACAACAAAATTAATCAATTTATTGATGGTACAACCAAGTACGTCAGTGTCCTGTGAGAGAAGCTTTTCTATGTTAATGTTAATGTTAAGAAGATTGAATACGTGGTTAACCCAGCAAACAATATATTCAACGCTTTTGGACGCCATGCGCCTAAAAGTTCCGGAATTAATTCGTCACTTTGATGACAATTTGCGCCCAAAAGCGTCGAATTATTCTATTGTACGTTGGACGCTGTTGCGCCCAAAAGCGTCGAATTTGCGACGAATTCAATATGATTCGGAACTGAAGCGTCCAAAAGCGTCGAATTTGCGACGAATTCAATATGATTGAGAACTGAAGCGCTCAAAAGCGTCGAAAAAGCGACGAATATATCGATTCGGAATCAAAGCGTCCAAAAGCGTCGAAAAAGTGCCCATAAATTCTCAAAAGCGTCCAAAAGCGTCGATAAATTGTTTGCTGGGAAGGTCACAAATCACACAGCAAAAATAAGCATATTGGCTATCTGCAATGAACATCAGGATATATTAGATTATATTAACAACAATAATTTATAAAATAATTTTGCCAAAGAAATAATTGTAGAAAATTGTTTATAAGTATAAAATAATAAATATATAAACTATTTTGGGATTTATTCTTGTTATAATATACATATTTATTTAAAATATTCTAGATATGTTCATTATGGGATTCATATTTTGTTAATTAACTAAGTATAATTATAATTATATGTTTTAACATTTAAAATAAATCATAATTTGTACTCTATTATATGTTACAAGATATATTTTAAAATAATGACAGTCTAGTATTTAGTTGTTCAATTATACATATTTCTTAAAACCCCCCCTGGGAAAAACTAGTTCCGGCGGCTATACTTACGACACATAGCTAGAGAGAAAGCTCTTCTCTCTAGGTCTGTGTCGTACGAGGAGTGCAATCACTTTGTAATGGTGCTTAATGAACCTTATTTCATCATCATCATCATCATCAACATATGATTACATCATCAACATATGATTACATCATCAACATATGATTACATCATCAACATATGATTACATCACCAACATATGATTACATCATTAAAATATGATTACATATTGCATAGAATAACGTAGGTCATCGCATACCTACTAGGTCATAGGTCATCACATACCTACTAGCATGAGTTGTTCGTAATACAAACGTAACGATATATGTACGTTACTATGGTAACGTGAAGTGTTACCATGCACGACGTTACTATGGTGATCAGTATGGGCGTGGCTATTTACACGTGATCTTCTAACGATACGGTCTGGTAGTTATTCGTCACCGATGACGATCCGATACTTGTAAGGTTGTTAATGTAATGAGACTTTTTAATCATGTTCATACTTACGTCACTATAGTATACTAGTGATAGTAATCTGTGATATATAGGTACACGTGTCGTTGTTGTAAGCAGTGGTATCGCTATATACGATAATGTATACTCTATAGGGGGTAACTATATAGGGTGTACTATATACCATATATATATATATATATATATATATATATATACATAACATAATATATAATAAATAAATAAATAAATAAATTATCCCATATTAATATCTCAATAAATAATATAAATTTAAAAAGAGTTAATTCTACAGAATTTTTAGGTATAATAATTGATGAGAATTTAGATTGGAAACTACACATATTATATCTAAAAAATAAATTAAAAAAAATAATTTGGATAACTAATATAATTTCTAAATTTGTAAACCAAAAGGCCTTGATGCATGTATATAATTCAATTTTTTTTATCACATATTAATTATTGTATAATATTATGGGGTAATACTTATAAGACTAACACATTATGCATCAGTATTTTACAAAAAAAGAATTATTCGTATTATACATAATAAACATTATCTTTATCATACTAGTGAATTATTTAAATTCAACAATATATTACCTTTCAATGACTTAGTAAAATATAATACTTGTGAATTCATGTTTAAAGTATATAATAATGTTCACCGTGAAATAATAATCAATCATTTTAGTAAAAAATCTATTATTTATCCAATTCGTGGCATAAATAACTTTAATATTCCTTCATCAAAATTAAATATATGTTCACATTGCCTTATAATTATTGGTCCCTATTTATGGAATTCATTATGTAATTCTTTAAAAAAAAAATTCACATTTAAATAAATTAAAAAAAAAATTAAAATTATCTCTTATATTAAAGATTGATTAAAATAATTTCAAATTTTATTTTTTCTGACTTAAATAAAATTAGTTTTATTGTTTTTACTTTATGACATAATATAAAATTACAAAAACATATATTATTAATTATAAATTATCAGTATTAAAAAAAATGTATTTAATTAAAAATTAAAAATTAAATTATATATTTTATCCGATTGATTAAAATAATTTCAAATTTTATTTTTTCCGACTTAAATAAAATTAGTTTTATTATTTTTACATTTATTACTTTCTGACATAATATAAAATTACAAAAATATAAATATAAATTAATATTATTAATTATAACATATCAGTATTAAAAAAAAATTATTAAAAAATGTGTATTCAGTATTATATGATTATTTCATTTTTATTATATCATTTTAACTATTTATCTAATATATTTGTTTCTTTTTTCTCTTATTTCTTTTAGTTTCTTTTATATTTAAATATTTGCTTTCTCCTATTTAGGTTATCTATGTTTTATTTTATTTTATTTCATTCTTGATGTATTTTTTCGATTTAAATTTTATTATGTTATCATTTATTTATATTATTACATGATGATTACATTTAGTTACATGATAAGTTTCATTTTATTTGTTTTTATTATATATATGTAAACAGGAAGTCATATTATTATAACATTGTTATTTATTTATTATTCTTATCTATAATGAAACTTATCATGTTAATAAAGGGGTGATTGTCTCGATAAGCAACACTACTTATATAATTACCCTGGCATTGCCTAAATCTGATAATAATAATATATATATATATATATATATATATATATATATATATATAAAGGGGCCCCGCTATTTATACGTTTCCCACTCTATATGTACTACTCATATATGTCTATAGACATATTTGTAATGCCTATATGTACTACTCATATATGTCTATAGACATATTTGTAATGCCTATATGTACTACTCATATATGTCTATAGACATATTCGTAATGCCTATATGTATAGGCATTACTTTAGTATATACTAAACCTAAACCTACATTGTTTTTATGCTAATACCGATATGTATTTAAGCATTATTATCGCGATACACGTCATATGTATTATATCATTAACTATATATATACAGTAGAAGCTCGGTAACTCAACATGCCGATAACTCAACATTCCGATAACTCAACATCCAAAAAATAGTTGGTTGGATTCGTATCTTTTACATGTTAACAAAAACCCTATTACTCAACAAATATAACTCAACATCGTTTTTATAATCCTAGCCTATACATTACATGTAAATATACATCCGATAACTCAACATTTATGAAAAATCAAAATATCACAAACATATGTTGTTGGATTCGTATCGTTTACATGTAAAACTACATTGCTCAACAAATATAATTCAACATACATTATACAACATGGTTTTATTTAAAAATATATGGATATAAATATATAAACGTAAAAATACAATTACAATTATTATATTATCATACGAGTACTATTTTGAATGCATTTATGTGAACAAAACATTAATTAAGTCATTAATTTATACATCCGATAACTCAACATACTCGCTAACTCAACATGAAAACTCCGTCCCGTCAATGTTGAGTTATCGAGCTTTGACTGTATAACATTTATATTATAATTACATAATATATATATATGAAATATTACTTTTCAACATTATTTATAACATGCATGTAATTAATACTGGTGATTTATATTGGGCGATAATTGTGTTATTTAGAACATCGTCTTTATATTAATTTAAATAGTAAATCAAGGGGTAAAGATAATCCTCTGTAGGTTATATATGTATACATATAGCCTATAAGATATTAATAATATACACGTGTATGCTTATCTACTAGTATAGGGACAGTTACTATCCAACTATCTAACATCCTAAACATGTATATATATATATACATAGTAGGTATCCATACTTGTAATGCACATATAGCCTATGTGATAACCAATACAATGTTTATTCCGTATACATTAATATAATAGCTCGGGTATCAGAGCTAGGGCGATATATTACGTACATTACCTATACGAAGTGGTTATAATACTTATTATTACTATTATTATTATCTGTTACTACTTTAGAGATAAACAATATATAAACTATAGGTCATTTATAGCTACTACGGTACCTAGGTAGTTTATAGGTAGTTCGTAGGTAGTTTATAGAGTAAACAAAAGTTAACGTTGTTTTTATTATTGCCGACATGTGTGTTCCCGCTATATTCATCTATAGAGAGCTATATATAGAATATCTTGCTATAGCATCTCAGGGATGCTGCGAACATACATTAAGTGGTGTACACTCGTCAAACTATCGTATATATATGGGGTACGTAATCGAGGGGTGTGTACGTAATAGTATTACGTAACTATATATAGTAATCATCTTCGCAGTTGATTGTAGATATTCCTAACATATCTATCTAGAAAAAACAGCTGTTTTTGCAGCAGATAACGCGAGTCTGATTACCAGATTACGTAAGTCAATATGGAAATTTCCCCGCACGCTCTCCTCCTCTCTCGCGCGCGTGTTGACGTATCCTGTTCATGACAGTCGTCGGTATAGCCTATAGGCGCCGCCGCGGTGGTGAGTCAGCGGTGGTGAGTCAGCGGTGATGAGTCAGCGGTGATGCGTCATCATCGCCGGGTACACGCGCACTCGACGTATGGGATAGATTCTTCGTAGCGGACATTTTGTTACACTTTAGTGGGAGGGAAGGCTTCATTACGCAATTACCGCCCAGATGTTAACTTATTCGTGCATGCATGCATATATATATATATATATATATATATGTGTGTGTGTGTATATATATATGTATGCATATATCTCTATATGTATATACAAATATGTTACGTCGTACAATTATATATATATATATATATATATATATATATATATATATATATATATATATATATATATATATATATATATACTATATTACTATATCAATATGATTATTGTTTATTAACTTTGTCATATTTGTGCGTACCAATCTATTGTATAGTAATAATATTATGGTATACGATCTATAAATAGGAATTACTATTAGCGTGTAAGTATTGCGCTATATATCGTAATATAATCAAGAACACGACCTTGATATCATCTCTATAGTTATTACAGTATTACCCGGGTTATTACAGTATCACTTATTGTCCTATGCGATATTGTTATTCATAGTAATGGTATATATGCATATGTTATATAATATATTTATATAAATAATTATTTAATTGTTTATTTAATTATTTAATGTATTTTATGTATTTTGAAAGTTAGTGTTTAGGATATTTGTAGTTTATACTATATATATATATATATATATATATATATATATATATATATATATATATATATTTATTTAATTTATTAAAATACTAATATTAATTATGTATATGCATTACATAATTGTATTATAATTATATTATTATTTATGTGTTTTACTTTATAAATCATTTAGATACAATCAGATATAATACATGTTACTGTGTCAATTTACTATGCATTAATTAAGTATTGCTCCACTAAATTGAATTATCCATTCCTCAACACGTCTATAGTACACTTATAAGTATACTTATTGCATAACACGAATGGAACACTCTAGAGTATACTATATATAGTATACTCTAGACTACATACTATAGTGTGTTGTATACAACATCTCATCAATCATCTTGTATGTAAATTACGTATACTATCAATAAACCATAAATCAATATATTCTTTCACCCCTATCTCTGATCTAATTAAAAAATGTTCAATATTACCTGATCTTCGTTACTAAAATTCTCCTCTTCTTATATCCCAGAAATCTAGTAAAACTTCCCTAAATTCTAGAGATTTTACAAATTCCAGTCCCATACTATGGAATTACCTCCCTTAAATTAGTTTTACATTTATTCTAATATATTTATGTATCAATAATATTGTATAATATATTTAAATGAATTAATTGGGTAATTCCTAAATATATATATGTATATAAATGAGAGGTTATCCTGTTACCAGGGGCGGATACATGGGGGCTATAGCCCCATATAGGGGGGCTCTATCCCCCCTCTCATGATTATTAATGTTTATGAATTGTTGAACCTTATTTATATAACTGTATACATTTGATATATATATATATATACTACAATATAGAATCTATATTATAGATGATCCCAATATGCTATTGGGACGTATTATATTTGCGATTACAATATTTTGAATTAACAAGTAAAACATATAAAGAAAGATATCTTCTATTAAACAAAATACTCGCACAACAATCCATAAACGATCACGTTTTTAAATAACAATGAAAATGGAAATACTCGTACATTTCAAATGAATTCATTACACACATATTCTTGGTTATCCTACAGTGAATCTTTAATGGCGGATTTTATATACCATATGTTTTCATTTAAAAATTAATCACAATCAAGTTGGAAAATTTGTCACTTCGCCCATGAGCATGCATGGTTAAGTTTAAAGATTCGCTTACAGATTTAAGAAAATATGAATCTACTCTTTACCACAAGAACTATTTGGATGAAAATTATCGTTTTATTTCAGTGATGGAAAATAAGAAGCAATCAACTATAATGCAAGTCAACAATTCAATATCTAAGCAAATTGAATGCAATATAGCCCAATTCTGATCTAGGAAATTTCAATGAACTTCTAAAACTATGTATAAACTCTTGAAATGATATATTAAAATAACACATGTTAATGTGTATACACATATTATAATAAAAATGCCAAATACACCTCAAAAACAAACAGAATGAATTGATATTTTAATGTGGTAATTATATTAAAGAAAGAATAACTTATGATATAAAAAAGCTAAATATTATTAGTGTAATATCTGATGAAACCACACATGTTTTTAATACTGAACAAATGGCTTCAGAAATTAGATTTTATATTTTAAGGGTAATTACTTAAGTATATCACTGAAAATATTATTTTTTTCATAGAATTTGAAAATCTTAGTGGAGAATGTATAGCTAACTTGATTATGGATACACTAACTAAAGCAAAATTCAATTTTGAAAATTTAAGAGAGCAAGGATACGATAGAGCAGGACATATGTCTGGCAAAGTAAAATGAGCGTCAACTATAATTCTGAATAAGTATCCTACATCAAATATGTACATTGTATATCACACGTATTAAATATATCAATAGTAAATGCATGCACAATCTAATTAATTAAAAATATGACGGGCATATTACTAATATGTTAACTAATTTATTTTTAGAAGATTTAACACAAATTTGTGTAATATTTACTTCTAATAAACCTTGCATATTATCAGAATATTAAAAAATAAATATGCAAGGTTTATTAGAAGTAAATATTACACAAATTTGTGTTAAATCTTCTAAAAATAAATTAGTTAACCTTTGTAAAACTAGATGTGTTGCCAGACATGATGCTTTGCCAGTATTTATTGGACTATATCAAGCAATTCTTGAAACAATGTTAGACATTTATGAAAATAAAATATGGAATTCAGAAAGTATAACAAAAGCTAAAGGTCTCTACAATTCTATGATTAATACACAATTTAGTATGTCATTAATTGTATGTAATAATTCACATTAATAATTTCATAGAACATATAACAACTGCTCTTCAGAGTAGTGTAGGGTCAATAGATGCATATAAGGCTAATCAAGATATTGAAAGTGTAATTAAAGGGATAGTTTTATCCTACACGTTTGTAGAGATAATATTGATGAAGTACAATTAGAATGGAATGAAGAAACATCATATTTATTATCATATTCAAATCAAGTAATTTATTTACCAAGGTTAAATAAAAGACATATATAGATGTATACATTGTGCAAATGTACGAATACACCTGCTTCATCAGGTGAAGAGTATTTACAAAAAGTAATATCTATTCCATTATTGGATCATTTGATAATGGATATGAAAGAAAGATTCAATAAAGATATATTGTATATATATATATTGGAGTAACATTAATTCCAACAGTAATGAATGAAAACAAGTATTCATGGAAAGAAAATATATTAAATTTGTATGAATTAGTCAAAGATAATTTACCAAAGATACAATTAATAAAAACCGAATTGATTTTCTGGGAAGTTAAATGGACAGAAACTAAAGATCTACCTAATACGATAATAAATACTCTCAATAACATGTCAAGGTAAATTGAAATTATTAAATGTATTTACATTAAATTATATAAATATATATATATATATATTAGTGTTGCAACCGGACCCTCATTTCATTGTATCAGTATCGTTCAATTAAACAAATAAAAGTATCAGTATTGTATCAGTACTAGTGTGGGAAATTTTCAGAGTTGTCACTCATTCGAATTTTCGAATAGTAATTATATACACTTCGAAGGTTTCAAATAGTATTATTTGTGTTAAATTAAGTATTCAAAGTTTTCAAATAGTACAATTATTTATTTCGAAGGGAGTATGTATTAGTAGTCCTAATTACTCCCTGGTAGTGTTTATTTTGATAGACTATTTATGATAAGGAATTATTGATCTTTCGATAATTTTTAGTAGAGGCTGCCAATTATAGGAAATATGAAAATTTATAATTAATATAAAAATGTGAAAAATAAATATCGTATTGATCTTATTAACGCTAATGATATGTTTACGCATGACAAGTTTATTTGTATGCGACATAATAATAGTAATTACTCTTTAAGCTAACTATTTAACTTAAGTTAATTTTTAAGTTAGAAAATTGCATACTCGGTAGAAGATAAAAATCGCCATATCCTGACTTTACCTAATTTATTTGATTCCTTTTTCAATGAAAAACTCACCAATATTATTTCATGATTACCCAAACCCATTATATGCATATATATATATATAGCATACCTATATATCTTGTCCTATACTACTAATACACTCACTTAATTTTTTCCTCATTCTAATGATCAACTATTTGTCTACTTAAAAATTGTCGCAGCTCTTCTTCTCTTGATACAATTCCTTTAAAATTAATAAATGATATAGATCCTAATATAGTATCAAATAAGCTCATATTATCCATGAATCAATTACTGCAAGTACTGTCACCCCCATTTTCAAACATTCTCTTATCACTCCTATCATTAAAAAACATTCTTTTGACCAGGGTTTAAGCATACTATGGGCCCGGGCAACAAAAAAACGCATGGGCCCCATTATAATTTTATAACATATTAATATGCTCATTCTATCAATAACTAACATATCTAGGTGACTAACATATATAGATGACTATTAAATGTAAATAAATAAATGCTATATTATTATTATACGTGTAATAAAATTATGTACAAATATTTAAAATCTTTAAATTTTTAGTTTTAAAAATTGTGGTTTTTAATATCTATATCTATAAATATATTTACATGTTTCGTGTAAATGTGGTCCCCTTTAAGATATGTATAATATATAGAGGTGGGATCTCCTTCACTCCATGGATGTAAATATATAGTAAGTTGCACTTCCTTAATATCATTGCACTATAATATTTTATAAGTTAATCTAAAAATTAATTAATAAAAAATAAAAATTATATAAGTATAATTAAATATTTATATTACTCTATTATTATTCTACAAAATGAGTATTATTTATTAAGTATCAATTTAATTAATGATCTTTGATTCTAAAGATAATGTATCCATGGATCAAAGTCTGCATACTTAAAATTATGTATTGTGTCATATATTTTCATAGAAAATTATTTATAAATTTAAGTTTCTAGAAGCTTGTCTCTCAAGTGTAATTATTTGCCATTAGATATATTCTGATAACAATTTCTACATTTGTATATACATCTAGTCCACCATATATTGTATATATTAATATTCGGATATTACATTCCTTTGAGGTGTATACCAATATAGTATAATATATATTTAATAACGAATAATCTTATTTACTAATCATTAATTTCTGATGTCAGATGATATATATAGGGGAAAGTCCCCGATTACCGACCCCTCCTAATACCGACCCCTCTCGTATCTCATGAGATACTGCAGTAACCATAAGAGATATAAAAAAATAATATATACACGAACTGTTAGTAATTTAATGATAAATATGAATAAGTATTTTGTTTTAACAAATATTTAATCCTACAATTATTATTTGATAAAATGTAATATTCTGTTTTTACTTTTTAAATATTTGAATAATAACTTTTTTTAAATCATTGTAAATACTTTATTAATTAAAAGAAAACTTAATACTGCACATAATATTGTAGATCAATACAATTTTTATAACTATTATAAAAATAATTCAATTTAAATAACTATTAATCAAAATATCTTAATTATAGCAAACCATATGATTTTCCTAATACCGACCCCCTAAATTACCCTAATACCGACCCCCATGTGATTTATAATATCCAATCAAAATAGATCAGTATTTTACTTTAAAATATGTCATAAGTTGATTGTGTATCATTGATATAGATTAAGGATTCATGATTCCATTCGATTATATACATACTGATTAATAACTAAATATTAAATAATAATATACACTATTTTAATATAATTACTATAAAGTTTAAATTTAAATTTAATATTACTATTAAAACATAAATTCAATACAAAATAAATTGCCTGACTGTAATTATTAATTATATTTATGAATATCTACTATGTTGATTGGATATTATAATACTAAAAGTATGTATGCCACGATTATTTTAGGGGGTCGGTAATAGGGGAATGGGTCGGTATTAGGAACAGGTATCCGATTACCGACCCCCCTGTTTATTCTTGTAAATATAAGTATATCAAAAATTTAAAATAGCCACATTATTCATTACCATAATATAACCCTATTAACAAAATTTCAAATAAATATATTTAATATTGAACAAGTTATTACAAATAATCATTTAGGGGTCGGTAATCGGGGACTTTCCCCTAATATAATATAACAATATTATATATATATTAATTATTTATATAATATAATTAGTAATAACTACATTATTATATTTTTATATACTTATCAATTAAATTGTTAAATTTTGGTAGAAAATAGTTATTTTGAACTTCTTATGAACTTCCTATGATGTAAATTCCATATGTGATCATGTGTTAACATTATACTAATTATTTGTAATTTGTTTTGATTGTATACTCCAATCAACTCCTCATAATCATTTATTTTCTAGAATATATATGTATGGAGTATATACATATTTTGTATTACTTCTATTATCTCAATTGAAACTAATTGCAACTCTTTTCTTATCGACTTTATTCTACAAAGTAATAAGTTTCATGTTTTTCATAATATTGAAGACTCAAATTCTTGCATTTTATTGAATAAATACGTTGACTCTATTAATGTAATTTACGAAAAGTACATATATAATATCAGATATAACTTATGTAATAATAGGAAATCCACAATATAAATCATCAGCTTGTCATGACCATCTTATATTCGATAATGCTCTAAATAAAAATTAGTATATGCTTTCTTTAATCTATATATTAAAATGTTATATATTTATGTTACCTATATAGTTACCTACATTATATTGATGTGGTATGAAAGCAAAAATAATGCTGAAATTGTAGAAGATTCAACATCATTTTGCCCAACCAGATTTAACGAATTAGCAGCTCAGGGCTAATTGCTCAATTGCTAATATACTATGGTTTATTATGATATCTTGCATTTCATTTAATCTTCATGACACATTTCTGGCATTATCATAACCTTGAGCTATATAATCTCTTATATTTATATTATTATTTTTTAAAAATTCTAATAAATCATTAGCTAAAAATTGAACAATGTGATAATTAATCTCTACGTATATCAATACATATTAAATAAGAATAACTAGGTATATACCTACTTGGTATATATGATGACGACTTTTAACTGATCTATATGTGATATGCCTAGAGTTGAATCTATTCAGTATACTGAAGTCTATAGACTCAACTAATATACTATAATATTTATAATTTTGTATTTCTTGAATTATTTAGTTCTCACCTGTTCTCATTCTAATATAGCTATTTTGGGTATTTATATGTAAATATATATCTGTGTGTGATATCAATATAAACATAAATGTATAAGTACAACTTGTACTGTACAAGTTGGCTAATTGCAAAAAAGCATTATTATTATATTTAGATTATACATATATATATATATATATATATATATATATATATATATATATATATATATATATATATCAATTTCAATTTCAATAAATATAATTTATATCTGTAAATAGTCTTATAAAAAATAGAATCATTTTTTTACAGAATTTCATCAAGTCATTATTAAAAAAACTATAAAGCAGAATACTCATATTTGAATTAAAACTATATATACTACAAAAATATATGCATTATGAGAATATAGAAACCTAAACAATTTTTTAATAAGCGAGCGTAGATAGAGAAAACCAATTATTTTGAGAAAAATAATATCGAAAATACCTAATTAGCCTTAATTATTATTATACATCTATATAAATTATCGTTTTTTTGTAATTTATTATCAATATAATTCTTTAAATATGTCAGAAATTATAGTTAAAATATATCTGAATCATATTTAATTTTATTAAAAAAAATTATAAAACTTTAATCTTTTTTTTCTTAATCTTTATTTGTTAAGATTCCCGTAACACTTGTCTCTAGTATAAGTTATCGCTTTCTAGTTTATCAATCAATTATTTATCAATTCGTTTCGTACTATTTTATCCGACAATCAGATATATGTAAGGTGGTCTATAGTGATCATTATAAGCATTATCTCCAACATCTTTATATACGTATTGTCACTATATCTTCGTGTAAATTGAAAAAGGTTTATTAACTGACCATAAAGATGCCTAGAAATGATATCAGGTAACGTGGCCAGTTTTCGATAATGTTGTATAACTTTATAAATATTAGTAGTAATTCGATATTGTTTTCAATATAGATACATCTTAGTATACTTAATTAAGAGGACTGCCGAAACATTTTTTTATTTGAGTTCACCTATAGGTTAATTTCAATTATAATTGAAATTATTAAGGTGAAAACAATACCCTCCATGGAGGGTAATGTGGCCACCTTTTGTGAGTAATGTGGCAGGGCAGTAATCCAATATATGGCGTTACTTTATATCAAGTTTAGTCCAATGATATAACAGCAAGTATAATCTTAAATAACCATAGAGATAGAAAGAAATCTCTCTAGCTCTATGTAAATAACACACACAATATATAATTACATAATATGAGGTAACAAAAGTTAATATTTAATATACAAATATGCCATTGGAAAAGTATAAATGAAATGTATAAAACGATTATAAAGCACAGTTAAATTAAATACATTTTAATACAATTAAATTCTTCAGATAATCGATATATAAAGTAACATTTATTATATAATTTATTAACAGAATTTTTTGTTAATAAAGTTGAATATATTGCATAATACATATATTACTAAATATAATACATATACATCTATTGTTCCACACTCTATGAAATATTCATACATTATTCGGATTTAAAAAAAAACTACTCTTGACTTATCTAATTCATTTCCTATCGTCCGATATCCCAGTTATCATCCATATGATCTTAGAACGATTTGTGTCCACTCAACTTATTAATTACATTACATCCAATGTTATTGTTGATAAATATCAAAGTGCGTATCTTCCTCATCGTAATACCGAAACTGGCCTTACTTTAATCATTAATGATATTCTCATATCTCTTGATAATACAGCCCCATACTATCTCATACTTCTAGCTTATCTAGTGCGTTTGATACTCTCGATCACAATATTCTTTCATTAGACCTAATGAAATTGGTATACACGGTCAAGACCACAGTTGGTTTATATGTTTTGTTTCATCTAGATTATAGAACATCGTCGGTGAAGATTAACTCCTATTTGTCTTCTCCTTAGGTTAACATGCATGGTATTCCACAAGGCTATGTTATTTGCCCTATTATTGTTCATTATTTATATTCTTCATTAAATAAAATGTTCACACATATCCTAATATTCACTATCATCTTTATGCCGATGCTCTATAGATATATACGTAATTGCCTAGTTCTAGAGATTCTGATCTGATTCAAATGTCTGTTTAATTGTATTACTGATCTCACTGAATAGTTCTCTCATTACTCTCTCTCCTTAAATATAACTAAAACTAATACTATCATATTCTATAGACCCAGTTCTCCTTTATCAATCACTAATCCTTTTCAACTTATCATCTTCTTTATATATAGATTCTGTATTGTATCATGTTATGTAATCTGCATATTAAGATATTATTTAATAAATTAAATACCAACTCTAATATTATAAGTTTTACTACTAATATTATGTATATATACTAATATCATGTACCATTCATGTTCACCCAATTGTGGAATATAATTTCTCTAATCCATATAAGTAATGATAAAGTAAGTGACAAACTAAAATAAACATTTAATTCAAACATTATTCAACCGTATGCCTGCTCGATACATTAAATTAAATCGTTATTATATTGTATATTAATGAACGAGGTTTGTATTATACTAACAACCGATATACTAAACGGACTAGTGGATAGTAATGCACCTCGCATACCTACTGACACAACAGCTGAGGCCCTCATATTACGAAGAGCCGAGTGTAGATCTAGCTCATTCAGCTATTTTCATAACAATTATCTTCAATATGGAATATTTTTCGTAGATTTGTAACCTCCCATAAATTATTCTATACGTTCATAAACGCACTTTATTCTCTATTGTTATGTTTAGCAGTAATATCACCACGATCACCACTCTATAGAGTATAGAGCTATAGCTATCTTATTCTAACTCTATATATCTATAACTCTATCTCTAATCTATCTATAAACTCTATCTATCACTATAAACTCTACTCTATCTATCTATCTAAATGTTGATTGCATCTATTTTAATTATTTACTTTTATATAATCATTTAAATTCACATTATATGGATATACACAATACTATACATCACACATATTATATATTACATTAACGAGTCATATAATATAATATAGTTTATTCATAAAAAAATATTCAATGGTTCTATTTACATAAATGATTTTTTCTTTTTCTTCTTCTTATCTTTAGGCTTATTGCGTTCGCACCTTATGCAATACCACTTATCGGTGGTGGATGGTTCTTTACTGATGCCAACGCACACCCTATTACGATAAGGTGATATGAATTATTCGTTATTTATTCACCGATATAACAGTTATTGATATGACGATAACATACTATAAGTATAAATATTTTAATATATAACAAATTGAGATGAATTCACACATTAACAAATTGGGACAGATTATTACGCTGGTTCAAATTTTTTATTTTTTGAACATTACCAAATATCGGTCAAATAATATTAAGAAAATTATAATAATTTAAAGCCGCTGATATTTGGCTATAAAAATTGGGGTAAAAATGTGGCCAGATTTTGTTGGTGTGAATGCGGTTTAGTATAGCTATATTATTATTATAATAGGGTAAGTATCTCGATAAGATCTGCTTCTATAATTACCATGGCGTAAAAACCAAAATCTGATAATACAAATAATAATTATTATTATTATTATAAGATTTAGGTTTTTATATCTGCAGGGTAAGTGTTCATGCAAAAGCTTATAGAGATCTACTCGAGTAACAGATTATTAAATTAAATAGTTACATAACAAATTAACTCTATATGTTAACAATATTATTTCATAAAATATAAAATATTTACAAAATAAAATATATGAACAAAATTTATAAAAAAAATATCTATATATTTATAATCTCATTTCTAGCAAATATATTATATTATAAATATTATTTAATACAATTATATAATATTACATTATATTTAAACTGGTTTTTTTTACTGTAATTTTTGTATTCAAACTTTTTTTCATATATTCATTAATATATATATATATATATATATATATATTTATATATATATATTTATAATTATATATCTATGAGGGAACACTTTTTTACGACTGAAGAAAATATTATACAAATAATTATTAGATTATATATATATATTAAAAAACATAAACATTAACAATATCTATATATTTATAATCTCATTTCTAGCAAATATATTATATTATAAATATTATTTAATACAATTATATAATATTACATTATATTTAAACTGTTTTTTTTGCTGTAATTTTTGTATTCAAACTTTTTTTCCTATATTCATAAATATATATATATATATATATATACAGTGAAAGCCGCTTACTTCGACAGCCACGTACATCGATAATTTGGCTACATCGACATTTCTAGATCTTTTTGTTGGATTTACACCTATTTACATGTACATTAATCCGCGTACATCGACAATCCACTTATATCGATAATTCGGCTTTATCGACATATTTATGAGGTAATATTTGGAATTGAATCCACTTATATCGACAAATTTGATATTAAAACAAATTATTTACAAATTTTAATTTGTATTAAAAGTATTCCCATAGTATTCATTTATATTCCCCTATAGGGGTATACTACACAATATCGTCAGTATATCTATAAATAACTTGATCTTTAATATCTTACGTAATTGGTCAATATTTAGATATGCCTATGCTATAATATATTATATCATATTATATAAACATATTGCATATTGTATATATATATATATATATATATATATATATATATATATATTGCATATTGTATATATATGCATATTTTATATATATATATATATATATATATATATATATATATATATATATATATATATATATATATATATATATATATATATATATACTATAATATATTATACACTACTTTTAAATCAGTATTAATACTATATTATATTTATGTTAAATACAATTAATTATAATATTATAGTTTTATAATACTAAAGTACGCGAGAGATACAAAATTTGTACTCAGTTGTTGATACAGTAGTTTTTATCATATACAAATATCAAAACATTAACATAAGTAAAAAGAAGGAAAGTAACAATGAACTATATAATCCGTAGTCATATATTATTATGTCAGTAGTACCCTTAATTACTGGTGTCACTATTACGTACTAACACCTATGACTCATCGTGTAGGTATATATTTATATTCAATTTATATCTAAATATCATTTTATCCCTCTAGTAATACTATATATATAGTTAAATATATTGTATTAAAGTACAATATGGCACGGGAATACTATAAACTATTATATGATATACAAATACATTGCATGAATCAACTCTCTGAGTACAAATCGGTGGTGCAGTGCTTCACCAGATGCAGGTATATGAGCTAAATTGTAATTAACAATTATTAGAGTAGATTTTGGTCATAATATCAATAGTATCAAAGGTATTGGCGTAACTTGCTAATAGGTTGCATCACGAATTGTTACGTCATTAGTTTCCATTAGGTTTTTTTATTTTTTCTATATCCTATGTTATATTTAATAAAGTAATTCATTATTATACAATATGTCTAAATATCATCATATTATCTATTTTACATCATTGCATTTCGAATATGTAAACTAATAGTATATTATAGTATGCATATACATACATGCAATAATTTAAAAGTAAGAAATAACTATATAACTATATAACAAAAAATATCAAAAACAAAAATAATAAAATAGACAAATATTCTTATAAATATAAAGATCATGAATCAAATAAGCCGATCCAGGATCGCCAATCAATTATCGCCGATCAATTATCGCGATCCTACCCATCACTAACTATACTGTATACTATCCTATAGGTTAAGTGTAACCTATACTTTATAGTTAAGTATAATATATACTATATACTATAATATACTATATATATTTAAGTACTATTTTTTAATATATTCTTTGATTAAATTGCGATGGGTGTGTAAATAATTAGTTATTAAATATTAATAATATTAATATTATTTAATAAACATGTAATTAAATCTTTTTTGTTATTATATTATATGCATATATTATATTATTACATACAATTAATTATAAATAAACTAATGCGTTATACATCATTAGGGCTACGTCCTATCGCTCATATCGACAATCCGCCTATATCGACATTTTTGGAGCTTACACAACCATGTCGATGTAAGCGGCTTTCACTGTATATATTTATAATTTTAATCTATGAGGGAACATTTTTTTACGACTGAAGAAATTATTATACATATAATTATTAGATTATATATATATATTAAAAAACATAAACATTAACAAGTATTAGTAATAATACTTATATGATTGCCGTCTATAAAATAACAATGTGGGCATTTATATTTGGATGTGAAGAAAATAGTTTAAATCATGCGTACCTTGCATCCAAGCAATACAACATTATTATAACTATAACTATAACAAGGTAAAATAGCATGTGAATGAATAATGAAAAGCCAACATAGTAAAAGTTAACATAATGATGATATAAGTGAGGTGGAGGTTAAGGTTAAGTGGAGGTTAAGGTTAAGTTGAGGTTAAGTAGAGGTTAAGGTTAAGTTGAGGTTAAGGTTAAGTGGAGGTTAAAAGCATATAAGTTTTAATTTCATATGCATAATTTCTATATAATGATAATATTTGATCTATTTTTTTAATTTGGTATATATATGATACATAAATCTCATAAGTTCCTTATAATAGAGCAGGTTTAGTTATTATAATTAGATTCTAATTTATCTAGATTATTAACAAATACTACCTATATAGTATTACCATCGCTATTAAAAACATATTAGCATTTCATGTCAGTAAGTTTCATAGTCAGTCAGTATTTTATGTTATATAATATACAATATATATATGTCAAAATATAAATTAAATATATCAAATCCATCATTAACGTCTGTCAAACTATACAATCTACTTTGTTTCCTTTTCTGCATATAATTTTGTTATAAGGGGTTTCTATAATTAAAGAAATATACTATATATATATAGTAATAAACTTATAAAATATTAAAGATTACACTTATTGAGAAGTGTTTCGTTATATATTAATATTCCATGATATGGTGTGGCGGGATATGGGCTAAGAGCGATTTTTAACATGGTGTTGATTATGGACCACAATATTTTGATTATTTAAATATGGGTATTGAGAATACCCACATTTTTTTTAAATTTAAGTAAATATTGTACATGCGCCTTATCAAATTTGACAACATTTAACATGGGAATAGATAGGAAAATACCAAAAAAACATAAATATGTATATTTTCAGAATATGTGTAATGTATAAAGTTACTATGAATAATAACAAAATCATAAAAAAAATTATTTTATTTCTAGGATTTTTTTTTAAATTATAGGATTTTCCATAATTTTTTTTGAACTCTTATTATTTTGTATAGTATCATTATATTTGATAAATTTATATTTATATAATAAAAAAAACAATTCATTAACCAATATATATAGCAATTTGGCTTACAAAATTATATCTACTATGGAATTTCTTTGATTTGATTAAAAATCATCATTAAATCACCATTTTTACCTTTACAAATGTTAAGATTTTTTTTTACCTCATCATAAGATATTTTAACGTACAAATATTATAAATTAAAAAATAGCTCTTTATAATTTTAATAAATAGTCAAAGTGGCCTAATTTTTTATAAAATGTGTATATATATACATTTTATTTTATTGTTTAAATTATCTAATAACTAATATTGTAGTTAGGGATACTATAGATAATATTTTCTATATATTAATGTTATCTATTAGAAGAATATTGTATTTAAGAAAATTACTCATTATTATATAGATCAATTACACTAAAATAAAAATAAATTCAAATAAATGTCCTTAAGGACAAATTTTTATAAACATAAACAATACAATTATATAGGAGTAACGAAATTTCGAGATTATTATTTAATTTTTATTTTAAAACCTTAAACGCATCACCAATATTGAACCAAATATCAAATGTATATGTATTAATAAATAGTGTCACGAACATCATAGCTATAGAATATACTACGTCGCGGTATGATCTGGTAAAGTCACTCTTGATGGGGGCGGGGTTAATAAAGGGGGCGTGACTAACCAATGATACCAGTCATCGCAGCCATCGCAACCAATCATAGGACTGCCGTCGTCCCTCATCTTACAGCACGGACATATCCATATCAGCACACCGGTTTCACTCTACAACGGGTGATGGGGGTGAGGGTAGGGGTGGGGGTGAGGGTGGGGGTGGGGGTGAGGGTGGTGGTGGAGGTGAACGTGGGGGTGGTAGTGGAGGTGGGGGTGAGGGGTGGAGGTGGTAGTGGGGGTGATGGTGGGGGTTAGCTGTGATCACACAAACACGTGTAAGCATGATGAATATACTATCAGCACACCGGGTGATGGGGGTGAGGGGTGGAGGTGGTAGTGGGGGTGAAGGTAGGGGTACGCTGTGATCACACAAAACGTGTAAGCATGATGAATATACTATCAGCACACCGGGTGATGGGGGTGAGGGTGGTAGTGGGGGTGGGGGTGAAGGTAGGGGTACGCTGTGATCACACAAACGCGTGTAAGCATGATGAATATACTATCAGCACACCGGGTGATGGGGGTGAGGGTGGTAGTGGGGGTGGGGGTGAAGGTAGGGGTACGCTGTGATCACACAAACACGTGTAAGCATGATGAATATACTATCAGCACACCGGGTGGTGGGGGTGAGGGTGAGGGTGGTAGTGGGGGTGGGGGTGAAGGTAGGGGTACGCTGTGATCACACAAACACGTGTAAGCATGATGAATATACTATCAGCACACCGGGTGGTGGGGGTGAGGGTGAGGGTGGTAGTGGGGGTGGGGGTGAAGGTAGGGGTACGCTGTGATCACACAAACACGTGTAAGCATGATGAATATACTATCAGCACACCGGGTGATAGGGGTGAGGGTGGTAGTGGGGGTGGGGGTGAAGGTAGGGGTATGCTGTGATCACACAAACACGTGTAAGCATGATGAATATACTATCAGCATATATGTATAATTTAGAAAATAGAATATTTTTGTAAACAGAGAATTATATAGAATTGTTAACTTCCAATATATATATGCCTATAATAGAAAAAGCATGCATATATCGAGAAAATAAAATAATTCTATTACATATATGTTCTGTGTGAATCAATTTATAGTATCAGCTCTGTGTCTCCATGTGGTAGACACAAGTGTTCCATAGGTTTTACCGTCTGTACTAATAACATGTTTGGTAACAAATGTTTGATAAAAACAGGTTTTTGCCATGGTAAAAACCTAGAATTGTCTATATAATTAAATCTAATATTATCAATATTATTAAACCTATTATTGTCTATATAATTTACAATTATATATTATTGATTTTATATGTAATGGATAATATACAATTTTAAATTTAACAATACTACATTAACATTATAATTATAAGATTTTTTGTATTTTTTTGAAAAAACCTTTATTAATTTAACTTTATTTTGTAAAGACATTTTTGTTAAAATAAATAATATGCTATTGGAATTTAAATAATTTAAAAGTGAGTAAATAAATCAATAATATATATACACATATATTTATATATTGATATATATAAAATATTGAATAGAATAATATATTTATTTTTTATATTAGTAAAATGTAATATAAAAAAAATATATATATTAAAACAATAGAACTAATAATATTTTCATTGAAAAATTATTTGAATGTATTAATTATTTGATTTTATGCCATGATATTTAAATGTATATTGTTAATTATATATATATAGAAATATAAAATACTGAAAATAATATTTATTTTTAATTAATGAAATTAAATATAGTTAAAAAACACACACATTTTTTGCAATAGTAATATTTTCATTATGTAATTGTATGAATAAATAGCACAGTATGATTTTATTTATTTTATGAAATTTATCCCATTACATAAACTTGTTAATTTTACAATATGAATAAGGGTGACAGATCTAAAAATCCAGTATTGATTTTAAAAAAATAAATTTACTATAAGCAGAGTGCCAAAAATGTTTGGTCAAATTTCAAATAAAGCTGCTAGATTAATTATCTATAACATTTATATATAAATGAATCAATATTACTTTAAATTTCACTAATTTTATTTTAAAGATATTATATTTGACAGGTACAGTTTTATGTACATTTTTGCCATTTTTCTCGATAAAAACAGGTTTTTGCCAAAAATAATGGAATCCTGACTGACACTATTAGTGTTTAAAGGTAGTTACTGACACACGGTTGATTATTTATTCACATACCACTGTTATATACATTAAGGGGTGCGAAAGCATGCGAAATTCATATTTTTCTAAAAAAATGTATAAAACAATTATTATTTTATTGATTAATTATATTATATAATTATCTTTCATTTACAAAAAAATCGTGGTGAAATTTGCAATATAACTATAAAAATTCGATATTTTATGACACCTACTAGTCTGTAATTTTCTAAATAATTTGTAAATAAATAAAATAATAATTATTATAAAATATGAGGTATTATAATTATATTCATTCCATTTTATGAATATAAGATAGATTTTAAAATTTTTACTTTATTTTTCAACATCAATTTACTCAGTAACTTTTTTATTACGGAATATTTTTTGATTAGAAATATGTATATTAATGGGACGGGCTACCCTTCAAATTATGTAAAAAAAATTATTTAAACTTTTTTTTTTTATATTATATGTAACTTATACAAAATATTATCTTTAAAATGGTGTTTAAATTATGTTCATTACATTATTCATTTTGTTTATATTATATTATTTGTACCTATATAATCATATTGTTTATATTCATATATTATATTTGAAACTTGATTTACTCAGAATAATTATTTTGCATTTTGTATATCTCCAATTAATGTCTTTCTTATTCAATATTGAATATTTTTTCTTCAAATTTTCACAATATTATATATAATATATAAATGAACAGTATGATTAATTATTCTATATATATAATATATGTAAATTTATATAAATTGTAAATTTAGTGATAATTTGTGATAAATATCTTAATTAATTATTTTTTTTTATAATTAATCATTTTTATATTATTTATGTTAATAATTATTAAAATATATTCAACCATATGATAAAGCTATATGTTTATAATAAGATTGTTAAAAAATTATTACAAAAACTTTAATATTATAAGAGTTTATACATTTTTAAAACATGCTATTTTCCATATCTTTTACATGTATACTGTTTATAAGTAGCTTAAAAAGATTAAAAAAATAATGTGAAATTTATAAATTAAAAAAAATAATATATATATATGACATTATTTAGAATAATTATAAATTATAATTTTTAGATATTATTCTAAATAATGTCATATATATATATTATTTTTTTAAATTTATAAATTTCACGTTATTGTTTTTAATCTATATATAAATATATTTCTAATGCAGAAGATTTATCAAAAAATATTCAGTAATAAAAAAGATATTAATGTTTTAGTAACATTATCATAAAAAAAAATTACTGAGTAAATTGATGTTGAAAAATAAAGTAATATTTTTTTTAATATTTACAAGCTACAAATTTATTTCAAAAAATTGATAAAAAATCGATCTTATATTCATAAAATGGAATGAATTTATAATACCTAATATTTTATAATAATTATTATTTTATTTATTTACAAATTATTTAGAAAATTACAGACTAGTAGGTCTCATAAAACATCAAAGTTGTATATTTATATTGCAAATTTCACCAACATTTTTGTTGTAAATGAAAGATAATTAATTATATAATATAATTAATCAATAAAATAAAAATTATTTATACATTTTTTTTAGAAAAAAATGAACGTCGCACGCCCTCTTAAGGAGTTTAATAATATGTTTATTTATTCGTGTATGTGTATGTATTGAGCGAGTGTGCTGGACTTACAATGATTTGACCTTGAGTTTCGGATACTACACCAGTTTGACCTCCGATTAGATCGTCTATGTGTTCTGCTGGAATTATGGGTTCAATCTAGGATTTGTGTGATGTGTTAATTTAATAAATAGTGTATATATATATATCATTGATGTTAAAATATAATTCTATGAATAAAATTTGAAGAATCACTATAATATGATGGGGGTTAGAGAGAGAGAGCTATAGAGAAAAGAGGCTACAACATTAACCTACTCCACACACACACCCACATACACACATACGCACACTTACACACACATATACGGATGGATGTCGCCATAACATTAATATTATATATATATATATATATATATATCACATTCGAACAATTTTTTGAAAAATTGGATTTTTGTGAATAAATCAATTTACTACTACTACTACTGCTACTACTACACACACATACACATCAATACGCACATACACATACACACACACACATGCACACACACACTCATAGGCAACCTCTTCTTCGATGATCTCCACTGCTTTCACTTTCTTAGAGCCCCGTGCACTAGGACCAGCCTATGTGGGGTTCATTATCACACGTTAATGTTACATAAGATAAGGTGATGTAATCAAATAGTTAATTAACATACATTACACATTTACTAATTTATTTTACTATTATAATGTAATTATTAATTGATATTCGTACACATAATAGACTAAATATTAATAACAATATTATTAAAGTAATGTTTATATATTTATTTTTTAAGCTTATTTTAGAATTAAAATTACAATAAACTAATTGCAACAGCACAAGCCGTATCTGAAGTGAATTCAGTGTATCTAGTATGTGTTCAGAACACAACTAATGTTTAGCTTATACCAATATTATATAGATATAATATAAATAATATGTGAAGTATATGTGCATTAATTAGTAAAAGAAATTAATAAAATAATATAAATTAAAAAATGTAATATAAATTAATAAATTGATCTACCATTAAGAAAATATAAGTATATATATCGGAAATAATTGGGATAATATACATATCATCACCGAACCCGAAATACTAATTCTGATACAATAGAACGCATATGTACTACATACACCTCACACACACGCACATACCTTACGGGAAGCCATAGTGGGTCTATTAGCGGATGAGGAGGAGGACTTTCTGACGGGGGGCGGGGCTACAAGACACGGTTGCCGCGATACGATTGGCTGAGGCCGTGATTCCAGCATCGGAGACGACATCAAGGGCGCGGAGATCGAGGGAAGGTCGGTGACGCGGTCAAGGGCGAGCAGATCCGGTACCGAGAAGGTCGGCGAAGGTGACGGCGACGGCGTGAAGGTCACCTCTACGTTACGGTTGACCTTGACGGAGGAGGAGGAGTAGCTGTCCTCGGGTTTCTTTAATAATCTTAATGTAGTGATGATGATAGTGATAGTGGTGGTGGTGGTGGTGGTAGTGCTGGTAGTGGTAGTAGTGATAGTGGTAGTAGTAGTAGTAGTGATGATATCAATAGTAGTGGTAGTATTAGAGGTGATAGTAATGGTAACAGTTATAGTGATAGTAGTGTTGAATTTTATAGTACTATTAGGAGTGATACTAGTGGTGGTAGTGATAGGGAAGTCGTAGAAATGGTGATAATAGTAATAGTAATAATGAAGGTTGACTGAGAGTAATCGTGCTGATGTTGGTGGTGGTTGTAGTTGTGATAATGAGTTGTAGATAATGATAGAGGTTGTGATGTTTGGTTGATAAGTTTCTTATGTGTAAATTATTAAGTCGAATATGTTAGATAATTTCTATTTTAAATTTCACTTTAATTTGCGAACACTATAAATTACTAAGCTAATAACATATAAGCCTGAAATCATATAATGATAAATATATTATGATGATATAAAAATTTTAAATAAAATTATTCTTTAATACTATATGAAATATATTAAACTATATATTTATATAAACAGAATTGGAATCAATTTTTATTTTGAATAAACCCAGTTTCAATTTAATTTTCATAATTTTATTATAAAAATATATAAAATATATATATCATGAGTATAAATAATAATAAAAAATAATATATATATATATTAAATACTTAAATAATATGTGAAGTATATGTGCATTAATTAGTAAAAGAAATTAATAAAATAATATAAATTAAAAAATGTAATATAAATTAATCATATCCTACCATTAAGAAAATATAATAGGGATAGTATACATATCTACTTCCTATTTATTTTATTTAAATATGGGTGATACATATCTTAATTTATTGTTGCGTTTTAAAATGCTTCATTTTAGTTCACTTTCAAACAATAGCATTATTTATCTGCATAATTTAAAAGATAATATTTAAATAAAATGTTACTAATAAATTATTAAAACAAATTAGAAAATGATGTTTAGTTTGTGATTTTATGTGTGAGTGTTTATTTTTACGCGTGTCCATAATATATATCACTAGAGTAAATTATAGTGAATTAATATAGTTTAAACGGTAATAAAATAATTAATTAATGAGTGTAATCAAGATTTTTATAAATAACATAGATCAAAGAAGATATGTTTTTCATAAAATAGAGCATATATTTGTAATTATAGTTAAGAATCGTGTATTACAACTAGTTAACGAAGGTCGAATGAATCCACTGTTACTTGTGAACAATGTAACATTATAACACACAAGCTGGGAATTAAGATTTGTTCATATTAGAAAGATTTAAATAATTATGAAGATAATGATGGTGATGGTGATGATGGTGATGGTGACAGTGATGAAGATAATGATGGTGGTGGTGATGATGGTGATGGTGACAGTGATGAAGATAATGATGGTGGTGGTGATGAAGTTAAATATGATATGACTAACAATTTCATGGGTTCATTAGATATCGTCGGCTCAGTATTATTAGAAGAAAATTTAAACTTGAGTTTAGGAAATACTTGTTCTGTATTCTTCTCAGTATGCTTTTCACTCTGTCATGGAAATAAATAGTTAATACACATAGCTAGAAACTATAATTAAATAATAGTAACCAATATTTAACATTTAACAGTTATATATGTTTAATATATCACAATTATATATATTTTATAAACTCATATTTTACTAAATATACAATAATTAATATAATATTAATATTATTAGTTTAATAATATAATAATATATATTATTAAATTAAAATTTTTAAAACAAAATTAAAAGTTGTATACTAAATACTTTTTAGTATTCGTTTAATACTAAATACTACTAGTTATAAAAAAGTAAGGTTATAGATATAATATAATACATAAAGAAAATAATGAATAGTAAAGATATATATACTAAAATAATTATTAAATATTTATACGTGGAAAGGAACTTTTAGTTTTTTCTTTTCTTCTTTTTTTCGTTTCTTCTCTTTTTTCTCCCTTTTCCGAATCTCTCGTTCCTCTGGGGTTTCACCTTCGTTTTTAGACTTCGACTTCGACTTTTTGTTCTTGTGTTTAACTCCTTCGAGGAAATCACCGACCTACAAGAGTAGAACGCATTATGATGAACCTCTCATGCTGGATGCTTTACAACTAATAGTAGTAGTAGTACAAACCCTAATCTTTATCTTCTGTAGTAGAGGAATCGATTCTTTAGAGGGTTCTTCCTCCTTTTCACCGTGATCCGACTCCTCCTCCTCATCATCCTGCTCTTCCGCCTCCAATACTTCCAGTTCCTCTTCCGGATCGCTTTCCACCGACGCGACCGGTACCACCGGTATCGGGGACGGCAATCTAGTGGCTAGAATGGGTCTCTGTTGGCTGGGAATGGGGTAACTGGAGACTTTCGGTGGTGTCGAAGGCGTCGCTGGCGGTATTCCGATATCGTCATCGGTATCATCATCATCAGCTACGAGAGTGACGTATTCATCGTCGGTTAATTCCTCTCTAGAGGGGCTGCGGTGGGGCTGCGGCGATGGTTCTCTGATAGGGGGCGATAGCGGTGGTGGCGGGGCTTTAATAGAGGTCTCGACTTCGACTAGCGGCGGCGGAGAATGAACCACTGCCTCGGGGACCACTGAAGGCTGAGGATAATCTATGGTAGCCTCGGTTTCGGGTTCTTCGTCTGTATCTGATTCAACGGAAGGTAGCGGGGCTGATGGGTCCGCAGACAGTGGGGCTGATGGGTCCGCCGACAGTGGGGCTAGCGGGGGTGACGGGTCTAGAGTGGCTACGTCGCTGTGCTCCGACGAAGCCGGTAACGCAGAAGAATCCGTCGACATCGACAGTAAGCGCTTGGCCACGCTTTTGCCGTTCAGTTTGTCGAGTTTATTCTGTAGTTTCAGCGCTTTCTTCTCCTAGACAATTAAGAAATATGTAAATTCGCGATTAGACGTATTAACAAATTATTGAAATCTAAAAATATCTACAAATGGAATAGTTATTAACGGATTTTTTCTTCAGTTTTTTCATTTGTCTGGCTTCCATTTGCTCTTGCGTTCGTTCCTTCTTGTCCTTCTTATTCTTTTTAGCCTTCTTAGCCTATCGAGTAAAGGTATGTCAATATCGCTGATACATCGAAACTACTTGGATAACTACCTTCTTCGATAAGGGTTCCTCCATCGATACATCCTCGTCATTCGGTACGCTGTCAGTGCGGATGTTTATTAATATATATACACACACGTATGTGGGAGTGTATGAAAGGTGTTCAATGCCGATGAGTTAAATTAGGAAACGAACGGAAATGAACGATTAAAACAAGATTAACGTTAGTGTGAGTGATAATGTGGGGGCGGGGCTCGCTACTAATCTGACCTATCGGTGAGTGGCGCCGTAACGGCAGGTTCGGGCTCGGTATCGCCTCCTAGTGGCGGAACACTAGCACCTTCGTCGTCGTCTCCACACATGAGCACGTCGGGCGTGTCGAACACGTCGTAACGGTACGAGTTGGACGCGCCCGGTATCAGATCCGTATCCTCCTCCGTGTCTTCGTCGCCTTCCATGCACATCTTGATCTGTTCGTCGGTGTCGTATTCGGGCGACTGTTGGTGCGGCGACTGAGGCTGTTGTTCCTGGAGACGGACGGGCGACGGAAGAGTGGTGTCGGACCCGGCGTCCGGGACGAGTTCAACGCCGCCGACGTCTACTATCTCGTCTGCTACGCTTAGAACGCTGATCTCGAGATCTACGGTGTCTATTTCGGGTTCGGCGGGGTCGGCGTACGGTTCGGGATCGTCTAGAGGTAGTTCGGCGACCTCTACGGTATCGTCGACGCACTCGACGACCTCGTCTTCGACCTCTAGCGGCTGGATCTCCGCCGTAGTGACTTCCTCGTAGACTATGGTTTCGTCGGGGATAGGTTCCGGGGTAGGGGACGCGGGCAGCTGTTCTATACCTTCGATACCACCGTCGTCTTCTTCTTCGTAGTCTGAGATAGCGGTGGAGACTAAAGGCTCCTCTTCCTCCGCCTCCATCTCCTCCTCCTCCTTCTGCTGGTGGTTGTGGTCGGGGGAACGAGGTGACGGAGAAGCCTGTATGGCTACTGCGTCGATGGGTGACAGATGTGAAACGGGCGGTGACGAGGACGGATGACCCGTGTCCTTGAGGACATGATCAGCTGTGACCTCCGCTGCGCCGGCGGAGAGGTCGGGCGGCGACAACGCCAGTTCCGCGATATCTCGGCCCGGCGAATTGTATATGGTCGATCTATTTAATAGGTCGCGTTAACGCGTGACTAGGCGTATCGTGTTTAACACGTGAATAGATGTATGGCGTTAAATACGTGACGTAGCGTACCGTTTTGAACACGTGACTAAGCGTAACGTGTTGAACACGTGTCTAGGCATAATGCAGTGGTGGTGTAGATGGAACGGATTATGATGGTTACCAGTGACTGTAACCGGCGAATTCACAAGAGGTGGGACTATGGGCGTGGCTATATCGAAAATACTATGAATACTAATTCGATTATAGAATATTGTAACTATAAGATAAATATTCAAATTAAATAAAATAACTTTATATAAAAACAATCTACGATATTATATAATCGAATTAGCGTTTATAGTATTTTTGATATAGCCACGCCTATAGTCCCACCCCGTGAATTCGCCGGCTACATTGCATATCCCCTTATTACGATGGCGCGCATTTAGCTAGTAACGAAGAGTGAACAAAGCGAACGATTAGAGAGAACTAGAGAACATAATCACTGTAGGGGGCGTTACCTGTCGTCGTCGATGGATAACACGTCTACTTCTGGCTCGGTGTTGGGTAGATCTGCGTATAGGGGGTACTGTTAACACACTGTTCGCACGACAAACAACTGTATAACTTGACTAACCATCTTTAAGTTCCATAGCCTTCCATTTCTTTGCAGCTTTAGCTTCTTTTCTAAAATTGTCAACCAAATTTAATAAAAAATACCTTATATTTAACTATTATAAAATTAAAATATTTATTGTGGCTACCTCATACTTATACTAATCATTATTATTATTATTATTATTACTACCTATTTTGCCTCTCTTGATCTTTGAGCCTAATAGCTTCAATTTTCATCTCCTGTATTTTCTGTTGTTGATCCCTAAGGTACATGAGCTTCTCGGCCTCGAGTTCAGCCTCCTTGAGATCTAACTGACGTTTTAAATCTTCGGCGCTCAATATACCTGTAGTAAAGGTTGCATGTGAATCGAGAGCCACGGAGTTAACACATAGTAGTATAGTTTTGTAGGTAATATCATATTAAGTGTAAACCCAATGTTTGTACCATGTCGATTTGGGTATCAATTCATATCTATTTTATCTTCCATATTTTTGTTTATCTAATAAACTATATATTATTATTATTATCATATGTAAATAGAGTCTACTGAGTTTTCCGTCATCTTCTATAGTTATCAATATATCATTAACATATCATCAACATATCATCAACATATCATCAATATACCATTAATACTTACATACACGTATTATACAAATTAATGAAGTTGATGTTGTAATATAATTAAAGTAGATCAAGTATAATGTAAATAAATTAAATCTTCATAGTATTCCCTTCTATAGGTGCTTTCACAAAATTCATAATAAAATAATTGAAAATGGGAAAACGTGAGAAATCTTATTATTTGACTTCTTTTATTAAGAAATGTTATTAAAATATTATTACAAAATTCATAAAGTTATAACAATTATTACAGGTAAACAGTTCTGAATTAATATTCTAATATTTAAAAAAAAATATTAAATTATAATATAAATAATAATAAAATTTAATAAAATTATATTTAACTCAATATATCATTTTATATCGTATAATAAATAACAATTATTTTAATATTGATTTTCTAATTACGCTCAAAAGTATGTCGAGTAAGTTAGTCGATTAAATTATATCTATAAATGTGATTACGTTGATATTTATTAATTAAATATCAAATAAATTCATAATATTTGCTTTAAAATAATATATATATACACTATTATAATACTTATATAATTACATATATAAATTTAAATATGTATATATATAAACACTTATATACATATATATTTACATATACATATATATGTATGTATATAAGCTGCAATAATATAGCAAGCCCGGTTAGCTAACGTTGCTGTTGTATTTCTGCGTCGTTGACTATGGCATCTTTCACTCTCTGTACGACCACCTCTATGCAGTCAGAATAGTTCTGGTGTCTTTGTGCCTTGTCTTCTTCCGTTTCGTACTGCGTCTATATCGGTGAGTGAAGGGGGGGGTGTGAGGGGGGTGGTGAGGGGGGTGAGGGGGGCGGTGAGGGAGTGGTGAGGGGGGTGGCGGCGGTGGTTTAAAGGTGAGGGGGCGAGTATTGTATGCGTTTGTGATATCCACGTATTATCAACGTATTGTAATATTTATTTATATATATTTATATAAATAATAAGATATATATATATATATATATATTTATATATTTATATATATATATATATAAATAATAATATAAATTACTGGAATAAATGCATGACATACGTTTAGAGTTTGATCGTAACGCTCAGGTCAATATTAAGGGCGCATGAATAATTTAACATTGTACACTATGCATTTAAATTACAGAATATATAATATACATCCATTCTCTATATGTACATATATATATATACTTTATTATATATACTTTAAGAAAATATAATGCTAATTTACGAATGTATTATGTAAATAATAATAATGCTGCATCATTATCATACTAGCATAGCAAACAGTTTAAACAATAGGTGTCTGTACAACAATAGGTATGTTACTAACATCAAATCTATCAGCGTTGTTCATGGTAGCACTGGCCTGGAAAGGGTAATATTATCAATGTTATTATGTATCACTCAAGTACAACTATAACTGTAACTGTATGATTAATATAGTCATTGATTAAGGATGACAAATACAATATTTCTTATTAAAAACTATTTAAAAATGTATTATTATTATTCAAATTAATATGTTATTTATTTATTTATCTTATATTAGTATTGTAAATAATAATTTTTCTGATTAAATAAATAAATCCTCATTATAATATAGTGAAATTGCGATCGTTAACATTCGCTATTGAATTAAATTAGTTTTATCAAATTAACCAAAACCTTAATTCTATTAATCATAGTGTTAATATATATACAGTTATTATATTATGTCTAAAGGGGGTATTATTGCTAGAATTCTTGCAATTAAATTACTTTCCGGCACCTGCAGGAAATATAGTAACTTTAAAGGGGGTATCCCACTACAACTTGCTAGAAAATCACTTTCTAGCAAAAATTTCCGGACATTATTTCCGTAAATACTGGTAGTGGAATGTGCTTCCCCTTTAAGTAGCTAGCGCGTTTAAGCAATATAGAAACTTAATTTCACACACACATATATGGACGGCCGATTGCTTTATAAGCACAGTTCGAAGTACACCGAAAAATGTACGTATCTATAATGTACTATCTATACTAAAAATAAAATTCTATATTTAAAATACATCATATCAACGTTCCTCGTAATTTTGTGTATTTAAATTGAATTTATATAACTGTATCGGTATACACTCGAGCGACGCTAATCAGTGATTGGTCGGTTGAATGGAAACCTTGGCCAGTAGTTTATTGTGATACTTGGAGTACTTTCCCTTATGGTGAGAGGCAGCCTTGCCGGCGCTTCTTGCCATCGGGTCGGCGTTGAAGTTCAGGTGATTCATCTTGTCGGGACTGATGCCCAGTATGTCGATGTCGTCGTCTGTGATCGCGTGTAGCATGTATACGCGTGGTGTAGTTAGTGTACATCTATGTTTAGATTGCGAGCGCGCGCATCTCAATGTGTATAAACATACGTCGTATATTCCTCTATATACACATACGTGTCTAGGTATGTATGTACGTATGCATTTCCTACGTTGATGGGGAATTAGTGGTCGGATAGCGTAAGCGTACACAAATCGTATAAGGGTATTTATCTAGATAAGTTCTGGTTCTATACTTAACCTGGCGTAAAAACCTAAATCTGATAATAATAATAATAATGATATATTATTTATTTTAGACATCAGATCTAGGCAAATTTAAATCCGATCATTTCCGATCCACTCGTCATATGAAACTAAATATACGCACGTACACCAGACACATACATAGTGTATGTATGCTACGATTTAGCTAGCTAGATGTATTACAATACTACACGAGTGGTAGTGCTGGAAGCAGTTACGCATCTCTCTACAGCGTAACGTAGCCGATAGTTATGAGAGAGTTAGAGAATTTCGTAGCCTAAATGTATAGTCGAATTTAACGGAATAATTCTCCGGTATTTTAAATATAGATCACATACGTCTACCGACTCGCGTCTAGGGTAAACTAGTATTTATTACCGTGAACCGAAGCCTTGGAGAGGACGGCGGGAGGTGCTCTACTGTCGGCCATCTTGCCGTGACCTTTGATCGGCGAGAGTAGACCGGTAGTGGACATCTTCACTCCGCACATCTCGTAGTTTGAGTGCTGCACCTCGTCTGCTGTCACTGGACTGTATTGTGGTAGTGTTACAGGTGGTGATGGGGGTGGGGGTGTAGTTAGAGTGTTGCACCTCGTCTGCTGTCACTGGACTGTGTGGTGGTAGTGTTAGAGGTGGTGATGGGGGGTAGGGGGTGGTGATGGGGGTGTGGGGTGGTAGGGATGGGGGCGTAGTTTGAATGCTGCACCTCGTCTGCTGTCACTGGACTGTGATCCGTGTGGTGGTAGGGTTAGAGGTAGTGGTGGGGGTGGGGGGTCGAGGCAGTATAATAAAGAAGGTAGTGAGTCATCAAATGATATATTCAACATCAGTTAGACCATTACGACTCATCTCAAACAGTATAACAGATGCAGTAACAGACACGATAATGTTGTTTACGCGAGGAGAACCGTGATTTTTTAGCGGGCGAAGAGGAGATCACGTCTATATTGATGTCGACGTCTTCTCCAGTAGGTGGCACTACTTGTTCTCCGGGTTTAATTAGAGGTACGGTGGATGACTGTACAATGAAGGAATAGCAGGTCAACAATGCTGCATAGTACTGGTTAGTAGGTTATAGCATAATATATTTATATATAAGAAGCTTAATATTTAAAAAAAATATAATATATATATATATATACAAAAATATCATTTTAAAAACATAAATTAAATGTATTATATAATTTATTTACTACAATCATAATTCAATATTAAGAGTTACATTTTAGTAATTAACATACAATGTTAAGACATAATGCTTACATAAAGAGGCTCGGACATATAGTCACTGTGTTAGTTAACATTTAAATAACTAGGGTATCTCATTAGTAATAACATGATAATACAACGACAGTAGAAGTACTAGTTACGCTACACTACATTGACCTGGCTCCACTGCAGGTTGTCGACTTGCTCGTGAACCTTGACGAGATCGCTGGCGTTGTACTGTGCCTCAGCCAGAGCTACAGCCCTTAGCTGTGCTAGTTGTATCTCCTCTATTGTGGGGGGGGGGGGGTGGGGGTTAGGGTGGCGGGGGGTGGCTGTTAGAGCTGTGCTAGTTGTATCTCCTCTATTGTGGGGGTGGGGTGGGGGTTAGGGTGACGGCGGTGGGTGTTAGAGCTGTGCTAGTTGTATCTCCTCTATTATGGGGGTGGGGTGGGGGTAATGATGGGGGTTAGGGAGGCGGGAAGTAGCTGATAGAGCCAAGATAGTTGTATCTCCTCTATTGTGGGGGCGGGGGGTGAGGTGTGGGGTAATCAACGCAAGAAATGGGGGTTAGGGTGGTGGGGAGTGGCTGATAGATCCAGGATAGTTGATCGTACGAGGAAAGTAAACTATTATATTACGAGCGCGAATTAGTGGTATAATTAATATTTAATGTCGAATAATAACAATAAATTATAACTACAACTATATACTTAACACCACAACTACGGCTCTCTCTACTATTAACTGACTAGGACGGCATCGACCTACGTACGACCTTTAGCGGTGACCCTGTCCATGAGCGGGAGATAAGTCTCGAGGTAGACATCGCTGGAGTGTTCCGAGTTGCTCTGCTTCCTCTTCTCGAGTTCCTTGTAGCGTACGGTGACGTCTAGGGCTACGTCGGACAGGGTACAGTCTTTGAAGCGCTCGCGGGGTATGTCCAGTTGGTCTTGGTTCATTATGGCCACTACGAGTGAGGGGGGCGGTTAAGGTAATGTAATGAGGCGAGGGTGGGGCGTTAATGGGGCGAGGATAGAGTAGGTCAGATGGTGATGAATGTGGGGGCGTGGGAGGGTAGTGATGAGGGTGGATAGGGTAGGGCGGGGGGTGTGGTGTTAACGTGACGGGAAGGGTGATAGTGTATGAAGGAAATTATGGTACAATATGAGGATGATTGTAAGGTAAGATGGATGGTATGGAGATGGGGAAGGCAGGCCTGGTAGTAAGGTTGAGGACACTAAGCTTATAGGTAACACACTGTTGCATTACATAATTCAACGTATGTTATCATTATATGTATGCATATATATATATATATATATATATATGTATAATATAATTGTATATGTGTGTGTGTGTGATATAATTCTAATAATATGTGTACTGCAGCGTAGTACGTTCCAAGTCGTATACTTACAATCATAATGAGAATAGTTCATCCAATTAGGCGATCTATAATAAATATGATGCATACTTAGTAAGTATAGTAATGTATAAGTATACACTAGAAATTGTCATAGCAACCACTCAATGATATTCAACGATGATTCACTAATGATTATTCTATTACACGGCTATTGTTAAATAATATAACAACCTAAGTGGTACGAGATGTAGAAGTAGTAACAATAGTTTATAGCTTGATTACATATAAAGTAACGATACATGTGTAAATGTGATATTTAAATATATTATCCGATTATAATGTTATTTAAATTTATACATAATGGATGGATATTAGAAGCATTATATATTATGGTTAAATTGGTTGACATTAATAAACTTTAAGAGATCTTTAAAATGTCATTATGATATCAATTGAGAATTTTGACTAATATCTTAGTGAGACATACTGACAGTAACAATAATAATAGTCTGACTGCTAAACCCAGTTATTGTACTAAACCCAGTTATTGTACTAAACCCAGTTATTGTACTAAACCATGTTACTTTACTAAACCCTGTTACTTTACTAAACCCAGTTATTGTACTAAACCCAGTTACTTAACTAAACCTGGATATTTGGGGATGGATTTCTTCTGAGCGAACGGAATGGGTTCCACATGCTTCATGTATTCGATGAGTTCGGGTACGGATATCATCATCTCTTCCATCGCTATCCATGTGTCGGATATGTTCGGCTCCGTTCTACCGACTATGTGGTGAGTGAAGGTCGCGTGAAGTAAACAAGTGAGTGAAGGTCGCACGAAAGAAACAAGTTAGTCGTCGCATGAAGGAAATAAGTGAGTGCAGGTGTAAGTGTAGAAGCATGAAAATCATATGTGGTAAAGGTTCACTGTTTACAATAATAGCGATACGTTAATGGTATTTACTTTATACATTTAAGTTAATACCAATTATGTATTACATAAGCCAATAAGTATATTGTAATATAGTTAGATACGCCCACTTAATACAATAAATCAGGCACTCTTCGCTTAGCTATTAAACGTGACACTTATCATCACATAACTAACTATACGACTCTATACAAACTAATAACGACGTTACTGACTACTTACGGAACGGAGTCGACTCCGGAACACTTACTTATGAGTCATAGTAATGAGTCATTTAGTAATGAGTCATTTAGTAATGAGTCATTTAGTAATGACACACTACGTTCTATATACATATTGTAAATATTATATATATATATTATAATACATTAATAATTCACCGTAGTATACTAATAGATTAGAGAAACGGTGGTTAGAGACACTAATGGTATACATATCAATGTATGCCGATAAAGGTTGAGTGCTCTTCACCGTGGATATATAGAGAAAATGGTGATAATATTCCATTATTATAATTACACCGCAACCTCCTGTAGTATAACGCGAGCTATGGAAAGCAATCGTAAATGATAGCGAATGTCTTAGATAAATGGCGTAATAGTTAATTGTTGTGAGATGGTACTCGCTAAATAATAGTGAGATATTTCGGACCGATAATAAAACATTATTAGTACATAGCGAGCGTGTAATACTGCGCTATAGCGAGGTAACGCGAAATAGTTTTTAAATATCAATCAATTTTACTATTACGATTAAATATTCGCAACACATAAATATCAATCGATAGTGAAACTACAGTAATTACATAGTGAAAGCGAGGATAACCGCCGCGTCGCTCATCGTTACGCAGCTAGGTGCGGGCGTACTTACACTGTTCCGTGTAGTAGTGAGCCGTCTCGCCTATCTGGCTGATGAACATCTCGAGTATGTCCGACAGGATGTACAGCGAAGGCTGCGATATCGAGTTCCAGCCGAGAGACTGTATTGCACACGTCGAATATACATGTATTATATATATTATAGATGGAGGTTTAAATATGCTATAATGGAATGCTATATATGAAAGAAGCTATGCGTATTGAAGTAATGTATATCTTAATTAAGTAATATATATATATATATATATAAATAGTACAAGTTATTTTATGTTCACTAGTTATGTAATAGACGCCTTTTTTATGGCTGGTTTAAAACGGTTTTAATTTATTTCGTCGTGTATTATTCTATACACATTATTTTATTAATAATGCATGAATGAAACTTAAATGTAATTAATATAATCATCATTCTACATAAGTTATATACATATATCGGCATTTATTATCGTATGTACGCTATCGATGATACTTTTTTCTATATAACATCAATATCTATAATAGAACTTATCATAGTATCGCTATATTTATCTATTATAATAAAGGGTGTATCTAATAAATATGTCTTATGTGTATTATCAAATGTGGTCATGCTATATATTTAATATTTAGCATCAAATAATACAAATTTTGGTATTATAATGAGTTATAACCTTAGGTTAAACCTACAAATAATTTACAAATTAATCATTGATTTAATATAATTATTCAGATATATGATATATCATATATGATTCAGTGAATGATTCATTCACTGATTTACTGAATCAGTATTTCAGTGAATTAGTAATGATATATCTGTTATGATATAAATTAGTAATTCTTGTAATATAGTATTCACTGAATACCACAAATATATATGTTTAATAGACTATTAATAATAGTCTATTAATAATAGATATGCTTAATCTATCTGATTTAATATACTATATTAAATAAAGTATGGAAAAGTATCTTTATATACCATATTATATAGTATATACGTTTTATGTATAATACATCATGTAATACATATCATATGTCATATGATTTACAAATTATATTTATTAAATTATTTAAATTTTAAATTAAAATGTTTGACTTTAGATAAGATACAGCGATCGAATGAACTCACTGATATTATATATCAATATGTATTATATTATCAATGTTATTCCATACACAACTATAACTATATCATTTGATTATACATTATTCAAAATAGTATAATGATTATAATAATCTTAAAATAAATATAATTATATTTTAACATTTTTGATAATTTTTTAAAATTATTAGGTATATAATAGTATTTGTATTAACTTATATATAATTAATATACCTGACACCATTGTGCAATTGATACACGTAATACTGCTCTACTGTAATCATCTGCCATATTTAATACATTCAATAATCATTTAGATTACAAAATACATTTTAATAACAAATATTAAAAAATAATTTATATTGTTTACCACAAATTTTACAAAATATATTTATATCGGATGTTATACAAATAATTATAAATAGTATTCTGGGAATATTTAAATGTTTACACAGCGACCGGGTTTTTTTTTGTAATATATTTATTTTATTTGAAAAATTATATTTATAGAATAATAATTTTATAAAAATATATTAATATAATATTCAACTGTATTGTTAATATTTCACATGTATTTCTAATATGAAAACATGTCGTTTAGTTTAAATTATAACACCTTAGTTACGAAATTATTTTTGTAATCATTTAGTAAATGATTTACAAAATTATTTTATAAATATAATAATATATTAAATTTTGTATTAATATATAACAGTATATTCATTTAATTTAAATTTTAAAATATTCTACATATTTATAAATAACATGGGGTTATTCGGATTATTAGCTCAATGGTTAGGAGTAAAAAAGCAGAATGCTAATATCATTGTATTGGGACTTGATAATAGTGGAAAATCTACTATCATAAATAAAATGAAACCAGACGAAAGTAGAAAGCATGAAGTTGTACCAACTATTGGATTCAATGTTGAAAAGTTTGTTTCGCGATCGTTGAGCTTAACTGCATTCGATATGTCAGGACAGGTTATATGCATATGTTTAACATAACGTTACTACCTACAAATATAGTATTACTACTATTATAATAATTATATAGTATATATTATAAGTATTATATTAAATATACTATATATATAATATATATAGTAACTATATAATTATTATATTGAGTATATAATATTATATTACTAATTATTATACTTAGTTACTAAGTTAGTATATTATATTTAATATACCATAATAAATATACTATGCTATACCATACTAATAGTATGATACTATATTATATAGTATATATTGTACTTCTTCTATTCTTATCAATGAGCACATATCATCTCCTAGAAATATTTCTTACGGAGTCCCGCAAGGCTCTTTATTAGGACCAATTCTTTTTAATATTTATCTACTTCCTATTTTTGATATAATTTTAAAATTTCCCATTATATCAGTTCACTCATACGCTGATGATATACAACTTAACGTAAAATGCACTTCTGATATCAATTTTGCTCCAAATATTATGTCTAACTGTATTAAATCTATACATACTTGGCTTTCAAATAACTCTCTATCACTGAATCCCAATAAAACAGAATCTATATTTATTCCCAGACAACTATTAACAGTCCCACCATTTATCATGGTTAACAATCATAATATCTTATATTCTGATAATGTTAAATATCTTGGTGTTTATTTCGACAGTTCTTTATCGTTTCATCGCCACATCTCAAATTTTCTTCTCTCTATAAACTTTCATCTTCACTCTTTCCGTCTAATCCGTAACTCCATCTCCTTAAGTGTTTCTATAACTCTCGCCTCATCTTTCATATTACCGTTTTTGATTAGTGCAATATTCTCATTTTCTACTTACCTGGCTAGCAAATTAAAAAAATTACAAATACTACATAATGCATACCTACGATCAATTACACAAATACATATTTCTCCATATTTACATAGATTGCATTGGCTACCAATAAAATTTAGAATAATATTTAAAGTTTTTCTATTAACTCATAACTCTCTTCACCACAACCTACCTGCATATCTATCTTCCTTAATATCTATTCCTACTCATACTATCTCTCTCCGTTCTACTACTTATTACCTTCTACATCTACCCTCTAAGCTTAATCTACATACTACAAATATTCGTGCATGGCACATATCGGCCCCTTATCTATGGAATAAACTACCACATAATCTACGCTCCACTTAATCCACCACCTCTTTTAAATCTCTATTAAAAACATATCTATTTACTATTGCATTTCCCTTATCATTATTTTTATCACTATTTATATCAATATCTACAATTTTATTTACTATTTATATTAATGTTGAGTACTTTCTGTATTCCGATTGTTAATTATTATTAGTTATATTATTTTCGTTTATGCTCCGTTATATTATTTTTTGTTTTTCCTTTAGACACTTGATTGCTATGGTACAAAGAGTCTTTAAAATAAATTGATTTGAATTGAATTGAATATATATATATATATTAGATTGTCATAAATAATATATATATATACTATATAATATAGCACTTTTTTTAAATGAACAAAACCTACCAAGGTCCACTTTATTCAGTTTTTAATATCGAATCATAGTATATAATTAAAATTCCATAACATATAATATCCATGGCCCCAAGTTAACATATAGTCAAATTTTCTTATTCTCATATGTTAATTTAATTATATTAGTCTATATTTTCAACAATTTTATTACAATTTTTGTTATATCATAGTATATATGTATCATATTATATTACATAATGGATAATTCTATTTTTAATAATTGTGATTAAAATTGATTACTAAAATTTGAACACTTTGTAGTATTTTCATAAGTAATGAAGCCTATTTTTAAAATAATAATATACATAATTAAATAAGCACACATTATATTTTGTAGTTACACCAATACTTGTATTGTGAGCTATATTGATTAATAGGTTAAATTAGACTAAAATAGTACACAAATATATTTTTTATATTGTTAATTACAAAAAACTAATTTGAGTTGATCATCTAAAATTAATAATTATATGTATAATAAAGTACAAAATGTGAATCTTAAAAATTTTACAATTTGAAAATGGCAAGTATTCATAAATTCTATAATTTATACAATTTTATGACTAATTTATCTATTTACTTGCATATGCTATATACAAATAATCAATTTTACTCTTGGGGGTCTCAGATGAATAACATATAATATATATATATATATATATATATATATATATATAAAAATGGATTTAATTTTCATGATCAATACAATACAAATACAATAATAATATAAACATCATTACTTTATAAACGTATAATAAATTATTACTATTAATAATAAATTATTAATTTTGTATTTTTATAATATATTTTATGAATATAAATCAAAAACTTTAAAAATTCTACGAGTATAAATAAAACAATGAGAATTAATTAAAAAATATATTTTATAAATAACAAATATTAACGAAAAGAAAGTAATATCTAATTATATATTTTTCTCAAACACATACGTCAAAACAGATTTTATTATTTCATTATATAATTGTCTAGATATATATTATATTTATTATATTTTATTATATATATTATAAATGTATCTTATATACAATATAGAGTATTTAAGTATATTAAGTAAATCACCAAATACCCAATATAATAGCATCATTGCAATATAGGATTTATAAAATGAAATCTATATAAAATTAGCTTTCTTAATATCATTGTAAGTTTTTGTATGACTTTCTTATATTCTAATATATATTCGGATGTTTTATACTCTATTGTTATTTACATAAAAATTCAATAATATTAGTTTTTACAACTTTGTAAATGTGTCCGTACTAGCGGTATTATTGTCTATATACTCTATTATTCACTTGCACAATATACACATTTTATAATTAAAGTGTTAAGTAAAAGTATCTATTTATCTAACTAATTGTATTCTAATTTTTATATCCTTATCCCATAATTAACTCATGAGTTTGTTAAACCTCA
Source organism: Osedax fenrisi (assembly GCA_964019155.1). NCBI lineage: Eukaryota > Metazoa > Annelida > Polychaeta > Sabellida > Siboglinidae > Osedax > Osedax fenrisi. Next base: position 17,408,038 of record OZ025241.1, read on the forward strand.
GTAATGAACACTACAAACAGTAATAGATTCATAATAGCAGTATAACAGCATATATAATAGCCTCAAATGTTTACATTGTGCTATTATGCTGATATTATGTTGCCATTAAATGTCTATTATGCTGCTATTAATTTTTCATGCTATCATTCTGCTGTTATGTTGCTATTTAAAGTCTATTATGCTATTATTATGCTGCTATTAATTTTAAAAGTATATTATGCTGATATTATGTTGCTATTATTATAATAATATCAACATCTATTATGCTATTATTATGCTGCTACTAATTTTAAAAGTATATTATGTTGCTATTATTAGAATAATATCAAAAAATAATTGAATACGTAAGAGATAACATTATAACAGCTATATTGAGTGAGATCTATTTAATACAATCAACACTAATATAGATATAATCTTAGAGGTATCGGCGCTACAAACCCTAAACGTGATGTGCTGTTAATAATCCGATATATATTAGTCTCGTGTCTCTAATCTGGGCCATTTAACTCTATTTACATTGAATATATATATAACATGTAAAAGTACGTAAGGCTGTATTTATACGGTATGCCCATAAAAGGGCACAGATATCAAAGTGTGTCAAAATCTATGACCACATTTTAGATGGGCAGAGTGTGTTTAAACGCTTGCAGTTTAAAGGGCACCAATATTCAATGTGTTAACTTACATGAACGTATGGTCTATCCGAATCACCTAGAGTAGATAGGATGATGATCCGGAGCTATATGTTAAGTGTAATATTAGCATTGATTCAAAAATATATAATCTGAATTATATCGACCACTTTTAAATCATAATTCGGTGTAAATGTTTATGTGAAAGATCATATTCCTATAGAGTATAAAATACTTCCTCCTTTGTATATATATCTTCCTATCTACTATACTATCTTTCTATCTACTATACTATCTTCCTATCTACTATACTATCTTACTATCTACTATACTACCTTCCCTTATACTATATTACTCGTCAAGCACCTAGTTAATGAGATAACATAATATATCTTTTTATATTGTATGCACATATGTTATATTGCCTTCTCTGTTGTGTATCATATCATATACACAGTATAGCACGTGAATCATGCATATGTTAATTATGAGAGAGAAAATGTTCTTAATTCTTTACACTAGTTGATTATGTTGTGGGATTTATAATTTTTATATATATTTATATTTGTGTCGCACATTTATAATTGATATCACAAATTATTACTTATCTAATGTGTTTTCAGAATGATCATTCTGTTATTCGGATAACTTATATCTTATACTTAGAATTACACATAATATTCATAAAATAAGCCACTCTACCTTATGGTAAATATTGAATATAGTCATGGTTATAATAATGAAATTTTTTTTATTTTTTTCTGATATATATATATTTTTTGAAATATGTATACAATTAAATAGTATATCAAATTAATAATTATACTTAATATAACTAATATGTATATACATTTTATATATATAAATTAATTAAATATAATGAATTAATTAATAAGATATACTAGTTGAAACATTATATAAAATATATTATAATTTAAATATAATCCTTAAAACTATCATATCATATAATAAAGTTAACTAATTAATACATTACCAGTCTTTATAACGTTTATAATGCGTGTACAATAGAGCTGTAATATCATGTAATGTATAATTCATAACCATTAGATGGATACATTAATGTAACAACAATTGTTATAAGCTACTTTAGTATTCAGCGTGCGTTAGTTCTATTAGCACCACCGGCCTACTATCGCTAATGCGTGTATTGGATCGCAACGTTTTGTATACATAACATAACGTATAGCTTTAGAAGTATTAGGTGTGGTAATGGGATTTCAGCGTTGTTAATCATGTCTGTATAACTGTTTAATATTACAATATAGATATCGTCATCATCATTATCTTAGATCCAATATATATATATGTATAATAAATTAATAATTTGGTTATTTAGTATATAGAAATCACATCATTGAATTCCTAGAATAAATACAATGATTATAATCGTCTAATAGATAATAGATAATTATCTAATCATCACACACCTACAGCGTAGGTCCTACAACGCACAATAATACGAACAAACCCGCATACACGCACGCGTACATGCGGCATATCATCGTGTCGCACACACACACTCAACACACTAGGGTATCTAGTACTAGCTAATACAACGTAACGTTACACCATTACACGCCGGATACCACTAGAGATTCTACCTGTGTACCCGGTGTTAGAGTGCTTTAACGGTTCAGCGCAGTGTCATTACGGTGTAGACCCTCAATCTATTTATGGACCACCGCCGCGCTACTATTATTATAGGCGTATGTCTATATATAACTATTAATTAAATTGTTATTTTAACGAAATTATCCAATTCCACAAATATTATAAATATATCTACATATATATCTACATATATATATATATATATATATATATATATATATATATATATATATATATATATATATACATTAGTATTTATATCAATCTATTTATATTTATTATATTTCTATATAAATGTTATATAAATATATATAAATATAAATATATATTACCTTTTTACATTAGAAATATATAGCAATAATATGACATGCACATGGAATAACCTAATTAAATTATACTTAAATTAATGTACAATTTAAATTATTTTAGTTATTTCGAATTTATCTGTTTAAGAATTTAAAATAGGCAGCTTTGATAAATATAGCATTACTACCCCTGTAGGAAAAATACGATCAAAATGAGTAGTCAAGTAATATAAAAATATGATTACAATTAATGGTTACAATTATTGATAAAATATTATTATTAATTTATCCCTTGTAAGTGTCCAATATTTAAGTATTACAACACTAGACAAACTAGTGGATGATTTGTAGAATATTCAATTAGATTGTTTAAAATAAATATTTATTTATGTCAAGTTATGAAATACAAACAAGGAAACTCTTCAATCAGATACTACACTTTGTCACAGCTTACATAAATAAGTGAACCTTTACGAAGCTAATTTATATCTTTCTTTTAAATACATATTAATTATGCGATAAACGTATATTTATATTTTAATAGAAATAAATTTATATTCGCAAATTTATCGTTTTTTGTCATACTTAATATACTTCTCACATACATTCATATAAATACACAATAACACGTTTACATTAAGTGCATAATACCGTTGTACACCGAGTCTTACTTAACATGCATCAGTACTGTTATTCTATATATGTTTAATATAACACCCCCCTCCGTAAACGCATACAATGGACCGTTCCATTATACGCATTACTCGTTTCACGTTATATAGTCCGTCACGCTTCATCGTACGTCATCGTCGGACTATATAACGGCGATCATATCGCTACTACGACAGTCCAATAAACAATGTACATAAGCCTCGACTATCTATATAACAATCTTAACACGCGTGTCTCTCGCTTACTTAGGGTAGGTACCGCAACCTGTGGGAGCACTACTACCGAGACTGCCACGGCATCATCTTCGTGCTGGACAGCTCCGATCACATCCGCATGTCCGTGGCCAAGGACGAACTGAACATGCTGCTGGAACACGAGAATATCGCCCAACGTAGGATTCCGGTTAGTGCCGGAGGTCAGAGGTCAATGGGGGTGGTACTAGGTCACACTACTAGTGTGTGTGCGTTCAGCGTTATACATATGTACTACATACAACTAGTAGTACTAGTGTCATACTATTAGTGTGTGTGCGCTATACTTAAGCGGAGGAGGAGGAAGAGAAGTTCGGGCCTCGCATTCGCCACTATTTGTGAATGCGGTTTATGCATGTTCGGCGCTGCATAAATCGAGGCGTTTTTTTATTAATTGTAAACCCGATGTTAATTTTGTACCACGTCGATTTGGGTATCAATTCATATCTACATGCTTCACCTCACTATGCTATACACTTGTGTAACTGCATTGAGGAGTCCATATCCAATATACTATAGTATACAGTACTACTACTACTACTACTAGCGACACCTGTACTACAACTACTACTACACGAACAGGTGTTATTCTTCGCGAACAAGATGGACTTACGCGACTCCCTGTCCAGCGTGAAGTGTTCTAATCAACTGGAGCTGGAGAGAATCGCTGATAAACCGTGGCACATCTGCGCGAGTAATGCCAGGTAATTTAGTATAGTAAAAACTATGTACGTACATCATATATAGTTTACTGTTTAAAATCTCTATCTAGATACAAATTGTATTTTCATATAAGCATATAGTTAATAAGTGTTAAATTTTAATGGAATTCTATTAAATATACTACTTAAAATAGCGAATAAAATATAAAATAAATATCATCTTTATTTGAACGTATACATAACGCATATTAAGTACATGTTTATTAGTTAAATAATAATGCTAATGAATGTTTTCAAGGACTGGAGAAGGTCTAGAAGACGGCATAGGCTGGCTTATCGATCAGCTCAAGATCGTCATCTCAAACTAAGAAACCATTCGACGAGACCCCAAATCACACATTCCATACCCGTTACTCTAGGGCTGTGGTACCGACGTTATGCATCGGTGACTTCTCGTTACCGGCTCATCCAATCAGATTGTTACATTTAAATGATACGATGATCTGATTGGATAAGCTGGTAACGAATCGTCCTCGCACATCATTAACACCACAACCTTTATTATTCCTATATTATATATATATATATATGCTCTTTCATCCTATATTAACATACCAATCTATCCTATTAGTTCACCTATAAATTAGCTTATATATCACCCCATGCTATTAGTTAACTTTCATGTACTATAGTACCCTTACACACGATCTACCACATTAGATTCACTATTTTCACTATTGTGTGTTATTTGTTTACGCTTGACCCCCGCCGACCCCGTCCCACTGTTTATTATTATGCCTTTATAAAAAGCCTTTTCCACTCTATATATATCCTCGTAGAACACTGAAATTTATTCTTTTATTCGACGTTTCGTTAAGGAATTCTAGTCAAAATGTTTATTGTAAAAATTTATTTTCATAAATAAAACCGTTAATAGTATATAACAAATACTCGAATCTGTACACGTATATATGTATAATTGTATATGTATATACAATGTCTGTCTAAAATCATTAAAAATCTATTTACAAATTCGTAGCTAATATGCAGAGTGATTATTGTAGGGCCGTGAATCGTGAGACGGATGGGGCGGGTTTAATTGTGGGCGTGGCTTGTAAGAAGATGGCTGATAGAACGGTTGTTGCTGCTGCTGCTGCTGTTCCGACTGTTTATAATTGATTCTGGAGACTGTGTGTGTGTGTGTGTGATGAGTAGCATTAGTACGATGGTGATAATATAGGGGTCGTATATAATAAATAATCAATACTTATAATAAAATAAATTATTTAAATATATATTTAAATTAATTTAATTTATAAAATAATTACCACTAATAACAATAACAAATATTTATAACAATAACAAATATTTATAACAATAATAATAAAAATAAATAAAATATAAATAATGATAATAATAAATTAATAGTTATAAATAAATAATAATAACAATAATAAAAATATTAATATTAAATTATATTAGTATTAATTTCATAAATTATTATAATATAAACATAACGTCTATAAATGATTAATTATAACAATAAAGCGACTACTACTACTACTACGTACCGTCACTCTTGGGAGGCAGGGGAGGACGTCTAAGCCGTAGTGTGACAGTGTTACCAGAGTCTTGGATGAGGTTGATGGCCTGGTTATGAGTCATGTCGGATGTGTTGTAGCCTCCTATCTCTAGTAGTTCATCGGCTACCTGTGTGTGTAATGGTGTGTGTAGTGGTATGTGTAATGGTGTGTAGTGGTGTGGGTAGTGGTGTGGGTAGTGGTATGTGTAGTGGTGTGTGTAATGGTGAGGGTAGTGGTATGTGTAGTGGTGGATGTAGTGGTGTGGGTAGTGGTGGGTGTAATGGTGAGGGTAGTGGTGTGGGTAGTGGTGTGTGTAGTTGTATCTGTAGTGGTGTGTGTAGTGGTGTGTGTAGTGATGGGTGTAGTGGTGTGTGTAGTAATGGGTGTAGTGGGGTGTGTGTGCGTGTAATTATACCGTAATGACAAATGTGGCGAGCTTAGGTAAAGACAATATATGTGTGTAAAAATCAATATTTACCGTTTTCTCGTGTAACAAATTATATATATGATGGTGTGGTTTATTATTACATACATCTATATGACATCAGATGTATGTACAGAATGTATGTGTATTATACTAATGTAAATACTGCTATGACGCAATAGTAGATGTAATGGTACATAGTATTGACCTTCAAACGGCCGTCAAGGTCGGCAGCTCCCCCATCAGCCACGCGGAGGACGTACAGAGGCATGTTATTGAACTCTCGCCCACCCCGTATGGAGAAGCCGAACCCCCTCGAACCCCGGTGTAGATTCACAGAATACACGACGCCCTCAGGGGGCGGGGCGTGTGCGCTCGTCATTGGGGGGGCGGCGGTGGCGGGGTGCATTCCAATCTGATGACGGAGGGGTCAAGGATAGAATAATGGTATATAAATGTTTATATAAATTGATTAGGGTTAAATTATATAAAAAAAAGTACAAAAATAAATTGTTTTTTATATCTAGATATTATTTTATACTTAATCTTAAAAATGTCGTTATCAGGGGTTTAATAATTGCATTCGAGTTGGTTAGTGGAACCCCTTTAAGGATTATTCTATAAAGTTTTGTAATAATATTAATGTAATATTTAATTTAAAAATAATAAATTACTAATCATAAATAAATTATTAATTTAACGATGATAAAATATCACTTATAGATATTCTCAGTATTGTTTAGAATATAATTCAGCAGGTTCTAAATACAAGTATCTGTATCTAATACGTGTATAGCTACAATATAATTCATTCTATGTATATTTAAAGGGGTAATAAAGGAGATATAAAATCAATAGTTTCATAGTCTCATCGATAGTTTTTACTATCGTAGAGAGTTTCATAGTACCGTGATTTGACCTCACTTACTACAACAATATCAGATACATTAACTATGGGGCTATAAAGGAGGGTATTACGAGATCTAAAACGTTCATCGTGTTACAGCAGTGATACAGCGTACAGGTAATGCACCGAGAGTAGGTGCGCTGCAACAGGGGGGACGGGGGGGAATATGCCCCCCCCACGTTAAAATATGTATTGTAATATATGTTGATTGGTTGGTCACCCCTACATACAGAATAGTTCCAGCACCCCTAACTGAGAGCCCAGTACTTCAACATCAAGGTATCGCAGCGGATGTAATCGCTCAGATAACATAGGCAATATTCATGCTAATACAGGCAAACACTGATAATGGAAACAGATAACAATAATAATAAAAATAAAATATAATAATAATAAATTAATAGTATTAAATAATATTAAATAAATAACAATAACATCAATAAAAATATATTAATGATAATTTTTTAAATTATTATAATAAACAAGACTATAAATGATTAATTATAATAATAAAGCGACTACTACTACTACTTCTACACCACTACTAACGTTCTGCGGTACGATGGTCAAGTTGACCAGTCGCCGTGCCGAGTTCAACAGATTCGAGAGTTCGTTGATGCGCGTCAGTCCCGCCGACGGTACTTCAAGGTCGTCGATAGCGATCAGAAGGTCGCCGCTGAATATCTGCTGGCTCTGGGCGGCCGGACCGTTGTCGGTAACTTCACCTGGTGGAGGAGAGGCGTACTAGGTGAACCGCGTTGTCATGACGACGACAACTATACTAATGGCCGTCCGATGGAGTAATTAACATATGAATTTCAAGTAATTGTTCCGGAATATAACTTACTTACTATACCTACATTAAAAATATACATATATAGGGGTAATTGTCTCGATATGCAACACTGCTTCTATAATTACCCTAGCATTGCCTAAATCTGATAATAATAATAATAATAAAATATATAAATATACAATATACATATAAATACCTACCCACTATACCATACAAAGACAATTGGGACGATATTAATATCTTTGCATCGCGCTTAAGAAAGTAGAAGATAATATATACATGCGAGGGCGTTACAAAGACCCCGGAAGTAAGACTAACTAATGATAAAGCCTCCGTTTCGAGTGATGGTGAACTCGAAGCCGAAACCGACCCGATCTCGCCTCAGTAGCGCCACCTGTAGCGGTTGTCGACTGTCTTCTAGCGTCGGTGGTGGATGTTGTTGTTGTTGCGACGGTGTTCTGTAGGCTGCGCTGGAGGCGGGACGCTGAGGGTCGTACGAAGGTCGTTCGAACGATGCTCTGTTATCCAGGTGCATTCCGGCCATCTGAGCTCGAGGGTCGTACATTTGATCTGGAGGTCGCGGTGAAGAGGTGAATGTAGTGTTTGGGTGGTATGTTGTTTGGGTTAACCCATAATTATCAGGTAAATTAATATGTTACTGTGTATTTAGATAGGATTCTGTATATCTAGTTGAATGTAAGCTACCGTATAATATACAGGGTATATCTAGATAGAATACGGTATACTTTGGTGATAATGGAATATTATTATATAGAGAGTTAACTCGGTGTAAATAATTTTATTTATTTATATATATATTTATTAATAATATGATTCATTCGTTATCATATAAATGTTATCTATGAACGTAGAAATAAACAGATAAGCTAGTGTATACCATAGATATAAAGAAAGTGTATTGTAAGTAAGTAACTTTATATCGATGGTGTATACGCACGTGATGATGATTGATGCGTTGATATTGATTGACAGCGCTAATGCGGCACAGCGATGACATAACACATAGCGTTGGTGTGTGTGTGTGTGCGTTAATACGATATTAGCGAGGCTAATCAATAAGTAATCGATACATATTCAAAGTTAGGTAACATTCATGTTAATACCTATTTAACACTATATCATTATCTATGTATGATTCTATTTATGTAAATATATATATATATACATATATATATATATACATTATCTTTGATATAGATACAAATTTTCAAGTTTTATGGTTAGCGTAGAATATACAAATACATGTCAGAAGTGATATGTATTAGTAATAGTGATAGTAGTATATCATATTTTCATAATTGGTTATCTATAATTTATAAAGTGAAAATAATTAAATTTAAAATTGTGTTTAATAATAAAATACACAATTAAGGGGATGTTAATACATAATATGGAGGCGGATATTTACAGCTAAACAGATAGGAGAGAGTATCGATAACATAATTAGTTCGTAATTTGCAGATGTAGAGATACACTAATCTAGTTGAAATTTTGCTTAAACAAAATTTTAAATTTTGAGCGGGTTCAAACAGTGTATTACAGTGGTACTTCTATATTCTGTTTACCGCTTCCTCTAATGTGTCCACTACTGTATAAACACCTGTATACTAAGTGTATCCTTGTACCCCTATTGCCCATTAATGGGGTGTAACTCTCCTGATACCCTACGATTCATTCATGCCTATTTATTCCATTCACACGCTATCCCTATTATCTATCACGATAGCCCCACTACCCCGCTTAACCCCATTCCGCTAACCTCTCCTAATAACGCCACCCCCCCCGCTTACCCCCTCTCCTAATAGCCCCACTACCCCCCCTGCTTACCCCTATCCGCTAACCTCTCCTAATAGCCAGAGACACCCTACCATCCTGCCGTGTGGATGCCTTCTGCATACAGGCAACTGCGTGTCGATGCGTAGAGTCTAGCACGCATTCTGTGTCGATGTACACCAGTGTGTCACCAGTTCTCAGTCTCCCGTCGCTGTCGGCTGATCCACCCGGCATTATACGCCCTATGCATACCTGTGGGGGACGGGGTGGGGGTTATTAGGCGAGAGTTCATTGATTGTAGTATAGTATAGTGCATTAAGTATAGGAATTATACGCCCTATGCATACCTGTGGGGGGTGGGCGGGGTGGGGGTTACTATAATATTAGTGGTATACTATATTATAGTGTATTATAGTATAGGAATTATACGCCCTATGCATACATGTGGGGCACGGGGTGGGGGATTTTAGGCGATAGTTCAGTGTGATATAGTATAGTATAGTGTATGAAGTATAGGCATTATACGCCCTATGCATACCTGTGGGGGGTGGGTGGGGTGGGGGTTACTATAATGTTAGTGGTATACTATATTATAGTGTATTATAGTATAGGCATTATACACCCTATGCATACCTGTGGGAGGCGGGGTGGGGATTACTATAATATTAGTGGTATACTATATTATAGTGTATTATAGTATAGGAATTATACGCCCTATGTATACCTTTGGGTGGTGGGGTGGGGGATATTAGGCGATAGTTCAGTGTGATATAGTATAGTGTATGAAGTATAGGTAGTATACGCCCTATTAATACTTTTTGGGTGGGGGGGGGCAGGATAGTGGGGGTTATTAGGCGATAGTGCATTGATTGTAGTGTAGTGTATTAAGTATAGGAATTATACGCCCTGACAGGGGCGTGGGGGGTGTTATTAAGTGATAGTACATTGTGGTATATTGTAGTATAGGCATTATACGTCATATATGCATACATGTGGGGGGGATTGCAAGATAATGGTATATTAAAGATAATGTTGGGCAAATATTAACTATCTAAGCTACACCTGTACTAGCTCTACAAACTATATAAATAGTACATGCACTTTATGTTTAATTTAATTGTATTTGTGCAATATCAGCTGTATTTATTCAGTACTTTTAAAACAAATAGTGATGGCATTCATACTATATAGTGCTGGCCAATAATGATTAAAGTATATTATTATTATGATATTTATTTCATTAAGTATCCGCTATCAGTATCATTAATACATATCATTAGTATTATATGACTATTTATAATTACTGTATTGCATTATGGTAATAGCATTTCTACTTATAGTTCATAATCATGCTTCTATTCTTGTAATCATATTTAAGTGGACATCTATATATATATATATAAATATGGGATAAAAATAGTATCTGATAATTAAATCATATTTTAATATAGATTTATAACTTATACAATACATGTTATATATTAATAAAGTAATACTAAAAATATTATAATTTTTAATTATTAGATTCTTTGATAATTATCATAATAATTAATATCAAATACTAAATTAATATCAATAAAACTATTATAATTTTAATTTGTATTATGCTTATATTAAACATGCGGTATTATAATACAATTGGGCAATATATTAAGGATGAAAATCAACTTGAATGTAAATGTCATCTAAATTAAAGATTAAACATATTAGATATTGTTATGAAATAAATGAGAAAGTATGTAGATATTCGTAACTATATTTTCCTGACATTAAAAATAAATTCAAAAGATATTTTCAAATATCATAAAGCACGACTAATTGCATGATTAAGTACAGACTAAGTACATGACTAATTGCATGACTAAGTACAAGACTAAGTACAAGACTAAGTACATGTCTAAGTACAAGACTAATTACAAGACTAAGTACATGACTAAGTACACAACTAAGTACAAGAATAAGTACATGACTAAGTACATGACTAAGTACAAGACTACTGTAGTACTTAACTAAGTACAAGACTAAGTACTCGACTGAAGTACTTAACTAAGTACAAGACTAAGTACTCGACTGAAGTACTTAACTACCTGAGATCCTTCCTCCGTGCCGCCTACGATACGAAATCCGAAGCCGTTCTCCTGCCGCTTCAGTATCACCGTGAGATCTACTTGTATTCTGTGATCACCCGACGATGATGCTCCGCCTGATGATGCTATGGATGACGGGTAACGATCCTGTGCGGGGTGGAGATGTGTGAGTGAGGGGTGTGTAGGGGGTGAGTGTGTGGGAGGGGTGTGCGAGTGAGGGGGTGTGTGTATGAGGGGGGTGTGTGTATGTGTGAGTGTGTGTGAGGGGGGTGTGTGAGTGGTAGGTGTGAATAGATATAAGAGGATGTGAGTGTGCGTATAGGTATGTATAGTGGTGTGCGCGTATGTCTATAGTTGAAGACACGCAGGATAATATCTACAAATGTGAAACACGTTTATTTATAAAAAATATGATTATTATTTGGAAATAGTGGCGAATATGTTGGCGAAAGTGTGGCTTTAGCGTAAGCATGGGGTACACGTAGGGGCGTCGGAAGGGGGGGGGGGCGGGGGGTATCGGACCCCCCCATTCAAAAATATGGGGGGGGCGAAGTATGTTTTGCCCCCCCCATGAAATATGTATTAATACATTTTATATATATTAAATGTAGTATATTGTCTTTGTTAATACAATTTTTTTTCTAAAGAATTTTACCAAACATATGGGGGGGGGGCTAAGTATTGTTTGCCCCCCCCCCCATCCATGAAATATGGTAATATTCATGAGAGAATCTCTGAGAGATACTTGTTATCTGGTGATATTAAGAATGAAATTATTCAACTATATAAATCTGAATTATTAAATATTTGATTGAAAGATATTAATGGGACTTTCTCAATTCAATGTGATGGAATTCAAGATATATTGTTCATTATTTGACATAAAAACTAGAAATTAAAGAAATATGCGTAGGAATATGCAATATGACTGAGGATACAACTTAGAAAATATAGCAAATGTAATGTTATCTGAACTTTAACATCTTAACTTGCCTATTTCTAAATTAAGAGGAAAGTCATATGCTAATATGACTGGTCAATATAATGTTGTAAATACTTTAATAATGAATAGACAGCCTTACATTTTGATACACAATGTGGAGCTCATCGCATAATAATTAGATAATAATATAAATATAAGAAAAGCCTTGAGAGTGGTTTATGATTTGGGATTATTATATGAACAAACTATCAAATTACGGATTGTATATAATACTAATAATAACAAAGCAAATACATTGAAACCATTATGCGCAATAAGATGGACTGGAAAATCATGTATTAAAATTCAAGTATAAAAACACATTAGATCAATATAGGGGTATAAATGATGCACTGAAATAATATAAAAAATTAGATTATATTACCAATGACCACAAATATATTGCAAATTTATTATTAAAAAATATGAATAAGTCAAATATTTGTTATATGAATATTTCAAGTTTGATATTTGAAAGCTTGGATATGAAGGTGAAAGCTTTCATGATACCAACAAATACTATTGAAGGTAACATTTATAAAAATATACTTGAAAGCATATATTATTATAATTATATATAATCATAATAATACTCAATAATAAATAAACCTAAAGGATTATATAATAGTAAAGATGATTCTAATTAAATTGAATAATGATAGACATAATTTGCACAGATTTATTGAAGATATAGAAACAAAAGTATTTTATATTTTATATATACAAGTTTTTATATTGATTCAAGGTTAATATCCTACTTTTATAAAAATATTATATAAAATACAAAATAGCTTATAATAAATGTTTATTATAAAATATTATAATAATATATAATAATTTATTTTTATTTTAAATATATCTAATTTAATTTTCTAATTATATCTAATTCAGAGAATAATAATAAGACATATAATATAAATTATTATAAATATTTATGAGATGAATAGTAATACAAAGTCGAAAGACATACATCTTATCTAGATAACATAATACTACATTATTAATGTTATGTTAATATAAGAATGTGATTAGATATGATCAATTAATATGTTAATATACTTTATCATTAATATTTACAGAATAAAATATAGGTTGAGTTTCCCTAGTTTCCCTACTGAGTTGTTCGATTCCATAATGATGAAAATTAAAACCAAATGTTATACCAAGGAAACTTCATTTATAGATTCTTATAAATTAAAGGAATCATTATTACAAATAATATAATTCATGAAAAAAAAGGTTGTTTTTTTAGATAAATCTTATTAATCCTATTAATTTTCTACACTAAACATTAATAAAAAATGTATGAAGAATTAACGATTGAAAGATCGAATTTACATATGTTCAAATCAATTAATAAGTTCAATACATCTGACGAGGATAAACATATATATGATGGAAAAATCTCCTAAAATTCAAAAAATATTTTCCGGCATAATATATTTGATCACACTTTTATTGGTTTGCCCTCAAGTTCTGTGTCATGTTAGGGTTGATTTAGTAAGCTACGAATAATAAAGACGTTGTTACGGTCTACTATGCTAGATAGTAGATTAAATGAATTAGTATTGGAAAATATCAATCAAAAAATAATTCATACAATTAAGATGGATATATTTATAAATAAAAATCTATATTTATATAATAATAAATTATTTAATGTTTATTATTTATTTTCTAATATATTCCTACTTAAGTATTGTTATAAAAATTAAATATTATTAATTGCATATTAAAGGGTTAACATAGACTAAAGAGGTATACGATATTAATAAGATATAATTAGTAATTATATTAGTAATACATAATAGGATATAGAATATAAAATATAAATAAATAGCCCCCCCCATACAAAATATCGTTCCGACGCCCCTAGGTACACGTGTATGGTGTTGTGGGATGTGTGTGTAGGTATGAGTATAGGTGAATATGTAGGACGTAAATGTTAGTATGTGTTTGTATGTGTGTGTGGGTATAAGTGTAAGTATACGAATGTAGGTGAATATGTATGAACTATATGTTAGTATGCGGGTGTGTACGTGCTAGAGAATGTGTGTGTATGTATACAGCGATTGACAGTTGGCATCGCGGCGATTGGTAACCTTGATGGTCGACAGAGCGTCGTGTGATCGGGCGTTCACCATGCGAGGCTGCTGATTGGTCAACGGCAGCCCGTAGAGATCGTTAGAGTAGGCCACGTCGACCAGGTCCATGCCTCGGCTGGGGGGTCTCGACTAGGGGTGGTAGCAGCGGGTGTTAGGGTAGCGGAGGGCGGGTGTTAGGGTAGCGGAGGGTGTGTGTTAGGGTAGCGGAGGGTGGGTGTTAGGGTAGCGGAGGGTGGGTGTTAGGGTAGCGGAGGGTGGGTGTTAGGGTAGCGGAGGGCGGGTGTTAGGGTAGCGGAGGGTGTGTGTTAGGGTAGCGGAGGGTGTGTGTTAGGGTAGCGGAGGGCGGGTGTTAGGGTAGCGGAGGGTGTGTGTTAGGGTAGCGGAGGGTGTGTGTTAGGGTAGCGGAGGGTGTATGTTAGGGTAGCGGAGGGTGGGTGTTAGGGTAGCGGTGGGTGGGTGTTAGGGTAGCGGAGGGTGGGTGTTAGGGTAGCGGAGGGCAAACATCTTAGTAATAATGAAGTGGTTAATTGAACAGGTGAATGCGCAAGTTATCGATTCATTTGATATCTAATTATAAGTAGTTGTGACCTATGAACTTTTAGAATAAAACTGTATGTAATTAGATATAAAATAAATCGATAACGCACGCATTCGTCTGTTCGGTAGCTTAGAACACAAAGATCGTAGAAAGAACAAAGATCATAGACTCACCTGCGGATGTTGTTGCACTTGATATCTCGAGGCAGGAATGAAGTCTGGAGTACCTGTAGTAGGGTGGGGGTGGGGGTAATGTAAAACTAGATACTTATAGGTGTAGGGCGCTGTAGTTGTTTTATTTAAAAATAAATAAAATAATTAAAAATAAATATAAATGAAAATATAAATAACTTCCTCATGCGTACTATACAATAGTTAAAAATAGTAATTTTTGTAAATAACAATTTCAATGGCAATAACCATTTCAATAGTAATCAGACGTCCAGAAAAAAAGTGTTTTGATATTTTTTTATAATACTTTTATTTATTTATTATACATATAAACTAAATGGCATAGAATTAAACTTCTGACGAACCGGCTCACATACTAGATGTAAAACTGAGGTATGTTCTTCACCCCCAGTGGGGGTATACCACCATATAGGATCAGTTTAGTATGAAGTGTTACAGTTCACATGGTAAAGCGAATGTGTTGCGATAATCGATGTCGGATTTAAATAAGGGAACCGCGATTAATCAATAGGAAAGCATAGTAAATATTATTTAGAATACACACCATTCATAATCGTAATAGCGTTTAATTCATAGTAATAATAAAATAATAATGGCCGCATTCGCTCATGCTTTAGAGTATGTACATGCTTTAGTTATAATAATAATAGAAAGGTGTATTGACTCAGTTGAAACGATGGACGATGTTTATATGCGTCGAGTTGAAATAATAAAACAAATAAATAATTAAACGAATAATAATAAATTAAAAAAAGTTAGGTAGCTTTGGTGTACGTATGACTTGTATCTGTTACGTTGTTTTACCTCGTTGATATCACCCGCCTTCATGTCAATATGGCTAGCTTTAGAATACAGTGGTATTTACATTGGTAATAAGTGTTAGTCAATAATGAACAGTAACTCTATTGTCAATGTTGATATTGTCAATGTTGTCTATGATAATAAAGAAGAAATACTAGTAATATATATCATTAATGTTTTTATTTGACAATGTTAATAATTAAACGATTAAATTACGTAAATCTTATAATTCACTTTACAACGGATACGAATTTGTTGAAATTCGTTAATTGTTTAACTGTATTATTATAATACATCTTTATTTAGATAATACTTTAGATTTAGTTTTCGATTAATAGTTATTGTTCATTTTAATTATATGTATACTGTATGGACCTATGTTATGCATGTCTGATTCGCATTAAAATAAATAAATATATATATTTATATAATAATGATAATCATAGTGCTTGTATTAACGATTCATCGTAACTATCTGATATCAGGGTTCGAAAAAAATCGGATTTTTTAAAAAAAATCAAAAAAATCGGATTTATTTGATTTTAATCGGATTTTTTTGATTTAAATCGATTTATTTGATTTTAATGCAAATAATATTTAAATTGTAAAATAATATAATAAATAGATGTTTAATTAATTATAAAAATTGAATAAATCATTATTCTACTGCTAATAGACTTAGAAATTTAAATAACTATTAATGTATATTTATATTAAATTTATAAAATTATATATAAATATTAATTATCTATAAAATTAAGTAAAGATATATAAATAAATAGAATTATATTATAATAAAAATGTGATATTGTGTATGTCTTGAATTATCTAAATTAATGTATACATTATATTATATGCTGTTGCATAATGCAACATTAAATAATTATTATTTAATTACTAGTGTTTTGATATTATACTGACTACTTTATTATCTAGAATTATATTCAAATAATTATGCTAAAATTATTAATACAAGAAATCAAATAAAAAGTTTTTGATAATTATTTAAATAAATTACTTTATATTAAAATATTTGTACATAAATACAAGCTTTGCAGCAATTTATAAACTCTGAGTCTATTTCTTAATTTTGAATGCACCAATCTTTTTTGGATTTTATATTAAAATTATATCTTTCTCCAATAATGTCTATGATATATATAATTCTTATTTATTTAACATTATATATTTTTCCTTTGATGTTTATGAATCATAATTTATGATATAAAGTCAACTCCCGATAAGTCGGACTCGCAAGTGACCGGGAAAAGTGTCCGACTTATCAGAGATTAAGAATATCATGCAAATAAGATATGCGACACGCAGCGTGAGTTAAATGATTTCCAAAATGTGGAATTATGCAAGTTGCAATATTTATATATTTCAATAATATGCATAATGCAACAATCAATAACATAAAATGTTTATTTCAATAATATTACTTACTAAAATTATAATATACATTATTCAAATTAAATATTTCTGACATTTTATATAAAGTCCGAGTTAACCAGTATAAAAGTCATAAAATTTACTATAATATGTGTCGGACTTATAGAAAAGTCCGACTTATCCATTCCAACTTATCCGATTATTTTAACATGGAACTAGATACAAATCCAACTAAATCAACTAAATGTGTCCGACTTATCCGTAGTCCGACTTACAGAGAGTTGACTGTATATATATATAATTCTCATTTATTTAAATATTAATTATATAACATAGACTCCTATATTCTTATCATGAATATAATTATTATATTATAAAAATCATGATCTAATAATTATATAATATACTTGAGATACTTGATATACTGAGATATATTGATTTAAATCAAAACAAATATGATTTTTTTAGGCTGATTTAAATCCTGATTTAAATCCTGATTTAAATCATTCGAACCCTGTCTGATATAATAGGAAATATATACAATCGAACGTATTTACGAAAACATAAATTATGATTAAAGTTACGATATTATAAATGAGCATTTTTCCTTTATTGTACATCTAAATATTCGAACATGGGTCTATTTTAATAGATTTTAATTGAATGTCGATCAAAGAACTAATGTTATGCTAAATAATGTTTTGTTATCGGCTACTATACGTATTTGAATAATTGTAATGTAGGTGGGTTCACTATAGGATTCTTTATTTACATTCTATAAGTGATGAGGTTGTAGGGGAGCTCCGCTTATACAAGGTATACATACAGCGTATGTATAAGAATGTGATATTATATTAAGGGTACAACGCTTGACCTGAGAACTCAATGTAAAAAGATAGGGTTTTTTTGTTTTTAAAAAGTCTATTAGTCTAAATATAATTAAGTTATTTTAATTCTGTAAACGGCATATTGTAGTGTGGAGCGTTATTTACAAGAAATTGTATTGTTCATAATATATAATTGTTTATTTTCGGAAATATATATAAATTGTAAATTATATATATTATATATGTTTATAATTACGTATTATGCTACGCGATGGGTGCCAGTGATGAATGTCAGTGATGAATGTCAGTGATGAATGTCAGTGATGGATGGGAAGTATTGAGAAACGTTGTTGAAATATAAACAGGTACGCTATCTAAGAAACTCGATAAGATTTGAGAAAAGTGACTGATATCATCAGTTTACGATTATTGGTGAATAGCTTACTCTGCATATGTATGTTTATTGCACACACACACACACATTACTATAGGCACTGGTATAACCGGTGAATAACAGTTGATATATTAAATGTGCAATAATATTAATTAATGTACCATAAATATTTTTATTTTATATATATATAATTATATAAGAGTAATTATATATATAAAATATTATAAACTATTATATATATATATAAGTATATTCAGTATATCAGTACACATATATACATGTTTAGCAGTTATGTTGATGACATGTATTATGAACGCACACATATCGTATGAAATAGACATCCGAACACAAATAAGCAGCAGACCAGCTATAGATAATCAGTGGCTGACTAATATCTTCATCAGGTTTACACGATGAATAGATGGGCTACTTAAAGGCTAAGTTGTGCTTGTGTGTGAGTGTGTGTATGTGTGTGTGTGTGTGTGCTCGTGTGTAGGCGTGTGTATATGTGTAGGTGTGTGTATGTGTGTGTGTGTGTGTGTGATTATGTGTGTGAGTGTGTGTGTGTGTGATAATACACAAAGTGTATAAAAGTTTTACATCTAACAATTTCATTTAAGGACAGATATCCAGTAATGAATGTCCTTCTTTGATACAATCAACATAATATTGACACATTACACACATACAGACTTGTGTTACTATAAGGCTATACAACTTACAGGTAATATATTTTATCTAAACTACTAACTACTCTATAGGAATACGCTACACATTAGGGTAAATCTAATTTAATAACTTAACAATGCAGATCTAGAGCAATAATTAATATTTAGCAAATAATCGATCTATATTAATATAATATAGTCCATAGTTCATGTAATAGTATCATAAACGATGTTAATATGAATATTACGGGGCAGGACCTATTATAGTAAGATGGGAACAACTATAGTAGGGTGGGACCTACTATAGTAGGGTGGGTACAACTATAGCGGGGCAGGAACTATTATAGCGGGGTAGGAACTACTATATGGGAGTAGAACAACATATGTACAGATTAATTAAACATAAACACACACACATGCACACACCTACGCACACACACACACATACACACACCTACGCTTACACACACATACATACACACGCCCACACCTACGCACACGCCCACACCTACGCACACACACACACATGCACATACACGCGCGCGCACACACACACCTACGCGCACACATACATATAACAAGCGACGAACCGAAGTTAAGCATACGCTGCTGCTGCTGTTGAGTGTTGTCAGGATGGGGCAGAGAGGCACCGGCACCTGTTCTGTAGCCGTTGTGTAGGGCTGAGGCAGAGGAGGAGGAGGAGACGGGGGCAGCTGTGGGGGCGGTGGCGGGGTGCTGTTCTCCGTGGTAACGCATCACTTCGGGGCCCGGGGTTCTACTACGCAGAGGCTCGGGGGTCCGTCTCTGGGGGGGCGGGGGTTACGTTAGTTATGGGGCTTACTCGTGCTATATTCATCGAGGTACGTATGTTTATATATATATAATTATTTATTACGATATTTTTTATTCTTTCTTTTGTAGTTTGTAAAATATTATTATAATATTATATGTTCACATTTCTTCTAAAGGCCTTCAAAACGAGATATAATCAGTCCTATTGTTATCGCTCATATATATATAATTATATATTTTAGTATATATATATATATATATATATAATACAACTCAATGTACCCCTCCATATGATGATGATGCTGGGTTATTGCACATGGATGATATGTTTGACTCGATGTTCTTATATAGGTAGTTATAATCTAATGCGCAACAATGTTCATTAAGGGTAATACTTGGTACTTTATGTGTGAAAGAGAGGGAACAAATTTGACTACAAAACGATGATATATCTGCAATTGAGTACGGAATGATTCATTGTTTTATTTAATAACTAGATAACATGCATATCTAGTGAAAATGTTATATTGTAACCTGATATAAGATAAGACAAATTAGATGTACTACTTTTTTTTACTGAAAACAATAAATATCTATTTTGTGACTAATTTGTAACATAAATGTATCTGAACGTTTTATATAATACAATTATATTATAAATTATTTATGATTAAATGTGTATTAGGTATATACAAAATGTATAAAGATTCACTAAATGGATCACACGTTTTAGTTCACAAAAAAAAAATTAAATTAATAATTTTGTTTAGAGATTACATTTCTAAATTTGTAGTTTTATTTTCTGGCTAATAAATAATATTATTATTGTTATTATAGATAACATTTATATGATAACACATAATTAAATAACCATATTATTTTTACTAATAATAAAATATGTACATTATAATATAAATGATTATATAATAGATATATTTTAACATAGACTGGGATATTAGACTACTAATATTACTGTTATTATCTCTATGTTGATGATTAAAATGCTTATATGCTATATACTATATATATATCTAATGCACTTATTGTTAATTTTTTTGACATATTATACATCGTTTAAAAGATAATGAATTAAATTTTAATATTTTAATAAAAGAGATTTCGTTTTTCCTTACTCTATAATAATATCAGAACTTAGGCATTCCCATGGTCAATGCAATATATATATATATATATATATATATATATATATATATATATATAATATGTATATATAATAGATATTGTTTATATAAACATATGATGGAAAGCATATTTATGATATCATATTCATGTGTATTGGTAGATAGTGTGAAGGGACTTTCCTAAATGGTGTGTGTATGTGTGTTTGTGTGTGTATGTGTGTGTGTGTGTGTGTGTGTGTGTGTGTGTGTGTGTGTGTGTAGCCTATATAGGTGATTACCACTACAATGGTAATTATGCAATAATGATGTAACAAGCCTAGCTGGCTGGCTGGCTGGCTATCAATGATGGTAATCAATTCATAGTGAACTGTGAGTGATTAACAACTATCACCACCATCACCACCACCACCACCACCACCACTAACACTACCACTACCACTACCACTACCACTACCACCACCACTACCACCACCACCACCACCACCACCACCACCACTACCACCACCACTACCACCACCACTAGTAGTAGTAGAGGTGATAATGTGGTATTAATAAGTAATGAGATTACACACATACACACACACAGAGAGAGGGGGGTTGGGGAGGGGAGGGAGTTATTCATGTAGATGAGTGCATGTAGGCGAATGCGTGTATGTGAATGTGTATGTGTTTAGGTGCAGATATTGATGATAGTATTAGTAGTAGTAGTAGTAGTATTATAATAATTTAGTCACACAAATTAAATTTTAAATAAATTGTTAAGAATTGGTAGATAAAGTTATGACAACATCCATAATAAAATAAAAGAGTGTACTATTGATATGATGCTGTATTGCCTATCTCCTCCCTATAAATACCCGCACAATTATAACAGTACTAGATTCACTAAACACACTGTATACATGATATGCTGTGATCAGATTAGATAACTTCTTATATTAATAAGTTCAACAGTGAATGGTATCGTTGGGTGATGGTAAAACTGTCATCAACATTAATTACTACGTGGTATTATAAATAGCTTATAATATGATGTATTGGAATGCATTCATTCATAATAATTCTAATTATATCTCTATATTAAAATTTGTATAAAATCATCTATTGAACTATATATTAATATAATATTTAATAGACAAATGTTAAATATGCACTAATACATCCAATACAACTATTAATTAAGTAGTTAGTAATGATTTATGATTATGTTTGCTAATTAATTTAACTAATAATATTAATTAATGATTACTTTAAAAATTAGAAACTCAAATTTATGAAATAATTATTCTAATTTAAATTGGTGAAATAATTGATTAATTATATACTATTGCTAACACACACATACACTAGTACACAAGTATGGTATAGGTGTGAATGCAGTGAATGCTACACATAGGTACGACCTCATACCATTAACAATCGGGTTATAATAATGCATTCACACAGAATACAGGGGCTTATTATGCTTGTGATGTTATCTCAAAGTGTAATAAAACCACTAAGAATGTAGCCCTATACAATTAGTTATGTAACGATGCGGTACGTGTCCGATGTAATGATTATTACTAATTGGAGGTGGGGTTAATGAATGTACGGGCAGTTGTATTGTTTACGAGGAATTCCAGTTTATTTTAATTATTTGTTATTTTCGGTTCACGATTGCATGTATTTTATCTACATTCCCTAGATAAAGATTATATTCGACTGTAAATATTCATCAAGTGAAGGTTCACGTTCTATATATCTATTGTATAAATATTTATACGAAAGTAAATCGAATACAGCGTTTACAATTAGAGATTAATAATTTGCATGTTTATTAATTAAATATGAGAATAAATATTATTATTAGTACATTTATAATTTCGTATCGTAAGCATTAAATTTTGATTATATATATTATATATAGATTATATAAAGTTGATAAAAACTAGTGAACATGGAATGAATCACTATGCACAAGTAAACAAGTGTTGGTGATACTAATTAGCATATAGTCTACATGAACGATACATCAACAAGTGTGTTCAGCCTACGGTATTTAATAGATATGGATGTTCGTGTTGTTTAATTAACGACTCGTTAGTAACGAGCAGCTATCATGTTACTAAGTGCATATATACCTGACTCTACATTAACATAGGATACATGGTATCGAACCACTTGGTGAAATGTTATAGTAAAAGAATTATGTATCATTATATATAGTATAGCTGGCAACAACCAGAGCAAGGTCTTATTTTGAAGCCAGTTGGATAACGAAGAAAGAAAGCGAAAAAGAATACTAAATGTAAAAGAATTAAATTAAAGTACTCCACTAAACTATATCTATCTATCTATCTATCTATATACAGGTGGCATAGATTGTGTAAGAAGGGTGTGGATGTGGTAGCAGGTTAGTGGTCAGATGACCAGATGGACAGTGGTCAGATGATACAACTGTAGTGTGACCATCTGTCAAACTGTCCACTCTACAAACATCATACTATAATAATAATAATAATATTTATTAGAAGAATTAAAATTGTTGTTGTCTGTTAAATGTCAATGATATTTATATTAAGTTTTCTTCTAAAGGGCTTCAAAAAAATATGCCATGTTCCGTTGTCTATACCCATGACTATCTAGGCAACCTTTTCATTTTGATTGAAGCTCCGTTGATTGTAGTTATCGGGGTGTCGGCCTCTTTGCCCGTTCAGCACCGAAGAGGAGGCTGCGGCCGATACTGAATACTGGCCTGAATTAGAACCTGCGAATCGGGCGAATGTTAGGTGAAGGTCGTTCGTCGGGGTATCGCGTAGTAAACATTATTAGTGACGGGAGCTATCCGTAGGAGATGAGAGGCTATAAATATAGATAATACTACATGTATATAGTTTAGGCATATAATAGAGATTTATTGGACCGACTAGACAATTAAAATCCACGCCGAGGTGATAAATTATTATAATTGCGTCCGATTTGCGAATCGAACGGTAATCGCGCGAATAACTACTACCACTAGTAGTAAAGGTGGCGCCGGTGGTAAAGGTGGCGCCGGTAGTGGGGCGCGCGATAACTTACCGTATTTAGCATGGTCAGTGTGATGTAATAGGGTCATTAGCGATGAAACCCTACGCCCGCTGTCAGTGTGACTACTACTACTGCTACTACTGCTACTACTACTACTGGTGAGGGGCTGTTACGTAATGTCTATTGTAGTCTAGAGAAAGTGGGCGTGGCTTAACTGTACGCTGGTGTAGTAGTAGTGGGTAGTGGTTACCGCGCCGGTGTAAATAACGCTACTATATAGATAGAACTACTGCTGTTAACTAGTGTTTAATAATTAATTGTTGTTGATATTGTGGGCGTGCCGGTACAGGACGGCCGCGATTGATTTATGGGCGTGGCTAGCGGCGTGATTGACAGCGCGCACTCGACGGGGTAGTGAAAGTAGTGTAAAGACTCGACAATAGAGGCATTGTTAGTGGGGGATTACGGTACAAGCGGTGATGCACACATACACACACACACACACGTGAGGGGATTAATAAGACCGCCCCCTTATGAACATGTGACAGATAACAACGAAACACACCCCCACTCCATGTATGTTAGAGGTAGCAACAAGACACTCACCCCACCCCTTTCCCACTTATGAGAGGTAGCAACAAGACACTCACCCCACCCCTTTCCCACTTATGAGAGGTAGCAACAAGACACTCACCCCACCCTTGAGAGGTAGCAACAAGACATACATTCCCCTCCCTCAGTCCCGACGATCAACCAACCAATCAAATGTCCTTCTGAAGTGGTTCTAGATCGCATGGGTTTCGCATGGCCCGGAGATCTACTAGGGGAGAAACTCCTCGACAGGTCGACGAGGTCTATTAGTAAAGGGGTCAGCGGCGGGGTTAATGTTAGGTAACGGGGTCAGCGCGGGGTTAGGTAATGTTAGGTAATACGTGCAAAGTGAGGTAAAGTGTCATTGCGGATCTCAGATGAATCGCAATATTTTAGTAACAAGTTTTCACATGCAATTTATTGTAGATAAGTGCACAACTGTATATAATGGACGATACGGCGATTTACAAGTGAATTATACGAAGGCTCATGCAATTTTTTTTCAATTTAAATATTTTAATTAAATTTAAATTTAAATATTATGTTTTGTAATGATATATTGAACAATTTCTATTAATTTATACTAATTGTATGTTATCCAATAAGGTCTAATTTACATTGTACATTCCACAATACACTTTGTACTTTAATACTTACATACACATTATTATATTTTATATTATTATTATTCAAATATAAAATAAATATATCAAATAGAAAATAAATATTACAATATAAAACTGAATATATTATAATATCAGTTGAATTTGAGTACATTTACAAATAAGTATCTTATAACTGGTTTACTAATGCATAACTATAATATAATTTAAAAGTTAAAATCTATCCTCTACAATTATTTAATCACGCGATTTTATATAAATCATTATATATCGTATAATATATTTGTATTGAATAAGAGTTAATTTAACAATGTGTTAATGCATTATTAAAAGGACACGCACGGTTATTGATTAACAAAGGATTATGTAATGATAAAAACATACCTTTTGAACCTTGCAATCGATGATCTAATCCAGTTTGACCTTAACATTGTAATATATATAGTATTAAATTATATGTTAAATATATATATATATATATATATATATATTGTATAAGTTTATATATATATAAAGATATGTATACAGAAAAAAAATGATATAATTATATCTGATTATAATCTAAATATGTATATAAATATATATATATATATATATATATATATATATATATATATATATATATATATATATATATATATATATATATATATATATATATATATATATGTATAAAGTAATGCCTATTAACCTTGAGCTCTCTTAATAACGACCTTGGCTTCGTGACCACACTTACACTGCGATAAGATGTCGACGACGGTTCTATGAGTGGCGTCCGTAATGTCATTCTCGTTAATACTGATCTGCAACGATCGTAGAGGTTAGTAAACGCACTATTACGTGCAACGATAGTAGTGGTTACGTTTAAATGTTTAATAATTTAAATATAAATGTATTCCGATTTTCGAAAATAATAATTTTATAAAAATATATTTTTAAATTTAATTCAAATTATTATTAATCAGAGTGGTTCTATATACGATATCACTTATATGGAAACAGTGATAGTTGGGTAGTGATGGTGTTGTTGCTGCTCTTAAATAATGGAATAATATCGAGATAATTTACAGAATAATAAGATGTATTAATATATGTATCTTTATAATGTATTACTTTTAAAATGTATTATTTGTTTATTTTTGTATATCATTATGACAACTATAAATGTCTATCTTTTTCTTAATTCAATAAACTGTTATAGAGGTGTAATGTTTGGGGTATAGGGGTAGTGTAGAAGTATAGGGGTAGTGTATGGGTATAGACGGTAGCGATATAAAGAACATAATTATAAAGTACCGGAATGTCTCGTTTGCTAAATCTAATAGTACCGGAAAAGTCTCATCTACAATTTAGAATACTTATAAAGTTTGACTATATCTTCAAATAATATTGGAATCAGATCAGGTTCGGGCGGTTACGAATAAAAGTCTTAGATCGAGTTACATATTAATAATAGAAAGGTTTATTGACTCAGTTGAAAACGATGGACGTTTATATGCGTGAAGTTGAAATAATAAAACAAATAAATAATTACACAAATAATAATAAATTTAAAAAGAAGAAATTATAATGATAACATATATGACTATAGTCGACATTTAAAAGTAATAGAAGATTAAAGTAAACAAATATTAGAGTATCAGATCGTATCTTTAAAACACTGTACCATTGACATCACTAAAACCTACAATACTGACCAGTCTATCTCCCTCCCTCAACGTCTTGCATCGCTGCACGTCCAGAATCTTCTTCACCCGTTGACCGCACTGGCTGTCCGCTATGGTGAAGCCGAACCCGAACTGACCCTTCACGATGCCGATGGAAAGGGTCTCCGAGCCGGTCATGGGTGAGAGGTCGGTGAATAGCTTAGGCTCTACGGCGACCTATGTGTGGGCAGGGTAGAATAGGATAGTTATGATAGTGGTCGTAATAGTGATAGATAGCCTTTAAGTAGTCATACTTATTATCAGGTAAAATAAGTATTATTGTATAGTTGATCTCGACGTGTTAAAATCTAAAATTTTAAAACGTTTAAAATAAATTATTAAAAATATATATATATATATAAGTATGCATCATTTTATATTTGATAACGACTATAGAAATGTTTGAGAGGTGGACATAGTTAACTGCGGGTTACAGCTGTCACTCACACACCGAAGGGGGCGGTGGTACTTACGCGAGTCACGAATTCGGTGTTGGGGTCGTCGGGGTCGAAGGGCAGCGGGTAACCGCGGCACACTTCGAGCGTGACCTGCGACCCTATCTGCATGCACTGGAACGTGGAGACGACGTCTTCGTGAGTGTAGCCTAGTACGCAACGCTCGTTGATGTAGACGAGCACGTCACCTGGTGGGAGGGGTGAGCGTTACTGTGTGGTTTATTACGCGTGGGTGCGCGTGTGTGTGGTTAGACGATACTAGCGGGTGCCCTCGCTTTCTATCGGTTAGTAGTGGTATAGTCGTAATGTCTAGGTATAACTGTAGTAATCAGATGTACCTTTGTATATATATATGTATAAACAGTGGACTCACGATACAGGGAACGTGAGGTTTTATAGAAGCGACAGTTTCTTCTATGGTAATAATTATATGCGCTTATCATTGCGCTAATTTTGTTAATATACATAGATATATATAAAAATAGTTATATATATATAAATATAAATATATAAATACGTATAAATAAATATTAATACGTATAAATAAATACATATATATGATATATATATACGATATAAAGTAATACTGAAATATAATAATCAGTAATATAAAAATAAATGAAAATTGCGCGCTATAGTTTATATAAATTGATAATATAGTTTATTTTATATGTTTATTAGTAATTCAATATTTTATATAATATAACTTACATACATATTACAAACATTTACATACATTATTATATAAGTATGATTATTTATACATATGTATATTTTAATCTGAAATATTACTAATAAATATATTCCTATATTCTCACGGTATTTCCATATAATTAATATGACTAATAATAGATTCACCAACATCACACACCTATTGTGGTTGATATTTAAATCAGATATCACTTAGTTATTGTTGTTATTAAGCAAATTATTGATATTTATGTAAATATCATAGGTTAATCACAACTTCATCATATATTTTTTATTATTATTATTTTATTAAGGGTATCCTTAGTATAAGCTAAACATAGCTTCTGGGTATCCCTCCGATTATTATAACCAATATTCGGTAAATAAATTCATTCATTCATATTCAGATATATAACATTGATGATGTCTTTATAATTAATAATTGATATATTCCACTAGTAACGGTAGCGTATATTATAATGCATTGTTGCTTCATCAGTAGATTTAAATGCCATATCTAATTTATAATCCCATATATGTTTTATAATTTCTACATTAATACCTCTACTATACATTTACAGTTATATATCTTTATCATCTATTGGATCTATTTAATATTATGAAGTCGTTGATATTACTGTGATAGATCTCGGTGTGATCATAGAAATATTAAATTTATTCGATCAATGTTATAAAAATAACACATATTCGAATCTAAATTCACCAGCTATTAAAACTAACAATATTTCCTCAGCTAATATGGAAGATTGCAGGTTAATGTACATGTTTAATTATTATATATTCTTACAAGGATGATCAAGAAATCTGAATATGTGTCCATTAATCGTTTCTTGAAACAAACATTATTTTAGGCGACGATATATTTAACAAGGTTGAGATACAAATGCAACAAAAATTTCAAAATAAATTATCAAAACGATTATATTCGTATGAGGTAAGTTCCCTATATAAATATTCGACTATACCTATACCTATACCTATATATGTGTGTAATGGTATATTTACATACGATTACATTAAGATTATATGTATAAACTGTACGCGACTACGAGCCATACTAATATCACCACCGTAAACAAGTCGATGGTGAGAAGATAATGCGTAACGGGTGCCTACAGTAATGGGCGCGTCGCACATAGGCGTGGCGCCGTCGTCTACCCACCCATTCTGAGTTGAGCGTCGAGGTCGGCCTGTCCTCCGTGTACTATGGCCTTGATCTGCAGGAACTCCTCGGTGGTTCCGTCGCCGCCCAGTATCGTGAAGCCGAAACCTCGCTCGCTTTTCTTCAGAGACGTCCGTATGAAGCGGCCTCGCAGGCGGTCGGGGTCGCTCGTGAAGAACGGGTCAGAGGTCAACTGTGGGCGGGCGGGCGAGTGGGCGGTGAGTGGGCTGGTAGTAGTAGTGGTTGTAGTGGTAGTAGGTGTAGTAGTGGGCGGGTAGTAGTAGTAGTAGTGGTAGTAGGTGTAGTAGTGGGCGGGTAGTAGTAGTAGTAGTAGTAGTAGTAGTAGTAGTAGTAGTAGTAGTAGTAGTAGTAGTAGTAGTAGTAGTAGTAGTAGTAGTAGTCGTAGTAGTAGTAGTAGTAGTAGTAGTAGTAGTAGTAGTAGTAGTAGTAGTAGTAGTAGTAGTAGTAGTAGTAGTAGTAGTAGTAGTAGTAGTAGTAGTAGTAGTAGTAGTAGTAGTAGTAGTAGTAGTAGTAGTATCATTTATTTATTCACAAAAATCCAAATTTAAATACATTGTTTCGAAGTGAGAGAGAAATTTATGGTTACATTCATGATCAAAATAAAATAATAATAAAATAAATAGTTCGGAAATAGTTGTCTCTTAAATGTGGCTGGGATGCGATACTAATATCGGCTTTATTTTTGTTTATAAATTTATATATATATATACTAATATATATATATATATATATACTGTAAATATGATGCACTAGATACTGTACTTGATAGATTAACATAGCAGGCAGATTAGTCATATTTGTTTACTTAATCTTATTAACGATTAATGAATAATAATCATAATATTTACCATTATATAGCGCGCGCGAAGTGAATATTAAATATTAAAATATTCGCCGTCATTAGTATACACACCCATACGTTTGTATACACACACCGAACTGGACGTGTGTGTGTGTATGTGTGTGTGTATGTGTGTGTGTGTGTGTGTGTGTGTGTGTGTGTGTGTGTGTGAAATACCACAGTTTAGTTAGCAAGTGAAATGTACTCGCGTACAAGTATCTGTACTTAACTTTGAGGTTACAATTATAGTATGGGGGGGGGATGTGAAATATACAAGATCTATATTAGAGAGGTATTACACCACAGTGAAAGCGCGAGCTATGCGTTGTACCGGAGGAATTTCTGTAATGTTCAGATTGGTAAGTTTAGTAAATAAATATTGATGAATTAAATAATATAAAATAATAATGTAAAATAATATTTATATAATATACATATTATATATGAGTTCATCACAAATATTGGTAAAACGTTTTGTATATGATTAAATAATTAATATTATTATTATATTTGATAATTAAATTAGAATTCATTTAAATATTGTAATCAGCCATAACAAGATTAAGTTCATAATTTCATGAAATGATCACAACATGTTATACATTCATTAAACATTATAGAGAGCTGTAAAGAACACATGCCACATGTATTGTGTAGGGCTTAAACACATATGAAGTGTTGTTTGAACTATATTCCGCTATCAAGTATTATCATGTGATGAATGAATGCAACGCTGAATGCGTTGTATATAATAAAAGATAACGAATAGACATTCATATGAGTTATTATAAATGTAATTATTTATTTCTCTAAATGGTTACCAGCAAGTATTATACTTTTATAAAGGCTTCCCAACATGCTCCCAATATATATATATATATATATATATATATATATATATATATATATATACATACATCAATATACCATTATTATGTATCCATTATATATATATATATATATATATATATATATATATATATATATATATATATATATATATACACACACATTTATTTATATATCTATTTTAACAAATTATAATGAAAGATATAATTTAAATGATAAATAGAGATGTAAAGAATATAATGTAAATTGCATTTCACATCTCAGGAGTATAGCTGGGGTCACACACGGTGGGGGGGGGGTAGGGTATGCATCGTAGGGGGGGGGTGGGTCAGTAGTACGAAGGGGTGTTAGTAATGGGGTAACGCGGGGTACTTACGTCTATGGAGGGTTTGTGACTGCCGGGAGATTGCTGAGAAGTGTATTCTGCAAAAGAGAGAGGGAGTGTTACAATGATAGTGTAGTATCACGTGGGGGTAGATGGGGCACTGGGAGAGGACATAGCAGTACAGTAGGGTGATACGGGGCAGATGAGTTACATGGGTGTAGCATTATCGTGGGTGATTGACAGATGATGAGAGGTAAGTGAGGAAGAACATCGATGGTAGGCAGTTAATGACATCTTGTTAAGATGATAACTGCAGAGAGAGAGGTTTAATGCAAGGAGTACTAGTACTGCAGAAGTGGTTGGCGATAGTATCATTAGTTTAAGCGATACCAAAGGCAGGGGGTAGGGCAGGGCTATGTTTTCATAGGGTTGCATGATTACAGATGTAGATAGGGGTAGTGGTAATTATTTAAATGGCAACATATGCTGATCATGCCTAGCAGATAGTAACATATCATCAAGATAATTATGTCATCAAAGCTATGCTGGGGTTACATCATATAAACGTTCTGTATAGTGAAACTGTTATTTTTATTATATAACTATTGTTGACAAAGTGATTATTTATAGATATAATAAATATAAAATGTGATATATAATTATTATAAAAAATGTTTATTATTAATAGAACATTATAAATAAATCTCGGTAAGCGACATTATTAGTTAGAGTATTATGATTACATTATAAGTTATTTATAACTATGAGTTATTTTAGTAATAGTTATTAACATTAGATATCCAATAGAATAATGTTTCCTGAATGAATTTAGATATAAAATGGCTTATTAATAACTTAACCAATGTAATGCATGATTATTAACAGCATGAAATAGGTCTTAGGTAGACGTAGGGGGAATAACTGGGGGCGGGGGGGGTTGTCAGATGCCATAATAACCGGGTGGTGAGGTGTCGGATGCCAGAGCGGCGTCGATATCGTCGTCATTGAACGACCTTGGCAGCGAAGCGTTATCTTCAGTGGTGACATCTACTGAATACGTGTGAGGGTGGGGGTTACCGATAGGGTAGGTAAGTGGGGGTGGGAGGGAGGGTGGGGGTTACCGATATGGTAGGTAAGTGGGGGAGGAGGGAGGGTGGGGTTACTGATAGGGTAGGTAAGTGGGGGTTGGAGGGAGGCTGGGGTTACCGATAGGGTAGGTAAGTGGGGGAGGAGGGAGGGTGGAGTTACTGATAGGGTAGGTAAGTGGGGGTGGGAGGGAGGCTGGGGTTACCGATAGGGTAGGTAAGTGGGGGTGGGAGGGAGGGTGGGGGTTACCGAAATGGTAGGTAAGTGGGGGTGGGAGGGAGGGAGGGTGGGGTTACCGATAGGGTAGGTAAGTGGGGGAGGAGGGAGGGTGGAGTTACTGATAGGGTAGGTAAGTGGGGGTGGGAGGGAGGCTGGGGTTACCGATAGGGTAGGTAAGTGGGGGTGGGAGGGAGGGAGGCTGGAGTTACTGATAGGGTAGGTAAGTGGGGGTGGGAGGGAGGCTGGGGTTACCGATAGGGTAGGTAAGTGGGGGTGGGAGGGAGGGAGGCTGGAGTTACTGATAGGGTAGGTAAGTGGGGGTGGGAGGGAGGCTGGGGTTACCGATAGGGTAGGTAAGTGGGGGTGGGAGGGGGGGTTACCGATAGGGTAGGTAAGTGGGGGTGGGAGGGAGGGTGGGGGTTACCGATATGGTAGGTAAGTGGGGTGGGAGGGAGGGAGGCTGGGGTTACCGATAGGGTAGGTAAGTGGGGGTGGGAGGGAGGGGCTAGGACGGACAACAATAGTACGCTATGCCTCTGAACGCCTATGTACAGTTACTATTTCAACTGTACTATAGGTAGTGGTACTAGTAGTAGTAGTACTAGTAATAACAGTGAATGGGGTAAGAGATGTGGTAATGATGTTTATACATAGCGTAGCATGATAGCAAGGACCGCCTCTACAGAATGTGTATAAAGAATGCTAACGTAACTCTATATTACACACATGCATGTATGTAAACATGAGTGTATAATCAGGTCTGTAGGCATATAGTGGAGGAGGAGGAGTGGGAGTGGATATTACTATTATCTGATGTAGCCTCGCTAAGGAATGTGTGGGGGGCAATAGGCAACTCTATACATTAGTCTGATACCTTACACTGCTTTACGAACAGTTACATGGTAGCTGTCTATAGGTATGTGTGGTGGTGGGACTATAGGTATGGGTGGTGGGGGGACTATAGGTATGCTCGTAGATACATTACACTAGATACTCTTTGCTACATCTAGTGTAATGAGCCAAAACAGAATATAAGCTATATTACTTTGAAGCCACTTAGGAGAATACATTATATAAATATATTTGTAAATTAACAGAAAAAAAATGTTAATTCTTCTACTAAATATTATTATTATTATATCGATTAGTATATAACAAGATATATCTAGTTAGATAACTATAGCTATCTATTATCGGTGTATGTTGTTGATAATGTATGTAGACAAACGTTCTGCGGAACTATTCGATCTCTTACTGTCTTTGATGCAAGGATTCTGGTATTGAGTTTTCTTATTCACGTGGCTATTAGAGGGTGAAGGAGAGGTTAGTTAGTAATCGTTAGCAGTGTGAACTTATACTATACATGTAGAGTGATTCTATATATAGAAAGTTATTCGGTTGATAAAAAGAGATTCTATGAATAGAAACCGATTCTATAAGCATTAATTTATCATATATTATTATTATTATTATTATTATTATTATTATTATTATTATTATTATTAGTATTATCAGATTTAGTTTTTACACAAAGGCGTTGATAGAATCTTATCTAGACCCATACCTTGCACTACTCATTTAATGACAAATTAAACATTACATATAGTAATGATAATGATACTAGTGTCTAACTTACAGTGCTAGACGACTAACTCGATGTAATAGGTTCCGTAATGAGGGTCCTCCACTTTCTCCCACCCGTACGGCAGATCTGTAGGAGGATATAGGTATTGTAAGTCGAGAGGGACATTATCATTGTATGTTGTACACTTGCGTAATGTTATAAGCTATATTATTTATATTTAATATTTGCCAATAATAATAAATTAAAATCGATAATTTATTTATTTTTTAAACATTCTGAAATAATTTTTTTACATATAAAAAAATCACAATTTTTTATTTTTAATTTAATGCTAAGCAAATGATTATAAATAATATGTTGTTATTTGTAAAATTTTATAATTCAAAATAATAGTATTATTTATCATTTATTAAAAATATATAATTTACTATATTATTGGATTTAAAAAAAAAAATTTTAGGAATATAAAATTAAAAATTATAATAATATAGTGGAAAATTATAATAATATCACCATAACAAATATATATATATATATATATATATATATTAATATTATCTTTTATTCATGTTGTTTATAGTTTAATATGCTGGTAGTACAAGAGATATAACCTTTTATACATATTGACATAACTCTGATAAACGAAATTGCATAACATATTTAAATTCAAACATTTCAAAACGAATACATTAATACGAATATGTGAAATGGCACCCCCTTAAAAGAGGCGGTGTTTTAATGAGGATGTAGGTTATCTCTGACGTAGAGTTAAATAAATCACATAGATAGCGTATGCTCATCACGATTGACACAGGATGTGGTCTGTTTGCGATCAACGTAGTCAACGTTAATACGCCCACATAAAGGGGAAACCACCGCAACGAATGTGTCATAGTCGTCGTTGTTGCGACTAATTAAACATTAATTAATAACATCAATGAAATCTAATTACGTTTCGGTAGTGACGTAACGTGATATAATACATAGCTGTACTACGCGTGTATAAACGCACACACACGCGCGCGAGGAAAGAGATCTGCTTTAATTGGGTCAAAGTACTAGAATTATCGCATAATTAAATGTAATTAAAGCCGGAATGCGATACTTTCGGTTGGATACGTAACGACTGCTACTACGACTTGATGTAAGCGGGGGTAGGATGGGGGTAGGCGGGGGTAGGAGGGGGTAGGCGGGGGTAGGAGGGGGTAGGCGGGGTGTAGGATGGGGGTAGGCGGGGGTAGGAGGGGGTAGGCGTGGTGTAGGCGGGGGGGTAGGAGGGGGTAGGCGGGGGTGGGGTAGAAACACATCACAGTTATGCGGCAGGGTGACTCACTACGCGCGCATCTCTACGGATATAGCACACAATGATGATGGTGATGATGATGATGATGATGGTGATGGTGGTGGTGGTGATGATGAAACTAAAAAAGCCAACATCCTCCGCAGAGTGTGAAACATGTACACGGAACATGTGTATATGCTAATCGCGGTAGCGGTACTAGTACTAGTACTGGTGGTGGTGGCGTAATTAATGTAATTATAACTACGAAGGTGA
Organism: Osedax fenrisi; assembly: GCA_964019155.1. NCBI lineage: Eukaryota > Metazoa > Annelida > Polychaeta > Sabellida > Siboglinidae > Osedax > Osedax fenrisi. Next base: position 17,444,362 of record OZ025241.1, read on the forward strand.
TTCATTGATTCCACGTAATCCACGTGTACACGTGATGAGTCAGACTTTACCTACATAGGTCACTGTTTGGGTGTATTGAAACTGAGTCACTGTGGTAATTGATATTATAATCTAATATATATATATATATATATATATATATATATATATATATACATATATACATATATATTATTAATACAATATGCATATACAAATCTAGACACTGATACATACCAGGTGGTATATTTACTATTAATTGGAATACAATTTGTACAAGATTTTTGTAAAGATATTATTTGAAGCGATGAAATACAATTATAAAAATATTTATTTTGTTTATAAATAATAATATATTATTACATTGAAAATATATTAACATAATATATATATATATATATATATGTGATTTCTGATTTCAAGGTGATTTCAAATTGATTACATGTTCAGCCTGGAAAAACAGCATAAATGCAACCATAGGTGGAATCGGAATACTTCTAAAAAAAAACGCGTATAACTCATTAAATTGCATTGAAAAAATATCAAACAGAATATTGGTAGCACATTTTAACGGAAACCCGAAAGCAACTATCACAGTGTGTTATAGTCCAACAAATGTTAGTAAACAAAGTGAAATAGAAACTTTCTACGAACAATTAGCTTCTAGCACTAGGCAAATAGCGAAACATAACGTACATATCACCACTGGAGATTTTAACGCACACCTAGGTCGACTGGAAGGTTTCCTTTTTTCATATCATGAACTCTCAAATAGAAATGGAGAATTGTTGAATGACTACCTAAAAGAAAATAGACAGATTTGCTTAAACACGAAATTCCAAAAGAGGAAGGGACAATTGTGGACACATAACTCACCCAATGACTTTAAAGCACAACTTGATTACATACTGATAAACAAGAAATGGAAAAACAGTGTGAAAAATTGTAGAGCGTATAATTCTTTTGTTAGCATTGCTTCTGATCATAGAATTGTAACAGCAAATATACAATTAACTCTTCGTTCAAGTCAAAAGAAGAAAAAAGAGAAATCTATACATTACGATTGGTCATTACTAAATTCTAACACAAATTTGAGAAAGAGTTTCACAAATAAAGTCACTGAAAATTTCAAAAACTCAACAAAAAACGATACACAGTTTTTGGCAAATATAGCTTACAACCATTTTGAAACAGCTTGTCGTGAAACAGCGAAAGAATTAATTCCGGAAAAACCAAAGAAAAGCCAGTATAAACCATGGGAAAATGAAGATATTTATGAAAAAAGAAAGTTATTAAAACAAGCAGCTGCGATCAAAGATGGAAATCCGACTCAAGAAAACATAAATTATTACAAACTCACACAAAAGATACTTTTCGACGCATATGACTGTGAACAATCAAAGTACTTACAAAATCGTATAGATGAAATCACATCAACCGTAACAAACAAGAAATCAGCGACAGCATGGAAAACAATAAACGAAATAAGTGGAAGAAAAAGTACAAACAAGGCAAAGATCAAAGCAACAGACAACCAAGATAGAATACAAAAATGGCAAGACCACTTTAAGGAACTTCTTGGAAATCAACCAGATATCTCTGATCACGATATTACACCTATATTCACAGAGTTACAAGACATACAAACCGGCTTGTTTTCGATGACTGAACTAATTAAAGCATTGAAAAACATGAAAAATGGGAAATCTTGTGGACTCGACGAAATACCAGTTGAAATATGGAAAATAGAGTCTTTTCAGGAATTATTGCTAAATTTCTGCAATAGTGTATATGCCCAAGACAAAATCGATAAATGGAGAATGGGATGCATAATACCTTTTCCAAAAAAGGGAAATCTTAGTTCCACAAAAAACTACCGTGGGATTACACTGACCTGCATATCAGCAAAAATATATAATCTTATGTTGCTAAACAGAATACGGCCAGTATTAGATCCTTTATTACGTAAAAACCAAAATGGTTTCAGACAAAATAGGTCGACTACCGGACAAATTTTAACTATTCGTAGAATAATTGAAGGAGCAAAATCTAAACAACTACCTGCAACTCTATTATTTATAGATTTCTCGAAAGCTTTTGATAGCATACACAGAGGAAAGATGAGAGAAATACTCACTGCGTATGGACTTCCAGAAGAAATTGTTAAAGCTATTATGATATCGTATATAAATACCAAATGCAAGGTTAGGTCCCCAGATGGAGATACAGACTATTTTGATATAACGGCCGGAGTCCTACAAGGAGACACATTAGCCCCTTTCCTTTTTATTGTATGTCTGGACTATGTCCTAAGAAAATCCATGAATATAAATTTAGGTTTTACATTAGAAGTCAAAAAGAGTAGACGCCACCCAGCTATAAAGATTACTGATATTGACTATGCGGATGATCTGGCAGTTGTAACTGACAACATAAAAGATGCAAATACACTTCTAAATAAATTAGAAGAAGTATCAAAAGAAATAGGTTTAAACATTAACACTGCAAAGACAGAATATATGACTCTAAATATAGACAATACAGACAATACGAATAAAATAAAAAGCTTAAATGGAAATGAAATAAATAAAGTAAATGATTTCAAGTATCTAGGGAGCTATATATCATCAACCGAGAAAGATCTAGATATAAGATTGGCAAAGAGTTGGTCAGCACTAAACGCGATGAATAAAATTTGGAAATCAAATTTGAAAGATAAATTAAAAAGAAATTTTTTCAGAGCCACTGTAGAATCAGTATTGGTGTACGGATCTACTACCTGGACTATGACTAAAGCCATGGAGAAACGTCTAGATGGAAACTATACGAGGATGCTGAGAGCTGCTCTAAATAAATCATGGAAATCACACCCGACAAATAAAGAACTCTACGGTGACACCCCTAAATTGTCGAAATCCATAAAGAGTCAACGTCTACGCTTCAGTGGACACTGTTGGAGAGCCCGTACGGAGCTAGCATCAGAATTGTTACTATGGACCCCGAAACATGGAAAAACGAAACCGGGTAGACCTAGGAAAACGTTTATCGATCAACTAGTAAAAGATACAGAATGCGTATTAAATGATCTGCCCGCAGCGATGGAGGACAGAAGTGGATGGAAGAAAAGATGTTGTTAACTGCCGAGCAAGCTCGACCTGGTATATATATATATATCTGGTTATAATAATATATTATTAAAGGGAAAGAAATATATGAATATATTGTTGATTAAAAATTATATTTATTGATGTAAGGATGACAAATAAATGATTATAAATATATTAGATACTACTATCATATGATAGTTAACTTATAGAGTATAGATAGCCAACTGGTTAGTGAACAATGTTGTATTTCTCATTATTATTCATTTATTTAAATAAGCGTTTTTATTAGATAACATTTCAACTTGATACTTTTCGACTATATATATTTTCTTAAATACAAAATCAATGAACACAATCACAAGACTAAATATATTCTATATATAACTATAGATTGTAAAAGTGAAGATAGAGTATATCTGTACTTATATTCTAATGCAAACATACTATTTACAATGTATGGTTAATTAATAATTAATACTCTAGATTACTAGTAGTCTGCTACACAATAACACCTAGTCTACTATTAGTGTGTGTAGTTAATGTCAATATCATTAGAGAACACTTATAACACCACCACCACCGAGCTTAGAAAGCTACACTGATCGTAGACTTGAAGAGAGTCAGTGTGCAAACACTTCAGAAGCGTAATGAAAGTATACAACTAATGAATGCTGTATAATAATACACACACACACGCACACACACACACACACACACACACACACACACACACACATACACACACATGAGCGAGAGAGAGGACAATGATGTATTAATAGGAACAATTAGGAACATAAAACATTAACCCCTCCCCTGCATTGGCCCCTCTGTGATAAGGAATGCTTTATTTACATTAACGACCTGTCACTTTACACAGAACCGTGTGTGTGTGTGTGTGTGTGTGTGTGTGTGTGTGTGTGTGTGTGTGACTCGCACATATACCCTTGGTGACACGAGTGAGGGGGTATATAGCTCACTCTCTCAATGACTGTAGAATATATGTTGTAGATATCCTCACGCACACACACACACACACACATGTATTCCTTAGTGACACAATGAATCAGTGATGTATGACTCATGCTTTATTAATCATCTATATCATCAGCATCCAGTTCATCATCCACATATTGACAACTACTATTAATATATACACTAATTAGGGGAGCTTCAACAGGGGGGGGACGAAGGGGGATAAGTCCCACAACTTTAAAATCTAGGGGGACCTCCTATGTATTGGTCACCACTTACCCCACTTATACCACAACATTTATTTTGATTCCCTGTACATACACAATCGTCCCAGCGCCCCTACTACTAAGACATGGCGATCTAGATTAAACACAACCATGGGTGTATGCCTTACACGATGTCACACACACACACACACACACACACACACACACACACACACACACACACATACATACACGCACAAAACAGGTGGTGTTAACTACACTCAGAGATATCGCTTCACAGCAAGGTAACCACTACTGGTTTTACTTAGTAGACTGCCGTGTTAGATTGCCTTAGAGGTACTGATATTATACTGATAGTATACTGCTATTATAACTATAGGTACCGATATATAGATATAGTGAGGGTGAGGGTGAGGGTGAGGGGGACCTCGTACGTGTGAGTATGCGTTCGTTCGTGCGTACGTCAATGCAGTCTAGGCATGCGCATGACATAGTTATGAATGGCTGCACCCACTGTGGAACATCGGGTGGTCTAGACCTAGCTGGCTGCCTGTCTACGGATCACTAGGCGTATGTGTGTGCGCGTGTACCCTTGATTAGATTACATCATTACGCTATACTATTACGCAATAGACTCGTGTGTGATTGTGTAATGGAACGTATGATGAGGAGGAGGAGGAGGGAGAGGATGAGGGAGAGGAGAGGAGAGGAGGGATGGGGAGATGTTTACATCATGATCACTAGTGATATTACTCTATCGGTTGAGGTGGAGGGTACAGGGTGGTGGGGTTTTCCGCACGTGGGGCAGTAATGAGATAACTACAATATTAAACACACGCATATTTGTATATATTATATATATATATATATATATATATATATATATATATATATACGTGTAGGGTACAAGGGTGAATAGTTGTGGTGGAGTGTTTACAAGGGGTAACTAAAGGTGTCCTATAGGGGAGAACTAAAGCTGTACACACAACACTTGTATATGTTATGAGGGTTCAGCTGTAGATGGCTTATTAATGTGTATGCACTATGTACAACATATTCATACATGCACATTTACACATACACTTATAAGTTTACCTATAGGTGGGTACAATAATGGAGGGAGTATTATATGTTTACTGTATATATATATATATATATATATATATATATATATATATATATATATATATATATATATATATATATATATATATATATATATATATGTGTGAGTAATATCTGCTAACTGCATTACTTTTAGTCAACAAATTTAAACAAACATTATAATATGTTTGAACTTAATTTGAACAATTATCTAAACTTGTGAGAAGTATGTTGCAATAAAGTGAATATAGGTAGGAATTGTTGTTTAATATTAATTGAAATTAAAATAATTATTTTGTCACCATATTATATTCCATCTTATAACAGGAAGCCTGGGTTACATCTCTACTAGCTAGTACACAACACGTTAGTGCATATCAAATGTTTTTTTTACATCAACTAGTAACTGTTGTATACTGGATAGTATAGTTGTAAATCGTGGTGTTGTGGTGGGGTATACTTCCATTTACTATATTCCATAATAAAGGGTAGTGATGGACGAATATTATTTAAAATTAAACTAAACACATATGTACATCGGTTGTGTACTGTGATAACACGGTGACAGTAGGGGTATGGGGTTTTTAGGCACCTAAGACGTAGGTGGAGTGATATTATCACTCCACCCTTTAATATCACTCCACCCACGTAGGTCCTACGTGTATGTGCTCGGGGTAGAGAGGGGGGTAGGCAGAGGAGAAGAAGAGAGAGAGGGGTAGGGGTAACTAGTAACTCGCTCCTCATTACTGTTGACGTAAAGCACATGTGTGTGGGCGCGTATAGTAACGTGTGTGTGGTGTGTGTGTGGGTGCGTGTGTGGGTGCGTGGGTGGTGTGTATGTGGGTGTGTGTGTGGTGTGTGTGTGGGTGCGTGGGTGGTGTGTGTGTGGGTGCGTGGGTGGTGTGTTTCTCCCGCTACACGGCGACACTTGTTGCCATACACTCGTGTATCTGTACGACGTACACTGTATGTATTACTATATAATATAGTATATTATAGTATATTACATAGTAATACCTACAGACACAAGATTGCATGACTACCATGAATTACATATACATGCCTATATTCTATAGCCCCCAACCCCGCAACTGCATATATACACCTCATATATATATATATATATATATATATTGTATACTATATTACATAGTGACTATAGCGAAGGAAGGCATGACTGTGAGCGCGCACAGACATGCGTGTGTGTGTGCATATGTTACATATAGTATATAACATATACGGGTGGGCAACATACACACATACAGATGGTATGTGTGTGGCTTATCTGCGTCAGCCTAAAGTTTGAATCTATAATATATTAATACATCTATTAGTATACATAGCGATAGTGTGTGTATGCGTGTTTGTGTGTGCGTGTGTGTGTGATTGTGTGTTACATATACCACTTATGTTGTAACACACACCCACACACACACACACACACACACATATACCTAGACACAAACACAAAGCGGTGCATTAAACAAAGGAGGAGGTGGGGTGGGATGGAGAACAATAGACTACCACCTCCTCCACCGGCTGATAACGCTGATGAGATAAGCGCATAATGACGTGCGCACACGTGTGTGTGTGCAGGTGTGTGTGACGCAAGCACACACATACGCTTTGTGCGGCGCAGTAGTGGTCGCCGCCAGCCATATGTCAAGTGTTACCGATTAGGGGCGCGCTGATAATGGGTGTAGCTCGCTTCTAATCTATTAATAGAATAGCAGTCACCCCTATATGGGTATACACACACGTACATACATACACATACACACACAGTATAGCTATACTAACTTAAACACACGTCACGTGCCGTACGACATATGTATACGTATGTGCGGAGAACTTAGTGAACCGCTTTCTAAACGTTATTTATCTCCCTAATTCTATAATATAATCTAATCTCTAAAGTGAATTCAAATGTTCGGAATACTATAGTGTTAGTAATATAATAATGTATCAAACCGCACGCACACACGCACGCACACACACACACACACACGCACACAACACCTCTCTTACGTAAGTATAGGCTAGATTGACCTGTATTACGCAACACACACACAGCGCTGCGTCCGTTACACACACACACACGCGCACAAACACGGGTGAAGAGAGCGCACTGATCAAAGAGAGCCGCTACTATTACATAACGATAC
>OZ025241.1:17452115-17489615 GCA_964019155.1 Osedax fenrisi
GAATTATTAAATATTTGATTGAAAGATATTAATGGGACTTTCTCAATTCAATGTGATGGAATTCAAGATATATGGTTCATTATTTGACATAAAAACTAGAAATTAAAGAAATATGCATAGGAATATGCAATATGACTGAGGATACAACTTAGAAAATATAGCAAATTTAATGTTATCTGAACTTTAACATCTTAACTTGCCTATTTCTAAATTAAGAGGACAGTCATATGACGGTGTAGCTAATATGTCTGGTCAATATAATGTTGTAAAGACTATAATAATGAATAGACAGCCTTTAAATTTTGATACACAATGTGGAGCTCATCGCATAAACGTAATAGCATAATCATTAGATAATAATATAAATATAAGAAAAGCCTTGAGAGTGGTTTATGATTTGGGATTATTATATGAACAAACTAACATATTACGGATTGTATATAATACTAATAATAACAAAGCAAATACATTGAAACCATTATGCCCAATAAGATGGAATGGAAAATCATGTATTAAAAAAACATTAGATAAATATAGTGGTATAAATGATGCACTGAATTAATATAAAAAATTAAATTATATTACCAATGACCACAAATATATTGCAAATTTATTATTAAAAAATATAAATAAGTCAAATATTTGTTATATGAATATTTCAAGTTTGATATTTGAAAGCTTGGATATGAAGGTGAAAGCTTTCATGATACCAACAAATACTATTGAAGGTAACATTTATAAAAATATACTTGAAAGCATATATTATTATAATTATAAATAATACTCAATAATAAATAAACATAAAGGATTATATAATAGTAAAGATGATTCAAATTAAATTGAATAATGATAGACATAATTTGCACACATTCATTGAAGATATAGAAACAAAAGTATTTTATATTTTATATATACACGTTTTTATATTGATTCAAGGTTAAGTAGGATATACTTTTATAAAAATATTATATAAAATACAAAATAGCTTATAATAAATGTTTATTATAAAATATTATAATAATTTATTTTTATTTTAAATATATCTAATTTAATTTTCTAATTATATCTAATTCAGAGAATAATTATAATACATATAATATAAATTATTATAAATATTTATGAGATGAATAGTAATACAAATTCAAAAGACATACATCTTATATAGATAACATAATATAATATTATTAATGTTATATTAATATAAGAATGTGATTATATATGATCAATTAGTATGTTAATATACTTTATCATTAATATTTACAGAATAAAATATATTGAGTTGTTTGATTACATAATGATGAAAATTAAAACCAAATGTTATACTAAGGAAACTTCATTTATACATTCTTATAAATTAAAGGAATCATTATTACAAATAATATAATTCATGAAAAAAAGGTTGTTTTTTTTTTAGATTAATCTTATTAATCCTATTAATTTTCTACACTAAACATTAATAAAAAATGTATGAATAATTATCGATTGAAAGATCGAATTTCCATATGTTCAAATCAATCAATAAGTTCAATACATCTGACGAGGATAAACATATACATGATGGAAAAATCTACTAAAATTCAAAAAATATTTTCCGACATAATATATTTGATCACACTTTTATTGGTTTGCCCCTCAAGTTCTGTGTCATGTTAGGGTGGATTTAGTAAGCTACGAATAATAAAGACGTTGTTACGGTCTACTATGCTAGATAGTAGATTAAATGCATTATTATTGGCAAATATCAATCACAAAATAATTCACACAATTGAGATGGATATATTTATAAATAAAAATCTATTTTTATATAATAATAAATTATTTAATGTTTATTATTTATTTTCTAATATATTCCTATAGGATACTTAAGTATACTTAAGTATTGTTATAAAAAATAAATATTATTAATTGCATATTAAAGGGTTAATATAGACAAAAGAGGTATACGATATTAATAAGATATAATTAGTAATTATATTAGTAATACATAATAGGATATAGAATATAAAATATAAATAAATAGCCCCCCCCATACAAAATATCGTTCCGACGCCCCTACATACACGTACACATACATACACGTACACACACCCATACACGTACACACACCCATACACGCATACATACACATACGCACAAACACGTATATACACGTATGTATTATAAGTTACTTAACTAGATAATTAGATAATCGGTCGCGTATCCTATATGTAAGATGAATAACACACACACACACACACACACACACACACACACACACACACACAACAAGAATACTTGTGTACACACGAATGTGGCCGGTGTGCTGAATGTTGCAGTAACACGTATCGGTCAAGCGTGGGTCTATGTTCCCTAGGTGTGTATAGGCATTATTTGGTTACGTTTCCCATCCAGAGTGGCAGCGTTGGAACCACGTGAAGTGACAAGACGCACGTGACTTTCTGGTAGGTCACGTGACTTACGGGTAGGTCACGTGACTTACGGGTAGGTCACGTGATGCCCCGTGTCACGTGGCAACGAAACCCCGGCGGTGTTACCTAGAAGCGCTAATGATCCGGCCGGCCCGTAGACTGATTGGTTATTACGTAACTCGATGATCACGTGATTAATAACGACGGTGGCGCCGCGAGACGGGGGAGAAGAGGCAATCACCATAAAAGTGTCGGACGACACGCGTGAGGGTGAGGAACAACGGTGGGGCTAGGGGGTGCGCGGTACAGTAGATGTGATCGCGTAAGTGTGCCAGGGTGTAGGAGAGAGAGAGGGGGTATAGACGCCTAGCTGGGTCTAGAGAGAGAGATAGAGGGTGGCAGATATATCTATATCTATATATATATATATATATATATATATATATATATATATATATATATATATATATATAGATGCTAATGGTGAAGGCCAGGGAGATTGAGAGCGGGGGCACACAGTGAGGGGTAGGGTAGATATAACTATTATTATACCACGTGACCGCTCGTTAACGCGTCTAGTGGTTTGTTATCGGACCCAACTCTACGGGGGGCGTGGAATGGGGGCGTGTCTTACTATTCATCTAGCGCGGTAAAGGGGGCGTGTTACTATAAAGTCCTTTTAAGCATATATACCCTGTTAACCGAGAGAGATAGAGATAGAGAGATAAAGGGGCAGGCGAGAGAGAGAGAGCTGATTAAAGTAAGAGAGAGGCGAGGCACTGAGTGATGGTGGTCAATGGCCGTAGTGGCCAGTAGTGGTCAGTAGTGGTCAGTGTAGCTCTCTATTCAAAGTGGTCTAAGCGATGACCGATATTAATACGAGCGATAGCCTAGCGCAGTGGTACGTGTGTGTGTGTGTGTGTGTGTGTGTGTGTGTGTGTGTGTGTGTGTGTGTGTGTGTGTGTGTGTGTTACACTATAGTTGTTACTTTTACCTATAGGTGCTGAGTGACGTGCGCGCACACACACACACGCACACACACACACACACATATATCCACACACATATGTATACCACATACACACCATCTTGACCTCGGTGTACTAATGCCACACCGCGGTGGTCACATCCTTGAGGGGGCCCTTCACACATATACACTACATCATATAGACTATATGATATAGTGTATATGTGTGAAGTGACTCCCTTAATAACTATACTATATAGTACAACATATACACACGGTTATAACTGCTTTAGCATACGATAAACAATAAGCGGGCTATAGCCTCTAGGGTTATACGGTATACCGCATTATATATAAGGGGAGTATTGTTTTAACATAACACCTCTGTATTGTTTCGTTACGCTGGTCTGCGTAATGCAGTGACGCAATCGTGTTATAACAACAACAACAACAACAACAACAACAACAACAACAACACTGCCTCCATGCATTGCGGCACTTACATATGTGTGTGTGTATATATATACATCATAGAGCTAGAGAGAAATATTCTCTTTAGTTCTAGATTTCCGCATGTAAGATACCTTGTTTATCGCTCTATTTATCTATAGCGTTATTACACACAGACACACACACACACCAACACACACAAACATATAACAATAGCTATGGCGATGAAGATGAGTATCATCACGATTACCTAACACTTCACCATAACACGTGGGGGGTTACGTCACCGCTTAGTATAGTATCTCCACCCTGGCGGTGAGGGTGTAACGCTGGAGGTAGCTAGGGATCATAAAAAACCACCAGCCGCCATCGCACACACCCCTATAGGGTTATAAACCCCGTCTCCCCGCCACATTGGCTGGTGGGGGGGGGAGGGTAGTGTTTCGCTTAGGACACTGTCCGATATCGTATGTCGGTATTACATACACGACTTATATAAACAATCGTATATATATATATATATATATATATATATATATATATGTATATGTATATATATTATGCACGTATATATATACACTTGCATATCACTATATAATGTGACCTGATACAAACCGTTTAGGTAGAGATAATGTTAACATTTTATATAATTATAATAGAGTGTTTACCTAGTATTATAACTATATTGATGATACTATTATGATACAATACACATATGTATACACACCCTCACACGCGCATACATAATAGACTCGTATTAAATAGTGTCGATATCATAATATAGCTGGTGTTAATACTATTATATAACCTATCCCTATAGGGACTTATAAGAACTACTACTGGTGGTGGGGTATACAGTGGGGGGTGGGGGAGATAACGTAACTGATACCATTCCATTGTGGGTCTATTATGATACTCTGGGGATAGTGACTCATTACTATTACGTGGGGGAGGGGTTTCAGAGAGGCATGCAGGGAAGGCAGGGAAGGGAAGGCAGGGAAGGGAGGGAGGGGTGGATAACAGATACACTCGCTGATACGAGATCGCAGCACGCGATAACACGCGATAGACTATGCTATTGTATTGTTGTACCAGATAGAGAGAGAGAGGGGCACAGCATCGCTATATCGAAATGTAGGGGGTGCAGTGGGGTGGCTGCTGGTACAATAGCTACAGTGTGCGGGGTAGTAGTCGTAACTTCATCGTCACGTGATCACTAATAGTTTACTACTAGCGAGGATTTGTCTAAGATGGCGGCTTCGCAAAATCTGTGCTACTAGAACGTAACTACTAATATCTAGGTAATATAAGGAGCATTATTTAGAAGGTTACTATACCGTAAATCTAACTGCCAATCACATCTTATAACGAAGTGAACGGCAACCTAGCGAGGGAGATATATACCATCTAAAGGCAAGGGGGGTAAGCTATATACATAGGAGGAATATATATATTATCTAAAGCGATGGGGGATGCTGATAGGCTATCTATAAACCTTTCATCTCGATGAATCGTATCTGACTATTACAACTACTACAGCAGTCGATCCTAAACATCTCCTGTTCCCCTTCTTTATCTTCCTCCTCTCTCGCGGAATCCCGTCTACTCTCGTACTCATCATCCCTCTCTTCCTCCTCCGTGGCCATGACGTCACCGTTAACGCTACCCCTGCCCGATGAGGTGTCCTCCTCCCCTTCCGTGTCCAGGAACCCCTTACCCCCACCACCACCCGCCGTCACCAGTAGATGCAGCTTATCGCTGGACTCGCTCTGTTCTCGGATGGTCTCCATGCGACGACGTAGGCGATGTCCCCGTTCTCCGCCAGTCACCGCCACTGCCACCTGTTGTCCGCTTAGAGTTACCATTACGGCTATGACGTAATAGCTGTGATGACGTATTGGCTATGAGGTAATAACGATTGCGTCGCTATTGCATCACCGAGAATCGTATCCTTTGTGTGTGCGCGCTCGTTCTATTTGTAATCCTTTGTTCCCGATGTCGTCCAATGTTGTTGTTGTGGAACGCTATAGGTGTAGTTATAATCCGTTGTACCTATGCTGCTGCTGCTGTTGTTGTTGTTCTTGTTTTAATCCTTTGTTCCCGGTGTTACGTCACTTTCCACACGTGGAGTGGGTACGTGATACACCTCTCGTCTGATTGGCTAATAGCTATCTAGTATTACCTCTACTACTGCTACTACTACTACCTTATGTTATTTAGTAAATACTATAACCCTTGCCACACGTGGGTATTTAAGTGTAGCCGTAGTGTGTACCTATATGTGTATGGACTCGTGTATACGCGATATTATTACTATCCGTAAGGGTTTACCCATTACGCATTGATAGAATTGCATTACAATTAGGGATCAGCAGGTTGCTAAAATCGAGATACGCCCACCCCCCCGAAACACGCCCACAGTTAACTCTCGATTAGACACGCCCCCCGCGCTCCACTCGACTCGACCGGTGTGTGTGTGTGTGTGTGTCACTCAACGAGAGCGTATTTAGTTCACTCGCACACGCACACACAGAGAGAATGTCGGAGAGGTGATAAAAGATTAACTCACAAATTGCGGATTAAAGTCGTAATGCGATCATATAAAGTGGTATTGGACCGCGCATAATAGGGGCTGTAATATATATGTCACGTATGTCATGTATGCGACACATATATGTCGAGTATTTGTTTATATCGGACATATGTCTACAAACAATGGGTGTATACACATTTGCATATATTAATCATACATTAGCATAGCATATGATTGAGATGACAGTTTATTTATTGGAATATATAATTATAAATAAATAAATACACTGTGATAATTACTGGACAGTGTCCAATGGTCACTCAATATTCACTATATTTAGTCCAATATATACACACACATACACACATATATATATATATATATATATATATATGTATGAATATTTAAATTCAGCATAATTAATAGAATGGTAATATATGAAATATGGCGAAAGTTAAAGCTGGTTATGAAATATATAGATTGCTATTATTAATTGTTTAGATATTGTGAAATAATAAGTACTCTATTGTCTATAAATTAGATTAATGATATGTCAGCTATGTATGTTAATAGGTAAAATAAGTACACATATATTCATTATATATATATATAAATTGATGTATGTATGTTTTTATTTTTAATTGTAAACATCCATATTTTCAATTATAAATAGATTAGGTTATTTTTCTGAATCATGTTTTAAAAATGTAAACAAATAGTTTACCTAAATATGATAATTACATTTGAATTACCATGGGTTATTACTAGTATACACTTATTACTAGTATACACTTAGTAATATGTTAGGTATTACTAATGTATTTAGTAGATTATGTATTATGTGTTATACGTGGATTCTCTATAAGCAAGCGCAAGCGATTTGTATGTTATTAAGATAAAATCCAAAATCATACATAGGGCGATATTAAAAATAAACATTCTTAATTACAATTTAGATAAAAATAGCTCACATAGTGCACTTATATAGAGTATAAGTGAATATAATATGCAAATTATAGATAATATAACTTAAGAATATTAAATAGAAATAAAATAGTAATTTAAAGAATTACGCAGATTAAACCTAACTTACCCATTATCATATTATTTATCTCTTCATAAATTATAAATAATGAATACTTTTTATTGGGCTAATCCTCTATACTATACTTAAATAATAATCATTTATTGAAGAACAAATAATATATATTAATTTAAAAATGTATATAGAATTAAATTGCTCAGTATGCCACATTCTTTCAAAGGCAAAATATATTGTTTTAAAAAATGTATTTAAAATAACATTTATTAATATAATTATAATTATTTAAATTTTGTTTATATAAACTAAAAAATAAGGAATTCAAAGAATGTCTACAAAATAGAATGTTTACTATTTTATTAAATTAGGATAAATGTTGAATATTGTGTGATTTGTGTGTTGTTATGTGTCTCTCATGAGTGAGAATATCTAATTGTACTACATTAATGTTTAGCTATAAGTTATAGTGAAATTATCCATATACATTTTGCATGTTTTTAAACTAATATCAAAGATTTTGCGAAGCAAAGATATAACACTCCCTATGCATGCAACGTAATTTAGTAATATCCCCAGCCGCTGCTAGCAGCAGTATCGAAATCACTGAAATTGATTTAGGTTCGGCTCTGTTTGCATACAACAATGTTTTCATTGCTCTATTAAATTACATGCAATATAAATTAATTTTTACTTACTAAATATATACTTATAGCATTTAAAACATAAATATCATATTTGTTTGTTATATATTAGTAATGAACACTTAGTTTTCATCATATAAATATTAATTTAAAGCATATTATTTAACATTTTAAAAGTGTATAGTTAAATACGAATTTACATTATAAACAACGCATAGTTCCTAAAAGTAACCCGCTATAGGTGGCACTGGGGTATTTTGTATACAAATTCGAATTACACGATTTCGCGTAAGTGTTATATCTTTCCTTCGGAAAATCTTTGCTAATATCCTACATTCAATAAACGTAAAATCGTGTAAAATACACGATTCTAGATCAGTCTGTTATCAGTGATATTTGATTTTAAAATATTATATTAATCAATTCATATCAAATAAGGCATATAATAAAATTGTTCACCGGATATTATAAAGAGATACCACTCACTATAAATTTCTAGTAGTACTTTGTAGAAATTATAAACAATATATACTACTCACTGTATTATCTTCTATTTAACATGTTAAGTTTTGGCATTACGTGCTGTCAACTTCACAAAAACTTGCAATTAACTACTGTGGTAATATTATTTAATTTGTTAAAAAATTAAAAATATTATTTTATAGTAAAAATATTAATATAATTATATTATAAATTGTATAAATTCTATAATATGATAAAATATAAAAAAATATTATTTGATTTATAACACAATTTAATACTTGCTTCCACATTCTTAATAAAAATGATGTCATTTAGTTACTGGTAATATACGATTTCTCCTATAAATGTTGAAATATATATATAATATATTATAATTTTTAAAATATTATATAGTATATAAATAAAATATTCAGTTTTAATATATATTTTCCAGAAAGTAAAAGACACTTTAGTAAATTTAATCATCTCTATTTATTTTCTTGTAATACTACCTGTATAATAAAGATATCTATGTAAAATTACTTGATGAATAGTTAATTTTGTATTTTATTTAAATATTTTTTTATATAATAAATATTATATATATTTTGTTGATTCATGAAATCAAATGAATAATATATTACAAAATATAGATTTATATTAAATTTATATATTTTTTTAAAATCTACTGTAATTTATTGTAATAATTAACAACATTAAATCGTATTAAATTGACCTAAATTCAAATTTAAATATAGTATTCCATTCGATAGATATGTGTGGTACAACGATTCAATTATCCTGATAAATATTGCATACGGCTAGATAATACGACAGTATAAAATGTGGTGGACACTTTTGTAAAGCGAATATGCAATACATATGGATCGGGTAATTATTTCCAACGTGAGATACTCTTTTAGGGTGTGGTTGTGTGTAGTAGGACGGTTGATCAGATGAACAGTTAGTTGTTAGATTGCGTAGATGAATGAATGAATGTTTATTTAGATACAAAAATAACGCTAAATGTTCTCTATTGTGTAAAAAAAAAAAATACACAAATAAAATATAAATCAGTTGAAAATAATAAAATTAATTTTTACGAATTAATAACACTACATTAGATTTAAAATACGAATAATTTACATTAGTTCTTAATGGTACATGTAGCTCATTCCATGGTCCATCTGTCTACCTCTATAACTGTCCACACTACTAAAACCTCACACTAAATTAACAATCGGTATCATATATATTTATGATAAAGATTATTAGGTTTTATTTTGTAATGTAATTTTGGGTATCGGTTAAAAATAGAATAGAAACGAACAAAGTTATAGCCCATAGAACTATTTTCTATTTAATTTATTTTGAATATACGATTTATTTAAACTATAATATTCATTATTTAAATAGTTTTATATAATTATATGTTGTTGAGGTTTAGTAAATTAAATTTAATGTTACAGCAACCAATTTGTTTCTAAATAGATTCTAATCATAAGAATACCTCAGAATTGAATTATGCTGAATATATATATATATATAAATAGGTACAATTGTAAAAGGAAATAATTATGTATATTTATTTATCTTTACAAAATTAAATATTAAATTTTATTGCCGTCATGCATTATATTAAAAACTATTAATGTTAATGAAATTGTAATATATATATTTATATATATATATATAATATAAATAATTCAAGTGAATTAAAATAATATATATATACATACGGAGATACATACGGAGATATAATATATATATATATATATATATATATATATATATATATCTAATGTATAAAATAAAGCATATTTAAATTTATATATATACATATATATGTGTGTGTGTGTGTGTGTGTGTGTGTGTGTGTAGAGTAAACTCGAGAAACAGTGTATTCTACAACTAGCGACTATAATAAAATGTGAAAACATATCTGTTTTTATCATTATCACGTGGGTGATGGATGTATTTTATATGGCGACAGTTAGCGAAAATATTTCAATGGGAAACAAATTTATCTCATTGTGAATATAAGAATATATATACAATTTATTTAAAATATCGCGTGATTGCTTAGTTTTGGAGTAAATAGCACTATTTCGAAATAATAATTTAAAGGTGGTCAACTAAACAATGATTTTAAATAGATACAATGCAGCTAATGGTAAGAAGTTTCCACGGAAATAAGCGATCATGTGATATTTAAATAATGCTTTACCATTTTCTCTACAGCTATCATAACGTAGCATACATCATTACGAGAGTTAGCATTTTATTATCGATACGATTTTTTTTAATATTTAGATTTATAAATATTTTTAAGAATAATTATTAAATAAAAGTAATCTTGCCAGTGTGGCACATCGTATATAAGATATGTAGAATATAGATGAAAATGGGTAAATATAAACCTAAAATTGTGTAAAACATGAAATTTGATAATCGGATTAGGATAATTTGAATATGTAAATAAGTAAATTAAATATAAACAAACAAAAACTACCCACAACACCTGTCTGGGTACCGTTAGTATTATATCATTTATATATAAATTTGAATATTTAAACTATATAATAAATTATATATGTAGTTATTCAAAATCATATATTTAAACTGATTCATAAAATAAAATATAATGTTGTCGTTAATTATTAAATTATATCTATTGATGCAATTTATATTGAATATTTTATTTTGCAATAATAATAATATTATAATATAATAATAACATATAACTATTATATTATTACAAGTTATATTTATAAAATGTATTTAAATAATTTATAGTTGTTTATTTTTATTTTGAAAATAACTAACCATCATGATATAAACATTTAAACATGTATAATATTGTTAGATAAATCTAATTGAATGAAATTGCCATTTTACTAAATGAAACTATATTTTATTTTAAAGGAGTATAAAATATCATATATTCTAAATTTCAAAGGTAATATTAAATTTTTCATATATATTCTATACCTACTTATATATTATGATGATGATTATGAAAATAATATATAATATTATATAATATAAAATATCAAGGTATATAAATAAAATACAAATGTATATATAAATATGATTTAAAAGATTTTAGGTTGGCTGTTATCTCACATGTGACATAAAGAGATGGCCAATAAGAGTTAATAGTGAAAATAAATTAATCAGAGAAATAGTGGATTTAAATATCAAATAAAGTTCAAACAAACAGATAATGTTATATAAATACGAATGAAATAAGATAATAACATTACTTTGAATTGGAAATTTAAGTATTTGTATTTATAAAACTATCAATGAATTAATGAGTTTAATTCTATCTTCTTTGCTATCGTAGTTATGTTGACACAATAAATAGTGAATACACTATATACTGAATTGAATATTAACTTACCTCCATTAGTAAAGGGAATATCTTTATTAGTGGTCAGTCTGGGATCTAGCCAATGGGTGGCCTCGGATGCATGGCTACAAGTCACATGGTTAATGATTAATATTCACAGATGGATAAAGCTATATGTAATATGAAATTAATTTTTAATTTCAGAATTAAATATTTTATTTTATTAAACTACTATTATTAAATAATATTATTAAACTACTATTAAATACTATATTATAATTTAAATACGGTTGATATATAGAGAATAATAGTGTATAATTAAATACATATTCTCAATAATCATATACCTTATAATTATGATTAATCATAAATTGTAAAAGATATTCTTAACATATTAACAATATGATTACAAATTCATTATTTACTTTTAATTAATAATGCAGGCTATATACCATAAAATTAATAATAAATGTAATAATTGTAAAAACTTAAATGTAATACATAATTATGATAATACAATTAAAGATATAATTAATAATAGATCAGTTAATATATGGTAAAATCCATAAAAATAAAATAAACAAAATCTGTTTTGACAAACAACTTTTTTTTAATAGAAATTTATAATTGTATTAATTATATTGATTTCTGTTTCATTTTGTATCTTAATTGCATTATCTCTTCGAGGTTTTTTAAAAATTTGTTTTTGTTGTAGAAAATTTGGGTTTTTATATCTATATTTCAAGTATACTATAATATAAAATTAATAATTTATTATTATTACAGATTTTAATGTGGAGCATTATTTTATTTGTGTTTGTTCTGTATTATATTTTTGTTTTATATGTTTCAAATGTATTATATTATTAAAATACTATATTAATAATTAACTATTATTTCAGATTATAGTGATATTATTGGTTTGTTTTGTCGTGTTCTGTTTGTGTAGAGGTATATTTATTTATTTTATTTTTAACGTGTTTATCTGAATATTGTGATTCTCACATTTACAAAAACGATTTACCTTATATTATTTCCGATTATTTTTCATTTATTTTTGTGGTAATTGTAAAATATTCTACATTGTTTATGTTGTTAATTTCGTATTATTATTCTTTATTTATTTCTATAACGTATGTTATCATTAGAAAATATTTATACTTTATACTTTAGATTATATTTTCGACTATGAAATAAATTATCAATCAATTATATTTGTTAAATAGTATTAATATATTATTATATATTAATTGTTCATATTTCTTAATAATAATATACTAATTAATAATAAATGAAATGTTATAAATAATTGTACTATACAAAATGTTACTTCTTAAATTTAGAAACTTAGTTCAAAAGGCAGGGCTATAAAGAATAAATAAGATTTCATAAAATTATCCTAATACTTTGCAGAAAATAAGTGTGTATAAATCTAGTGGAATTTGTAGTATTATCTCAAACTAATATCAATAGACGGAGTTTATTTTAATATAACATAATTTTAAAAACTAGTATTTTTTATTAAAATTATCATTAAATAAATCAATTATTTATAATTTTATGTACAAATTATTTTTAATAAAATAATAAAACATGTAAACATGTAAAAATCATGATTTTAAGATATTAAGACCATTTTTATAAATTAATATGATAATAAAATAACTAGTGTAATGAAATTATATATTATATATATTTTTTTATATATAAAAATAATCAATCTATGTATATTCCTTTATCCCTAATTTTGTATTTATATATTATATTCTAAGCTATCAATTATATAAGTGTTACATTTAATAATAATAATAATAATAATATTTATTAGAAGAATTAACATTTTTTTTTCCGTTAAATTATAATGATATTTATATAATATTTTCTTCTAAAGGGCTTCAAAATAATACTCCTATTTCACGTCGTTATGTCACGTACGTAATTATGATACATTATACACTACACGAGAGGCCCGCGACTTACTCTATGAAGTAGGGCGTTCCGTCGCCGATGAAAGCCATCTCCCAGTCATCGGGCAGAGGTCCTAGGTCCTTCTCCGTCCTCTTGATGATGTCCTCGAAGTCGGCGCCGGGGGGCGTGGCTACGGGGTCGCTGATGCGTGACCTCTCCAGCGATTTCTGTCTCCTCAACGGCAGGGTTTCTGTGATCGATGGTCAGATAGATAGGTAGATGTTATTATTGAACACTGTTTAATTATAACATTTGTGCAAGTCAATAGTAGAGTCGATAGACAATCGTGGTGCTAGTACAAACAACTTTACAAAGTGGTGAAAATGAATACGATTGCATTTAGAATAGCAATACATTATAGTCTCAGTTCATGTATATATACATAAATATATAGATATACATCTTTATTTATATAAATATATATGATAAATATTATATATATATATATATATATACACAATAAATAAATAATAAATATTGATATGTATTATAATATATGGGTTTAGAACTTGATATTATCAATTGTGTGTTGTAGAATTGATCAAATTAAATATTAGGTTTGTCTTCTTGAATTTATCAACATTAAATTATAATTTCCCATTATAAATACTATCATTTACTATTATACTATTACATATATTAAATCAGGTTTTCAATAAAAATATTTATATAATTTTTAATAATAATTATATAATATAGTGATAAAATATAAAATAATATAAATAATAGAGAATTCAGAATATTTATAATCATAATTTATCAAAATGAACAGTTGTTATTTTAAATTCAAAGTTGCCGATTTATAATTATCTATACCATTAGTAATATAAGATGCTACGAAATTTATAATCCTATTTTCAATATTATTATTAAATAATTATAAATCCACAAATATACAATTATTAGATAGAAAATATAATCCAAATAAATATATGTAATTATTAAATATATATCCATATATATCCGCATAACTTAAAAACAAATTTTAATTACAAACAACTCCAAATTAAGCTCTATTACAATTACATAAGATGTTTAGTAATGCGTTGACACATGACATATGCGATGACAAACATGTACTTAGATCGTGATATTAATATTTATTTATATTACATACGAAATATGATTCGGAAATTGTTTACGTAAAAAATTAATTAGCACTGGCTATAGTCTGGGAATGCAGAAGTACGCACGTATTGTATGGGGTTTATAGTAGGGTTTTAGAATGTATAGAATACGGGTAGTATAGGGGTTGAGAATGTATAGATATGGGTGGTATAGGGGTTGAGAATGTATAGATAGTGGGGGTTATAGTAGGGGTTTAGAATGTATAGATATGGGTGGTATAGGGGTTGAGAATGTATAGATAGGGGTAGTATAGGGGTTGAGAATGTATAGATAGGGGTAGTATAGGGGTTGAGAATGTATAGAATACGGGTAGTATAGGGGTTGAGAATGTATAGATATGGGTAGTATAGGGGTTGAGAATGTATAGATAGGGGTAGTATAGGGGTTGAGAATGTATAGATAGGGGGGGTTATAGTAGGGGTTGAGAATGTATAGATAGGGGTAGTATAGGGGTTGAGAATGTATAGATAGGGGTAGTATAGGGGTTGAGAATGTATAGATAGGGGGGGTTATAGTAGGGGTTGAGAATGTATAGATAGGGGTAGTATAGGGGTTGAGAATGTATAGAATACGGGTAGTATAGGGGTTGAGAATGTATAGATAGTGGGGGTTATAGTAGGGGTTGAGAATGTATAGATAGGGGTAGTATAGGGGTTGAGAATGTATAGATAGTGGGGGGTTATAGTAGGGGTTGAGAATGTATAGATAGGGGTAGTATAGGGGTTGAGAATGTATAGATAGTGGGGGTTATAGTAGGGGTTGAGAATGTATAGATAGGGGTAGTGTAGGGGTTGAGAATGTATAGATAGTGGGGGTTATAGTAGGGGTTGAGAATGTATAGATAGTGGGGGTTATAGTAGGGGTTGAGAATGTATAGATAGGGGTAGTGTAGGGGTTGAGAATGTATAGATAGTGGGGGTTATAGTAGGGGTTGAGAATGTATAGATAGGGGTAGTATAGCTATACTTTGGGTTACTCCATTACTTGACTACAGAACTTGTTGTGACAATTACTACATGTTGTATATCAACAATTATGAAGGCTATGAATCAGTTACTATGCTATGTATATAATAGGGGTGTTTGTGATAAGGCCATTAATGATTGGATAGTATTCCTATCACCAATATACATTGGTTATCAGAATAATTCAGTGGTGTATGTTATAGATAATAGTAATATGCGATAAGGTTGTTTAGTTATTAGATTTGGATCAGAATGGTACTGCGCAATTATTGATATAACAAATAAATATGAATTTCAAATCACTTCACCACTGAACGAGTGCATGATATGATTATTGAGTATTCATTTCTTATTATCACTAATAACGAATGTATATGCTCATTTTATAAGAATAAACTTAAACTCTTATTATTATTATTATTATGGTATGTGATTAGAAATTTTGAGGACATATTTGTGGAATATATTATGTCAATGATGTTGTCTATAATATTTTCTGAAAAATGTTAATATATCCATTACAATGTATATGCTTATATTCAAAAGTATTATATGAAATATAATAAATGTATACAAACATATTTATTTTATATTATATAAATATTGCTAAATATGTTATATTAATATTACATTTAAATATAATAAACCAAACCTTTATTAATTAATTATTAGCAGTAATTTAATAATAATATTAATTAAATTTACAATTCTATTACTATATCAGAATGAATATATATATATATATATATATATATATATATATATATATATATATATATATATATATATATATATAGTATACTATTATAATATATATCAATATTACTATATATTCATTCTAATATAGTATTAGAATTGTAATTAATTAATATTACTAATAAATTACTTAATATAAATTAATAATATTTATAAATATTAAAATTTATATATCCCAAATCTATAATATATATTATAGATACGTATAATATATTTATAATTAATGTAGTAATATGATATTATTATTATAATTAATATATACAATATTAAATAAAATTAAATGTATTGTAATTAAAACATCTTATACACATTTATACGAGTATGAATTATAATATGAACCATATCTCTGATAGCTATATCAATATGTAGGAATAACATAGATTTTCTATGATTTCTTCTAGTTAATATAATATTAAAAAAAATTAATATAATCGCCATGACAACTATTTATAAATATACAAAAGCATAGTACAGTATGATATGTACATGATACATCAATGGAATAGCCCACAATATAGGACATGACAATTAGTCAGTGACATGAGATAATTAGTATCATATGGAATACAGATGTGTTCAGCGCTTATTTCAATAGCATTGCAATTTATTATAATGTATTACTTTATTATATATATACTGTTATAAATACTATTTATAATATATATATATATATATATATATATATATATATATATACATACTATGTATATCACACATATATATATATATATATACAAGTGTTTTATTAATTTATATATATATGTATATTCTATTTTATTGTTTCATTTACTAATTTAATTACAAAGAATGCTAACACACGAATAATTATTATTATATTATTACTTTTACTAATATTATACTCCGTACATGAACATATCGGAGGTATCGACCAAATAAAGCCTAGGCTTTCGCTGATCCTCCATAGACGTATGATATACATAGTATGTCGTATGTCTATAAACTGATGTCATTCATTCATTCATATATATATATATATACAAACACACATAAATGTACATATTTATAGGCAGTGTATATATTACATTTCATTATATAATAATAATAAATTAAATATTCATACACTTGACGAGGGCAAACATTTTACTCGGGTCAACTGTGTGTATATAAGTGCGGCGAGGACATGAATATTTAATATAGAAATCACACACACACGCTCGTGCGGGCGGGTGTGAAGGACATGAGGTGACGACGGCGAGCTGAGGTTAATACAAACTGTGCATGTCTGTGCTGTCCGAACTATCTAGGCCGGCGTTTTCTTCTGATTTTGACGAGGCGCCCTTGTTTGTGCCTAGTTACGAGTGAGGGTCACAAGTAGGGTTAATGTTGGGGTATAGGTAGGGGTATAGGTAGGGTATGGTGTACCAGTTAGGTTTATATGTAGGGTTGATGTAGGGTTGATGTAGGGTTAATGTAGGGTATAGGTAGGGTATGGTGTACCAGTTAGGTTTATATGTAGGGTTATATGTAGGGTTAATGAAGGGTATAGGTAGGGTAAGGTTTACAAGTAGGGGTTAATGTAGGGTTAATGTATGGTATACAAAGGTATATATAGGGTAAGGTTTACAATTAGGGGTTAATGTAGAGTAATATAGGAGTGAAATATAAGATAGCTAATATATTACATCTGTGAATACATACATTCACTTACATCCTATACGTATTACAAAGATTTTGCGAAGCAAAGATATAACACTCCCTATGCATGCAACGTAATTTAGTTATAGCCCCAACCGCTGCTAGCAGTAGTATCGAAATCACTGAAATAGATTTAGGTTCGGCTCTGTTTGCATACAACAATGTTTTCATTTCTCTATTAAATTACATGCAATATAAATTAGCTTTTACTCACTAAATATATACTTATAGCATTTAAAACATACATATCATATTTGTTTGTTATATATTAGTAATGAACACTTAGTTTTCATCACATAAATATTAATTTAAAGCATATTATTTAACATTTTAAAAGTGTATAGTTAAATACGAATTTACATTATAAACAACGCATAGTTCCTAAAAGTAACCCGCTATAGGTGGCACCAGGGTATTTTGTATACAAATTCGAATTACACGATTTCGCGTAAGTGTTATATCTTTCCTTCGGAAAATCTTTGCGTATTACATATGTAGGGAGTTACATTACTAATTATAACCACGTATGATTGGTGAAGGTCGAGATAGAGGTCAATCACTTATGCGAATATTAAACTAGGAATGAACATGTTAACCTAATATTTAGATAAGTAATGTATTAATTAAGTAAATATCCAGGCATCTGATGTATATTAATCATAAGACACAACACTTGTATATTAATCATTGAATGTGATCACTGAATATGAATGTCAGAGTATGAATCACTGAAATAGAATCACTGAATGTGAATATCTGAGTATGAAACACTGAAAGAGAATCACTGAATGTGAATCACTGAAAGAGAATCAATGAATGGGAATCACTGAAAAATAATAACTGTTGTACATTCACAACTGTGTGGTAATGTGCTAAAATTAACAACATGCATATTCACATGTTGTCTCAATTAAATACTGACAGACAGACAATCATGTGTGTTCGTGTGTGTGTCACTAAACATGCATAGGGGTGATTAACAGTGACACGAGTCACCGTGTGGGAATAGCATAGTTAGGAGAACTGTCGGGGTTTTTATGCAATGGAATTCTGGTAAAGTTAATTGATTGATTAATGAATAGGAACATGTTATTATAGTTCATGATTATAATATAAATAGATTATATACATATATATATTTATGAACATTTATATACGTTATATACAGTGTGTTGGGCAGTGCAGCACTATATAACGCGATTACGAGTAATATTTGATCGTAATAGAGAGTGCGGAAATAAATACAGTTATAATTGTGTGAATACAATTGCAAGTGCGAGTGCTATAGGGCATAGGGAGCTAGTACATAGGGAGCC
This sequence comes from Osedax fenrisi, assembly GCA_964019155.1. Classification (NCBI taxonomy): domain Eukaryota; kingdom Metazoa; phylum Annelida; class Polychaeta; order Sabellida; family Siboglinidae; genus Osedax; species Osedax fenrisi. The sequence goes on from OZ025241.1 coordinate 17,471,763, forward strand.
AGTTCGTAGTGAGTGTAATTGTAGATTAGATTTAATATATGCCCAATACTGGTAATACACATATATATATATATATATATATATATATATATATAACTAAACTTGAATACATTATATAATAGAGTATTAAATGATTACAATTCAATATCGTCAATTTATGTATGGATATCATGCGATGATGATGAAATGATATAATTGATGCAGACAGTTCACATAGTGGGGAGGGGATCGCAAATATGATGAGCACTAACCCGGTTTGATGATATTAAGATCTAGGGCCGAGCCCTTAGGTTCCGACGGGGGTTTCGGTGTTCCGTACCTATTGTCTGAGCGGTAATAGATCCGGTTAAACTATTATACATCGGCAATTATATGCGTAACTTATATATAAGTATCTACAATATATATATATATATATATATATATATATATATATATATATATATATATATGTGAATCTATATAATGTGTATACTAATTTCAATATCCTAATAATCATGTAATCCCATACTAATTTCCAATATAATAGTTGTAGAAAGTATATTAGTTTATTATAATATGTATACATACACATACACACAAACAAACAAATACACACACAAATACATGCATACACAAATACATGCATACACAAACTATTCAGTGCTATATACTTATCATCATGTATAGCATTATGCAGAGATACATCAGATAAGGAATTACAAGGCATTGTTAAGCTGGCATCATCTTGTCTGCAGCAGAGGTATTACTAGTGGTATTACTAGTGGTATTACTAGTGGTATTACTAGTGGTATTATTAGTGCTATTATTAGTGGTATTACTAGTGGTATTATTAGTGGTGTTACTAGTGGTATTACTAGTGGTATTACTAGTTGTATTACTAGTGGTGATACTAGTGGTGGTACTAGTAGTGTTACCAGTGGTATTACTAGTACCGTTACTAGTGTGAACCTTCGTAGATGCCAGACTCAAGAAGTTTTCCCTGCCTCTCTAATTCAAGGAACTCATCATTGGATAGGAACATGTACTCTATGCCTGACTTCTCTCCGGGTCTGGGGGTCCTGGTTGTACCTGCGTTACATTCAGTGAATTAACCAACTATCCATAGGTAGTGTAGTATAAAATAAGAATATATATATATATATATATATATATATATGTTGATACCAAGGTAGTATAGCTAATTCTTCAACTGACTGTTAAACGTTAAACAGTTTATTATACTACTCTTTCAAGTTAAGCATGGTAATGTGTAGTAGTGGTGGTTGGGATACTGGGGGTGAGCATAAAGATTGTACTAAATATAGGTCGACTTTCATAATCTATATAGTATATGTACTATAGATGTAGACATATATATATATATATATATACATGTACATAGATATACCTCTATTATAGGTTGACATTCATAAACGTATATTATCATTATTAGTATTATTTCATGTTATTGTTGCCGCTAGAATGCCCTTCTATAATGAGTCTTTAAAATAAATAAAATCCCATCTACATACTATTGAGACTTAGTGGCTATAGTGTGGCTATAGTGTGGCTATAGATGGCTGGGTCTGATACTGACAAGGTACGGTTCTCTTGTAGAGGTTGTCACGGATGGTCTGCTGAAGGTGGTGGTCGTACGACTCCTTCGTGAACCTCAGACTCAGGAACTGCTTCAGGTCTTTAGTTAACAAGCCTGAAGGGGGAGGGGGGTGGGGTGTTATGTGTAGGCATAGGTTATTGTAACGGGGGTAGTGGGGGGGTGGTGTGTTTAATATGGTAGTGTACCTTTTTAATAGCGTAGGAATAATATTATATAATATATATATATATATATATATATATAATATATGTAATATAAAGATTAAATGAATCGGATATATATTATATATTATAAATAATGTAGTCGTACTATTAATTCACACACGCGCACACACACACACACACACATATACGCACACACATACGCACACACCTACGCACACACCTACGCACACACCTACGCACACACACACATATGTATAGTTATAGTTATATGGTGCGTTATAATGATGTTAAATGTTACATAAATAAGCTGTGAGTTTTGTAGTAAGGAGTCAGTCATGCGTGAAAAGTCTGTAAACAATTCATTATTACAATACTACCTATTCATAAGCGTGGTAACTTATGCTACTACTGATGCAGCTGCGATGGGGGTGATGATGGGGGTAATATAGGTGGTGGGGGTAGTGGTGGTGCTAGAGATGGCGGTGATGATGTTAGTAATGTTGTAGTAGTAGTGGTGGTGGTGGTAGTAGTGATGGAGGTGGTAGTAACAGTAGTAATGATGATGGTGTAATACTTATGGTTACAGAGTTGGTGGCAATAGTGGTGGCAATAGTGGTGCTTACAGTAATGATATGGTGGTGGTAGTGGTGGTGGTGATGATGGAAGGTGGTAATGGCGTTAGTGGTGGTAGTGATGATGGTAGTGGCGTTAGTAGTGGTGATGGTAGGTGTATGAGGTAATTAGTAGAGCTATCAGTATTAAAGCTAGCGTATTCACTATAGTGTTCACACACTGTGACCTATAACAATAACATTATGATGACCTGTAGGTGATACTGACCAGGGGGAGGGGACTGTATATATATGTGGTACTGTGTATAGCATGTGTTAGCGCATATGGGGGTGCTAGTTTATCTAACTAATGTTTCAACACACACACACAATTGTATATGGTACAAGGGTGGGGAGATTGGTTATTAATGTATACACACACACACACACACACACACACACACACACACACACACACACACACACACACACACACACACAATATCAATATTATGATAAGTCAGTGCAGACAGAACGGTTGTATTGTGTTATCCTGCTTGTGGAACCATACCAGGCGGGCTGCAGTGTGTTGTTACTATTGGTAGTGTTGTAGTGATCAATATTTGTTAGCACACACACACACATACACACACACACACACACACACTCACTCACTCACTCACACATACACACTCACACACACACACTAGAACACTGCTATTATTAATAACATTATCTTGGACTACTAGTGTGGGGTGTATGTTCTATACCCCATGAGGGAGGCGAATGTTCATACAGGGTACTGTGAACTGCTTACTAGTGTTAACGTCATGCGGAAAGGGAGGGGGTATGGCATTATTCAAAGTTATGTAATCAGGGTAGGAGTTACAAGGGGTATACATTCCCTCAGTAATTATAATATTATATTAAATACCCGTGATCTCTGGCGAAGTGATTTCATGCGGATTGTTGATCTCTCGTGCACAATGATAATATATATATATATATATATTAATATGAATAATTATTTATAAATAGTATGAGGTACAGTGTGAATCACTAAACCAAATGAATTCATTGTGCATGAAATCACTGAGCACCAGATAACTGGTTACCTTATATGGGTGCTGCTGTTTGTATCGATACAATAGATATTTGTGATCTATAATTCATAATACCACGGGCCGATAACATAAACGTATATCAGTCCCTATAATCATGGTAATAGCAGATATACAGTGTACATATCATAATGATTAGGAGGAGGAGGAGGAGGAAGATGAGGGGGAGGAGGAGAGGAGGAGGAGGGGGAGGAGGAGGAGGGGAATGAGGAGGAGGAGAGGGAGGAGGGGTATCATTAAATATTGTGTATGTACCGATAGATCGATCTACTATTAGTTAGTGGTTATGATCATTATATCTATAGGCATGTTTACATGCGCGCGTGTGGGTGTGTGTGTATATGCGGGTGTATAATACAATAGAATCAGAGCAGAGATAGGGACAGACTAAACATCGATATTATGCTGTAATTACAAGGTGGATGTGGTCGTGTGTGTGTATGTATCAGCGCGCTTACATACACACAACCACTTCCTGCACACCCTAGGGGCGAGGGTATAGGCCCCGAGCAACTCCCATATAGGGTTAGTACAGGCCGTTGGGGGCTATAGAACCTGTACGGGGTTCAGTAAAGCTGTACTGGTTATACTGGTAATACTTGTGGTGTTGAAGGTGAGATATAAGTGGAGGGGTAGAGTGGAGGTTAGTAGTTATGGTAGAGGGTTTATATGTAATGAAACACACATACATACTCATATATATAGGAGATATGCATATATGTTCATATATATGTATATAAAACATGTTTATCTTTTTAACACAATATTATTTATATATGTTTAAAAAAACATTACTTATATACACATACATACACCTACATACACCTACACACATGTGCGGGCATACATCAAAGTAAGCTGCTATACTGCTGCTGTATTGTTCCTATAGTTGTGTAGAGTGATGGTGTCACTTGTGTGGCTGCTAATGCTAATAAATCTCTTGTTCTAACCCTGGCTACTACTACCACCTGACTACTACTACCACCTGACTACTACTACTACTACTACTACTACTACTACTACTACTACTACTACTACTACTACTACTACTACTACTATAACTACTACTACTACTACTACTACTACTACTACTACTACTACTACTACTACTACGACTACTACCACTACCACTATTGTTACCCTATCATAAACTTATAAAGCAAGTGCAATAATATAAATAGGTACACCTTAATTAGCCATTATCCAGTGAAGGGGCTATTTTTAGCACAGTTTGATCACACTCTAAGGAATTTCTATTGATTTCGCATCTAAAATAGAAAACTTAAGACTAGGCCATCTACTGGAGAAGGGGCATTACAACTTATTCTCTATGGATAACAATGAACACCTCATATTAATTATACTATTGTAATGTTAAACTACAATTATAACACAGAGCACAGTATGTGTGTGTATAAATGAGAGTTGTGTATTTAGAAACAATGATTATCTTGTGTGTTTAAATTGTGTTAATATTATCTAGAAAATAGACTATCATAAAATAGTAATATTACTAAAAATATAATATTTATAATTAATATATATATATTGATTATTAATTAATAAAAATTACGTTGATGATATTTTAATCTACTGGAATACTATAACTATTATAGATAAATATAGAATGATAGAGATATCATGATAGTCAGCTGTAGATGATACAGAGAGATGAATGAAGTGAGTAGTCATCAATCATAGTGTCACAGTAGCGAAGTCACATGATCATTATAGGTATCATGTGATGCATTTGTTTAATATGTAAACATCTTTTTTTATCTGAGTGTTTTTATTTAGTTATCTATTTAGATATCTATTTATATATCTACTTATATATCTATTTATATATCTACTTATATATGTGGTTCATTATTAACCATATTGTATTGTCACTTACGAAAGTATCAATAAGCATAATTATCATCATCATTATTATCTGAAATTTACATAATTATATATATATATATATATATATATATATATATATATATATATATATATATATATATATATGTATAGAATTCAATAAGTAATATGTAATAATAATAACTACCAAATGAATTATAGATTCAGGTTCCGTGTGCTGTAATTAATTATAAATAAAATACTATCGGTATTCGACTCCCCGATAAAGTACTCCCGGATACAGAGAAATCACCACCCCCACCCCACCACACAACCCCCCGACAGCAATGGAGGTAAGCCGATACAAGTGTAAACAAGTAACGCAAGTAGAGCCGACAGTGGTGGCGGGGTTGTTGTTTTACCCTCGGTGACTAAGCCTGTAATCTATATGTATAGAGGTCCCACTACTGCCCTCTCTCTCCGATTCTGTGGGTTATGTATAGCACACACACACACACAGTGTATGGTGTATTTCTATAGAGGGGAGTGGGTGATTCCTACGGGGTGGGGGAGAGGGGGGTAAGGGGAATTTAGAGCTACGAGGACAACCACTTGACACACAGAGAGAGAGAGAGAGTATGAGAATGTAAACAGCTCCACCTAGTGGTATATAAGTGACTACCATTAGCGGCAGAAGCAGCATTAGTAAACCATTACTCCTATAGGGGTAATGGATACATTGAAGTGATTGCGCATAAACAATCATTAATCAGAAATCTGATCATGTGATCATACGTTAAACGCACGCGATTCAAATGGAAGCTAACTTTTGTTTGCCGCATTTATTGATTTCATTTTACGATTTACGATTTTTATTTCGTTTCAAAGTAAATAGATAATCAATATCAAATCGCTATATATGTGTCTAAATAAGGTTGTTCGTGTATGTGATGAAAGCACTATGAGAAGGATACAGGTGTGGACTACAACAATTTAAAGCTTTCCAACTTATAATGAAGCCCTATTGAAGAAGTTAACACTAACATCATATAATTAGAGAGAAAACTAAATTTCTTCTAATAAATAATTATAATAATAATAATGATAATCTATTATTAGCTGCGAGATCAGCAGCGTGCATTACTTGACCGCAACCTCCCCGAGCATCGCATTAACAATACATAGCATTACATGATCGCAAGCCATCTTACTTAATTATGTAATAGCACAATTACAATCAATAGCGTTTATTGATGTAACCAGTGCGGCATAGCACACACACACACACGCACACCCACACATGAACACACGCACACACACACACACCCACATACACACACACACACACGCACTCACACAGACACAGACACACATATGTACACACACCCACACACCCTCAAAGACGCACACATACGCATACCCATACACACGAACACACACACACACGCACACCCACACACACACATACACATACACATACACACACACAAACGCATACACACACACACTCACACCCACATACACACACGCACACCCACACATACCCATACACACTCACACCCACATACACACACACAAACGCATACACACACACACACATACACACGAACACACACCCACATATGCACACACACATAGGCTGGAGTGGAATACAACACACATACGCATACAGAGATCTAATGCAGTTATTGCATGCGCATATCTACCACGTAAAAACCTCAACACACGCATACAACTTGATAGGTACCTAATCCACAGGTAGGGTCACACATATATCCTATCAGGATGCAGAGGAAGGCATAGTAATGATTATAAAGTGAAGCGTGTAATATTCAATGGGTATAAACTTACTCGAGTATTTGTAACTTTATTGTAATACTTTCACTAAAGTATTTACAATGGTGGAATCGTTGACTAATTCCAATAACAATAAGCTCTCTGTCAAGATCCGCTACGAGACAATCATATTGTGGAATACGATAAAAGATACTACTCATTAAACTCAATAAATGTATTATTTATACGTATTAATATTATATAATAGTCGTAGTAAAGTATATTAGTTCATGAAAGTGGCTTGCATTGGCTGTCTAGTTTTAGTTTACGTTGAACTAACTGTACGAAGCGATAATCCTGTACGTGTGTGTGTGTGGGGAGAGAGATCGGGAGTTACAGGTGTGGGGCGGCGGGGGGGATAGAGGGGGGTTAGTGCACTACCACCCCGCGGTACACTCTCCCCGCGATAAGGTGGAGGCGGTGGGGTGCGGAAATAGTTTGCATACTGATCACCAGGTGATTCTAATTATCGGGTAAATACCGCCGCCACCGCCACCTCGATTGTATACTGTGTATAATATAGTGTATATACACTAATGTATGGGTGTATTAGTACTAGTCGGTAGGTAGAGGTGCTATGAGTAGGGGGGGGGTAGGCAGAGGTGCTATGGGTAGTGGAGTGTAGGCAGAGGTGGGTAGGCAGAGGGGTTATGGGTTCGGGGAGGGTAGGCAGAGGTGCTATGGGTAGGGGAGGGTAGGCAGAGGAGCTATGGGTAGGGGTGAGGGTAGGCAGAGGAGCTATGGGTAGGGGAGGATAGGCAGAGGATCTATGGGAAGGGGTGAGGATAGGCAGAGGAGCTATGGGAAGGGGTGAGGGTAGGCAGAGGAGCTATGGGTAGGGGAGGATAGGCAGAGGAGCTATGGGAAGGGGTGAGGGTAGGCAGAGGAGCTATGGGTAGGGGAGGGTAGGCAGAGGTGCTATGGGTAGGGTGGAGGGTAGGCAGAGGTGCTATGGGTAGGGGATGATAGGCAGAGGAGCTATGTGTAGGGGAGGATAGGCAGAGGTGCTATAGGTAGGGGGGGGTAGGTCAGGATAGTAGGCAATGAGTGATGACACATGGACAGATATCAACGTAATATGTACTAGGGCATAGGGTACAGGTGATGTTGTATATATTAAACACATCCATCACTTGTGTGTGTACCTCTGATTAATGTGTGATTTCACACTTGTTTAACTAGCTGTAGTACTATCTGTAGTACTAACTGTAGTACTATCTGTAGTACTATCTGATGTACTATCTGTAGTACTATCTGTAGTACTAGCTGTAGTACTATCTGTAGTACTATCTGTAGTACTATCTGTAGAACTAGCTGTAGTACTATCTGTAGTACTATATGTAGTACTATCTGTAGTACTATCTGTAGTACTATCTGTAGTACTATCTGTAGAACTAGCTGTAGTACTATCTGTAGTACTATCTGTAGTACTATCTGTAGTACTATCTGTAGTACTATCTGTAGTACTATCTGTAACACTATCTGTAGTACTAGCTGTAGTACTATCTGTAGTACTATCTGTAGTACTATCTGTAGTACTATCTGTAGTACTATCTGTAGTACTAGATGTAGTACTATCTGTAGTACTATCTGTAGTACTATCTGTAGTACTATCTGTAGTACTATCTGTAGTACTATCTGTAGTACTATCTATAGTACTATCTGTAGTACTATCTGTAGTACTATCTGTAGTACTATCTGTAGAACTATCTGTAGTACTATATGTAACACTAGCTGTAGTACTATCTGTAGTACTATCTGTAGTACTATCTGTAGTACTATCTGTAGTACTATATGTAGTACTATCTGTAGTACTATCTGTAGTACTATCTGTAGTACTATCTGTAGTACTAGCTGTAGTACTATCTGTAGTACTATCTGATGTACTATCTGTAGTACTAGCTGTAGTATTATCTGTAGTACTATCTGTAGTACTATCTGTAGTACTATCTGTAGTACTATCTGTAGTACTATCTGTAGTACTATCTGTAGTACTAGCTGTAGTACTATCTGTAGTACTATCTGTAGAACTAGCTGTAGTACTATCTGTAGTACTATCTGTAGTACTATCTGTAGTACTATCTGTAACACTATCTGTAGTACTATCTGTAGTACTATCTGTAGTACTATCTGTAGAACTAGCTGTAGTACTATCTGTAGTACTATATGTAGTACTAGCTGTAGACCTATCTGTAGTACTATCTGTAGTACTATCTGTAGTACTATCTGTAGTACTATATGTAGTACTATCTGTAGTACTATCTGTAGTACTATCTGTAGTACTATCTGTAGTACTAGCTGTAGTACTATCTGTAGTACTATCTGATGTACTATCTGTAGTACTAGCTGTAGTATTATCTGTAGTACTATCTGTAGTACTATCTGTAGTACTATCTGTAGTACTATCTGTAGTACTATCTGTAGTACTAGCTGTAGTACTATCTGTAGTACTATCTGTAGAACTAGCTGTAGTACTATCTGTAGTACTATCTGTAGTACTATCTGTAGTACTATCTGTAGTACTATCTGTAACACTATATGTAGTACTAGCTGTAGTACTATCTGTAGTACTAGCTGTAGTACTATCTGTAGTACTATCTGTAACACTATCTGTAGTACTAGCTGTAGTACTATCTGTAGTACTATCTGTAGTACTATCTGTAGTACTAGATGTAGTACTATCTGTAGTACTATCTGTAGTACTATCTGTAGTACTATCTGTAGTACTATCTGTAGTACTATCTGTAGTACTATCTGTAGTACTATCTGTAGTACTATATGTAGTACTATCTGTAGAACTATCTGTAGTACTATATGTAACACTAGCTGTAGTACTATATGTAGTACTATCTGTAGTACTATCTGTAGTACTATCTGTAGTACTATCTGTAGTACTATCTGTAGAACTAGCTGTAGTACTATCTGTAGTACTATCTGTAGTACTATCTGTAGTACTAGCTGTAGTACTATCTGTATTACTATCTGTAGAACTAGCTGTAGTACTATCTGTAGTACTATCTGTAGTACTATCTGTAGTACTATCTGTAACACTATCTGTAGTACTATCTGTAGTACTATCTGTAGTACTATCTGTAGTACTATATGTAGTACTATCTGTAGTACTATCTGTAGTACTATCTGTAGAACTAGCTGTAGTACTATCTGTAGTACTATATGTAGTACTAGCTGTAGACCTATCTGTAGTACTATCTGTAGTACTATCTGTAGTACTATATGTAGTACTATCTGTAGTACTATCTGTAGTACTATCTGTAGTACTATCTGTAGTACTAGCTGTAGTACTATCTGTAGTACTATCTGATGTACTATCTGTAGTACTAGCTGTAGTATTATCTGTAGTACTATCTGTAGTACTATCTGTAGTACTATCTGTAGTACTATCTGTAGTACTATCTGTAGTACTAGCTGTAGTACTATCTGTAGTACTATCTGTAGTACTATCTGTAGTACTATCTGTAGTACTATCTGTAGTACTATCTGTAGTACTATCTGTAGTACTATCTGTAGTACTATCTGTAGAACTAGCTGTAGTACTATCTGTAGTACTATCTGTAGTACTATCTGTAGTACTATCTGTAGTACTATCTGTAGTACTATCTGTAGAACTATCTGTAGTACTATATGTAACACTAGCTGTAGACCTATCTGTAGTACTATCTGTAGTACTATCTGTAGTACTATCTGTAGTACTAGCTGTAGTACTATCTGTAGTACTATCTGTAGAACTAGCTGTAGTACTATCTGTAGTACTATCTGTAGTACTATCTGTAACACTATCTGTAGTACTATCTGTAGTACTATCTGTAGTACTATCTGTAGTACTATCTGTAGTACTATCTGTAGTACTATCTGTAGTACTATCTGTAGTACTAGCTGTAGTACTATCTGTAGAACTAGCTGTAGTACTATCTGTAGTACTATCTGTAGTACTATCTGTAGTACTAGCTGTAGTACTATCTGTAGTACTATCTGTAGAACTAGCTGTAGTACTATCTGTAGTACTACCTGTAGTACTATCTGTAGTACTATATGTAACACTATCTGTAGTACTATCTGTAGTACTATCTGTAGTACTATCTGTAGTACTATCTGTAGTACTATCTGTAGTACTATCTGTAGAACTATCTGTAGTACTATATGTAACACTAGCTGTAGACCTATCTGTAGTACTATCTGTAGTACTATCTGTAGTACTATCTGTAGTACTATCTGTAGTACTATCTGTAGTACTATCTGTAGAACTAGCTGTAGTACTATCTGTAGTACTATATGTAGTACTATCTGTAGTACTATCTGTAGTACTATCTGTAGTACTATCTGTAGAACTAGCTGTAGTACTATCTGTAGTACTATCTGTAGTACTATCTGTAGTACTATCTGTAGTACTATCTGTAGTACTATCTGTAACACTATCTGTAGTACTAGCTGTAGTACTATCTGTAGTACTATCTGTAGTACTATCTGTAGTACTATCTGTAGTACTATCTGTAGTACTAGCTGTAGTACTATCTGTAGTACTATCTGTAGTACTATCTGTAGTACTATCTGTAGTACTATCTGATGTTCTATCTGTAGTACTATCTGTAGTACTATCTGTAGTACTATCTGTAGTACTATCTGATGTACTATCTGTAGTACTATCTGTAGTACTATCTGTAGTACTATCTGTAGTACTATCTGTAGTACTATCTGTAGTACTATCTGTAGTACTATCTGTAGAACTAGCTGTAGTACTATCTGTAGTACTATATGTAGTACTAGCTGTAGACCTATCTGTAGTACTATCTGTAGTACTATCTGTAGTACTATCTGTAGTACTATCTGTAGTACTATCTGTAGTACTATCTGTAGTACTATCTGTAGTACTATCTGTAGTACTAGCTGTAGTACTATCTGTAGTACTATTTTATGTACTATCTGTAGTACTAGCTGTAGTATTATCTGTAGTACTATCTGTAGTACTATCTGTAGTACTATCTGTAGTACTATCTGTAGAACTAGCTGTAGTACTATCTGTAGTACTATCTGTAGTACTATCTGTAGTACTAGCTGTAGTACTATCTGTAGTACTATCTGTAGAACTAGCTGTAGTACTATCTGTAGTACTATCTGATGTACTATCTGTAGTACTATATGTAACACTATCTGTAGTACTAGCTGTAGTACTATCTGTAGTACTATCTGATGTACTATCTGTAGTACTATCTGTAACACTATCTGTAGTACTATCTGTAGTACTATCTGTAGTACTATATGTAACACTATCTGTAGTACTATCTGTAGTACTATCTGTAGTACTATCTGTAGTACTATCTGTAGTACTATCTGTAGTACTAGCTGTAGTACTATCTGTAGTACTATCTGTAGTACTATCTGTAGTACTATCTGTAGTACTATCTGTAGTACTATCTGTAGTACTATCTGTAGTACTATCTGTAGTACTATCTGTAGTACTATCTGTAGAACTAGATGTAGTACTATCTGTAGTACTATCTGTAGTACTATCTGTAGTACTATCTGTAGTACTATCTGTAGTACTATCTGTAGAACTATATGTAGTACTATATGTAACACTAGCTGTAGACCTATATGTAGTACTATCTGTAGTACTATCTGTAGTACTATCTGTAGTACTATCTGTAGAACTAGCTGTAGTACTATCTGTAGTACTATCTGTAGTACTATCTGTAGTACTATATGTAGTACTATCTGTAGTACTATCTGTAGTACTAGCTGTAGTACTATCTGTAGTACTATCTGTAGTACTATCTGTAGTACTATCTGTAGTACTATCTGATGTACTATCTGTAGTACTATCTGTAGTACTATCTGTAGTACTATCTGTAGTACTATCTGTAGTACTATCTGATGTACTATCTGTAGTACTATCTGTAGTACTATCTGTAGTACTATCTGTAGTACTATCTGTAGTACTATCTGTAGTACTATCTGTAGTACTATCTGTAGAACTAGCTGTAGTACTATCTGTAGTACTATATGTAGTACTAGCTGTAGACCTATATGTAGTACTATCTGTAGTACTATCTGTAGTACTATCTGTAGTACTATCTGTAGTACTATCTGTAGTACTATCTGTAGTACTATCTGTAGTACTATCTGTAGTACTATCTGTAGTACTATCTGTAGTACTATCTGTAGTACTATCTGTAGTACTATCTGTAGTACTATATGTAGAACTAGCTGTAGTACTATCTGTAGTACTATCTGTAGTACTATCTGTAGTACTATCTGTAACACTATCTGTAGTACTAGCTGTAGTACTATCTGTAGTACTAGCTGTAGTACTATCTGTAGTACTATCTGTAGAACTAGCTGTAGTACTATCTGTAGTACTATCTGTAGTACTATCTGTAGTACTATCTGTAGTACTATATGTAACACTATCTGTAGTACTAGCTGTAGTACTATCTGTAGTACTATCTGATGTACTATCTGTAGTACTATCTGTAACACTATCTGTAGTACTATCTGTAGTACTATCTGTAGTACTATATGTAACACTATCTGTAGTACTATCTGTAGTACTATCTGTAGTACTATCTGTAGTACTATCTGTAGTACTATCTGTAGTACTAGCTGTAGTACTATCTGTAGTACTATCTGTAGTACTATCTGTAGTACTATCTGTAGTACTATCTGTAGTACTATCTGTAGTACTATCTGTAGTACTATCTGTAGTACTATCTGTAGTACTATCTGTAGAACTAGATGTAGTACTATCTGTAGTACTATCTGTAGTACTATCTGTAGTACTATCTGTAGTACTATCTGTAGTACTATCTGTAGAACTATATGTAGTACTATATGTAACACTAGCTGTAGACCTATATGTAGTACTATCTGTAGTACTATCTGTAGTACTATCTGTAGTACTATCTGTAGAACTAGCTGTAGTACTATCTGTAGTACTATCTGTAGTACTATCTGTAGTACTATCTGTAGTACTATATGTAGTACTATCTGTAGTACTATCTGTAGTACTAGCTGTAGTACTATCTGTAGTACTATCTGTAGTACTATCTGTAGTACTATCTGTAGTACTATCTGATGTACTATCTGTAGTACTATCTGTAGTACTATCTGTAGTACTATCTGTAGTACTATCTGTAGTACTATCTGATGTACTATCTGTAGTACTATCTGTAGTACTATCTGTAGTACTATCTGTAGTACTATCTGTAGAACTAGCTGTAGTACTATCTGTAGTACTATCTGTAGTACTATCTGTAGTACTATCTGTAGTACTATATGTAGTACTATCTGTAGTACTATCTGTAGTACTAGCTGTAGTACTATCTGTAGTACTATCTGTAGTACTATCTGTAGTACTATCTGTAGTACTATCTGATGTACTATCTGTAGTACTATCTGTAGTACTATCTGTAGTACTATCTGTAGTACTATCTGTAGTACTATCTGATGTACTATCTGTAGTACTATCTGTAGTACTATATGTAGTACTATCTGTAGTACTATCTGTAGTACTATCTGTAGTACTATCTGTAGACCTATATGTAGTACTATCTGTAGTACTATCTGTAGTACTATCTGTAGTACTATCTGTAGTACTATCTGTAGTACTATCTGTAGTACTATCTGTAGTACTATCTGTAGTACTAGCTGTAGTACTATCTGTAGTACTATCTGATGTACTATCTGTAGTACTAGCTGTAGTATTATCTGTAGTACTATCTGTAGTACTATCTGTAGTACTATATGTAGTACTATCTGTAGAACTAGCTGTAGTACTATCTGTAGTACTATCTGTAGTACTATCTGTAGTACTAGCTGTAGTACTATCTGTAGTACTATCTGTAGAACTAGCTGTAGTACTATATGTAGTACTATCTGATGTACTATCTGTAGTACTATATGTAACACTATCTGTAGTACTAGCTGTAGTACTATCTGTAGTACTATCTGATGTACTATCTGTAGTACTATCTGTAACACTATCTGTAGTACTATCTGTAGTACTATCTGTAGTACTATATGTAACACTATCTGTAGTACTATCTGTAGTACTATCTGTAGTACTATCTGTAGTACTATCTGTAGTACTATCTGTAGTACTAGCTGTAGTACTATCTGTAGTACTATCTGTAGTACTATCTGTAGTACTATCTGTAGTACTATCTGTAGAACTAGCTGTAGTACTATCTGTAGTACTATCTGTAGTACTATCTGTAGTACTATCTGTAGTACTATCTGTAACACTATCTGTAGTACTAGCTGTAGTACTATCTGTAGTACTAGCTGTAGTACTATCTGTAGTACTATCTGTAACACTATCTGTAGTACTAGCTGTAGTACTATCTGTAGTACTATCTGTAGTACTATCTGTAGTACTAGATGTAGTACTATCTGTAGTACTATCTGTAGTACTATCTGTAGTACTATCTGTAGTACTATATGTAGAACTATCTGTAGTACTATATGTAACACTAGCTGTAGTACTATCTGTAGTACTATCTGTAACACTATCTGTAGTACTAGCTGTAGTACTATCTGTAGTACTATCTGTAGTACTATCTGTAGTACTATCTGTAGTACTATCTGTAGTACTAGCTGTAGTACTATCTGTAGTACTATCTGTAGTACTAGCTGTAGTACTATCTGTAGTACTATCTGTAGTACTATCTGTAGTACTAGCTGTAGTACTATCTGTAGTACTATCTGTAGTACTATCTGTAGTACTATCTGTAGTACTATCTGTAGTACTATCTGTAGTACTATCTGTAGTACTATCTGTAGTACTATCTGTAGTACTATCTGTAGAACTATCTGTAGTACTATATGTAACACTAGCTGTAGTACTATCTGTAGTACTATCTGTAGTACTATCTGTAGTACTATCTGTAGTACTATCTGTAGAACTAGCTGTAGTACTATCTGTAGTACTATCTGTAGTACTATCTGTAGTACTAGCTGTAGTACTATCTGTAGTACTATCTGTAGTACTATCTGTAGTACTATCTGTAGTACTATCTGTAGTACTATCTGTAGTACTATCTGTAGTACTATCTGTAGTACTAGCTGTAGTACTATCTGTAGTACTATCTGTAACACTATCTGTAGTACTAGCTGTAGTACTATCTGTAGTACTATCTGTAGTACTATCTGTAGTACTATCTGTAGTACTATCTGTAGTACTATCTGTAGTACTATCTGTAGTACTATCTGTAGTACTATCTGTAGTACTATCTGTAGTACTATCTGTAGTACTAGCTGTAGTACTATCTGTAGTACTATCTGTAACACTATCTGTAGTACTATCTGATGTATTATCTGTAGTACTATCTGTAGTACTATCTGTAGTACTATCTGTAGAACTATCTGTAGAACTAGCTGTAGTACTATCTGTAGTACTATATGTAGTACTAGCTGTAGACCTATCTGTAGTACTATCTGTAGTACTATCTGTAGTACTATCTGTAGTACTATCTGTAGTACTATCTGTAGTACTATCTGTAGTACTATCTGTAGTACTATCTGTAGTACTAGCTGTAGTACTATCTGTAGTACTATCTGATGTACTATCTGTAGTACTAGCTGTAGTATTATCTGTAGTACTATCTGTAGTACTATCTGATGTACCATCTCTTAATCTACTGATGATGGATGACTCACTTCATTCATCTTAGTATCACTACAGCAGACTATTGTAATCATATCTCTATCACTCTGTCTATTGTAGAATAGGACAAGACAAGCTGTATTATTGTTATTATAATTAAAAACAATAAATGATAGACAACAAAAATAGTCAGTTAAGCTGAGGTCTTGCGACTTTGTTCAGATTTTATATATCAAATACATTAGGTATTCACGAATATCGGACATGAGGTCTAAGCTTTAGACGCTCAGGTTGTTCGAATATAATAATAAGCTGTATATACATATCATATAAATAATGTATATATTAATATCATACTGTTTTGTAAATAAGATCAAAATTGTAGTAATTGTATGATGTGCATGAGTAAAAACACACAACATCTACTGGAAGCAATGACTGATGCATCAACACACTGAGCAATAGTAGGTACAATGGGATACCCTGGCACTGTACCCTGGTGGTATGTAATAGAACTTCACTGGAGTATTTACAATCTAGATTATAGCATACTAATCATGTGTATGTGTATAGTATGTGTGTGTGTGTGTGTGTGTGTGTGTGTGTATGTGTGTGTGTGTGTGTATGCTTGAATGAAATACTGGAACACTGTTGATGGTAATCAATGTCATGTTGACTAGTGGCTATTGTAGTAATAAGATATTGAACTCCTCAATTACATACACACAAACACACATATACACATGTATACATATATATATAGGCATAAATACATATTAATAATTAACAATAACAATTTGTATATAATATAATTCTAAATATGATGTTAAAATTGTAATAATAATAAAAAATCAATAAATTCTAACAGTGACACATTAACATAACAATAGTAATGTAAGCTCTGAACACACAATGAACGGTTGACCTTACACTAGGTTACTAGGTCAGAGGTCAGATATGTAGTGTGGTGAACAGCATCGAAGTTCTAGTGATATAAATTACCATTGAACATACATAACCGGGACACCTGCGAGGGCATTAATGTGTGTATGTGTGTGAGATATTCACACACATTCATACAGGAACTAACACCATAGGGTGGTGAAACATTATAAAC
>OZ025241.1:17494615-17559615 GCA_964019155.1 Osedax fenrisi
ACATCGACATATATTTGTATAGCCGGATATCGGCTGCCTAAAATTGTTCGTTTTTAACGTTCACTAAATATTGGGCGAGTAATTTAAAGAAATTATAATAATTTGATACAGCCGATATAGGTCGATCGAAATCGGACGCAATTTGTTGGTGTGAATGAGGCTTTATACGTCTCGATGGCGGAAATAGCGGCTCTCGTGAACTATTTCACTCGCGGCGTCGGATCGAACCCCGGTAAGGTTATGAACCCCGGTAAGGTTAGAGAAGCTGAGGCATGACTTACGATTAATCGCGCGTGTGTTTATATCACAAATATTAGATATCGTTAGTAGCGGTGTAAACGAGTGCGGAAAGTATACGCGAGTGAGGCGTGGAGTGTTTAATCGCGATCGCGGCTTCTAAACGATTCTAGTGATGTTAGGTCGGAGTTAGGTTATAGTATCACCACCGCACGCGTGACTCGCACCTACATCGCATTCTCTCTCTCGATTGATTGAACCCGAGACAGAATGCGACTCTTGATGAGGTGATTCATTAGGAATAAAGTGAATTCATCGTAATCAACATACTATCTACTTAGCATTACAACTGTTATTATTATATATAAACTATATATATATACATATATATATATATTAAGAATATGATAAATTATTAATACACTCTATTATATAATATAATCAATATACCTGTTATTGTTATGTAATTATAAAATAATGTTGAATCACTACGGATGTATTCGTGACTATGAATTAGGTCTACTATCAATAAATATCATATATATGACTATTTCTTCATTATTACTGAATTGAATATAATATTATATTAAATTCGTATATTTATACGAATTAACATACATGTAATTGGGGCGATAATTATATGGAGAATTCATTTATTCTAGAAATGTATGTATATTTATTAATATATATTTACGAATGTTCTATATTGTAACCAATGAAACCACGCTACTTTAACCAAAGTAAACACGTATACAATACTATTATGCAACAAAATAGTATAGCGAAGGCCAGCGATAGGTTATGAATTATAGCTTATAATATTTAAAGATTGTTAATATCAGTAAATATTTGTTCACTTTCAAATACTTGTATGCAATCTGATTTTATATCATCAAATGATATTATATATTAACTAGAAGAGTTAAAATAGTTGTATATTCGTGATATAACTATATTAAATGATATTTAACATTTATTCAGAGAATATATCATTATTACTCAATTAAAAATTATAGTTAATTTGTATATTCTATAAATAATTGTTCACAAGTTTGTTGACTAAATATTTGTATTTTTTATAATAGATGTATTTGTAATACATTGTTTATTACATCATTAATGACGAATTATTAAACATAATATTTTTTTAATTATTATACATACTAGGACAAGAATTAATATTAATATATAATATCTTAAACAGTAGTTATGTTATTTAATATAAATCAAATTAGGTATAGAATTCTGAAATAAAATATATATTGTATACTTTAATAACAAATAAAATTATATATATACCTTACAACCAACTATAATTTTTATATTGAAATAATTTAAAAAAAACATTATATATTTTCTAATTCATATACATATTTATTTTTAATATAAATTTAAATTAATAACTGATTATTTTTAATTATTTACACTCATATGTAATATTTTTATATAAATATAAATATATACATATATATATATCTTAATATATTAATATTACATATGAATTTAAAATATTTACCTGATTCTATTGGATTATCCGAAAAATCATCGATCTGATTCACGTAGCAAAACTTCCCAACGTCCGCGCCACCTGAGAAACTTAATCCGTTAAAGCTTCCATCCGCAGCAGAAGAGATGATACACTCCTGAATTCTATCCGACCAATGTACCGCGGTCTGTATTCGCCCCCCTTTCGGAGGAGCGGGTGGGGGTTCTCGGGGTGCATGAGATCTATTCTTAGAATGCAGAACTTGCTGCGACATACCGATATTAGGTAATCGGTCCTATCATGGTGACGATATGCGTATGTGTGCGGTGTGTGTGTGCGCGCGTACGAGTAACGTACACTTAGTAATGCGATACAAGTTGGTTACTTCGGAAATCCACACCAACTAAAAGTCGTAAAAATTAGTTATTGTGAATGTAATATTATACGATATGATTATAATTTATACATTGCATTACGACGATATATTATGTAAATGGCTTTACTGGTACTTTCTTATTGATAATGAAACATTAATATTACTTTTTATAATTATTAATTGATTTTGGACATTTTCCAATGTTTACAAACAAATCTCAGTATTTGAATAAATATAAACTTATTATTTGTTAAAAATATATTATACTTTTTTACAAAATGTAATAATATGTTTGATTTAAACACAATTATAATTAGTATATATAATTTATGATATATTATAACTTACTAATTTTATTTGAATAATCCAATGATAAATGATAAAAAATATAAAATAAAAACTTTATTTATTTAAAATAAGTTATAATATTCGAATTGAGTTTGTAAATTTCGTATTACGCATGCGCACAGGTAAAAGGGAAGTTAGTATAATCAAAGAGAAAATGTGAATATATATAAATCCTATTCAATATAAATGTCAGCATATATGTTGCAGCAATATAGTATCCATATTATTCATAGAGCTAAAGAGATTTCTCTTTAGCTTTATGATATTATTAGAGTTGTGATATATCAGCAATTTATAATTAAAATGGGTTTCTATATATAAGCAACTATATAATATCATATAAATTTCGCATTCAACTATTATTAATGTACATAACAATTATATTAATATATGGAAAACATACTTTAAACATTTAAATAGAAATATTTCATATTAGGTAAAATTATGTAAAAAGAATGATATATCAAATTAACGAAGTATATACCTACTTTAAATAAAATAATCATATACATTACTAAAAGCATCAACATAAGTATATTAATGTGTATATATATATATATATATTATAATACAATTAATAATTGTGAGCATGTGTATATAATTTGCTTAGGGGTATCGAAATCCTATACAATGCATACTCTAATAAATATATCGTATTCAACAAATATATATTTACATATATATATATATATATACCTTACAAATATATTATGTATTACATTTGTAATATAAGTATAATATATATATACATTACAGGGTATAATCAAGACCTCCTATAACCTCGGTTATAGTTTTGTGGTTATAGGATGTCTTGGTATAATATACACTAAAAGAATATATATATTTTGTAATTTTTTTAAATTTCGTTTATATATATAGCAATATATAGCGAATATGATAGTATATATTCAGCACGATAATAATCAAGATGCGAAACAATGTTGGTCAATAAGACATTTTTTTAATTTATTTTTAAATATATAAATTGATAGTTTTTTATTTCTAAGTGAAGGGTTAGTTTATTCCATCTAATTGATGATGCTGAACTGCATTTTTTTTATTTCGTATTTGATACACTGAGTAATAAGTTGGTGAAACACAATTGTGTAACGTACTAAACGTAACCTTGTAACCAATTTGTTTAGACACTGCGATCAACATCAGTAATGAGTTTTCGGCGGTGTATCGTATATTAATTATTATAAGCTATATTAAATAGATGTGTTTTCAATTTGACTTTAAAGGTGTGGTCAGAAACTATAGATCTAATTGAGTAAGGTAGGGAGTTCCATAGTTTAGGTGATATTATAGAAAAAGAAGATTCCTGTTTTTTATTTAGTGATAAAGTTATTGGTATATTTAGTTTATATTTATGTATTGTTCGTTGTGGTCGGGATGACTTGTAGTTCTTAAGTAGTTCAGTAAGATAGTCAGGTTTATTATTATGGGTGGCATGGTGGGTCAGTAGGAGTAATTTGTATTGTATGCGGTAAGGGATGGGTAGCCAGTGAATGGATTTCATATAAGGTGTGATATGTTGTCTTGAGTATTTTTTTATCCTGAAAATGGTTCTGATGGCTCTATATTGTAATTTAGTGAGCATTTTGATAGTATGTGCTGGGAGTGAATTTAAAGTAGAGTTACAGTAGTCAAGTCGGGGCAGTATTAAGGAAGTAACTAGTAGTTTGGCAAGTTCAGTAGTTATAGAAGGTCTAATAAGTCGGATCGTATGTAAGGTGTAATTAATGGACGTCGATATATTAGTTATATGTGGTAGATAAGACAGATTTTGGTCAAGTGTGAGGCCGAGGTTTTTAGCTTGGTTAGAGTATTCTATAATATGATTATTAATAATAATAGGTGGTATGGAATGATGTCCTGGGGATGTATTTATTAATAAAGCGTTTGTTTTAAGGCTATTCAATAGTAGGGAGTTATTTGAAAGCCATTTACTAATGTCATTAATGCATTTATTTATAGTATTTATGTTATTGATTGGGTCAGGTAAATTACAGTATAGCTGTAAGTCATCCGCATATGAGTGAAAGTGTATATCGGGGTATTCGTCAAGTAAGTAAAGTAAAGGGGAAATATATATATTAAAGAGAATTGGACCTAAAACAGAACCTTGGGGTACACCATGAGTTGTGTGGCGGGGTTCTGTTATGGCGTTATCTATACATATAGAAAAGGATCTGTTAATTAGGTAGGATGTAAACCAACTAAGGACAGAATCTTTAATACCAATGTTCTCTAATCTTCTAATAAGAATATTATGGTCTAACGTATCGAAAGCCGACGACAAGTCAAGTAGAATCAGTATGGTGGGTAATAACGTCTCCCTTATGCCTACATATTATAGTACACTATAGTGTATTATAACATACGTATACATTATTCTATAATTTTAAACTTTAACCTTTAACCTATCCCATAGCATTTGGATGCCGTAGGGGCGCCGTTGAATTCCATATAACTTTTCTCCATCCTTCTCTGCTCATCGTCGCTCTCATTGCTTTTACAATATCCATGCCAGTCCATTCGACAACATTGTCTTGCCATTGTAACTTCGGTCGTCCTCTTCTTCTTATACCGTCAACAGTTCCTTGCAGAATTGTTTTTGATATTGTGTCAGACCTAATAACGTGACCGAACCATTTGAGTTTCTTTTCAATAACCTTTGCTAATAGTTCTGAGTGTGGGCCGATTTGACATGTTACCCGTCTTCTAACTTCCACGTTCGTGACTCTATCTTTATAGTTAATATTTAGTAATCTCCGAAGGCATCTCATCTCTAGAGCACGTATTCGTTTTTGCAGATCTTTACTTAGTGTCCAAGTTTCGCATGCATATAAGAATATTGAATTCACAAGAGATTGCATTAATTGAATTTTGGCTTTAAGATGTAGCGAAGTGTCATACCATATTACATTTAAATTTGATAAGGCTGCGATTGTTTGACCAATTCTAGATAGAATTTCAGCTTTAGAACCTTTGTCATCAATAATCGCTCCTAGATATTTAAATGAATCAACTACTTTTAATGGTGTGTTATTTATACTAATATTAGATGTAAATCTACCTTCAGAATTCGTCATTAATTGCGTTTTTGTACCATTTATTTCCATACCATAAGAACGTGAAGTATTATCGATTAATGTTATCAAATTATGTAATTCTTTTTCCGATCCGGCTAAGGCATCAATATCATCCGCGAATCTTAGGTTAGTTATAATATTTCCACCAATATTTACTGTTCCATCATGTTTATCTAGAGCGTCATTCATAATTTGTTCAAGCATTATATTGAATAGCGTCGGCGAAAGTAAACATCCTTGTCTCACTCCTGTTGTTGTCCGGAACCATTCTCCAACTTTTCCATCAATATATACAGCACTTTCTGCCTTACTATATAGGTTTTCTATAGTTTCAATTAATTTTAAGTTGATATTGAATCTTTTCATTGTAGACCATAATGCACTATGCCAAACACGATCGAAAGCTTTTTTAAAGTCGATAAAAACGTGGTATAGTGGCTTATTATGTTGCGAGTACTTCTCTGAAATTACTCTGAGATTAAAAATCTGTTCACTTGTGCTTCTTCCTTTGCGAAAACCAGCCTGCTCTTCTGATAAAAATTCTTCTGTGAAGTGCTGTAGTCTGCGTAGGATTATTTTCAACATAATTTTACTTGAGTGTGAAATAAGACTAATTGTTCTATAGTTTTCGCATTTCTGGAAACTTCCTTTCTTATGCAGACTTATTATCAAAGATTTTGTCCAGCAAGAAGGCCATATTCCTGTTTCCCATATGTAATTACATATATTTGTAAATATTTTTGTTAGTATATGTCCTCCAGCTTTCAATAGTTCAGCTGGGATGTTATCAACACCCGGTGATTTTCCAATTTTTAAGGATTGTATAGCCGCTTCAACTTCAGATTCCAGAATTGAAAAGTTTTCTTGATTTGTTGGCTCTTTTTCATTAAGTAGTGACTTGTCTCCATTGGCTTGATGTTTATATAATTCTGAACAATACTCTGTCCATCTTTTCAAAACATCTTCCTTATCAGTGATACATTTTCCGTCTTTGTCTTGTATGTTTACAGCGATTTTATTCTTCCTTTTTGTTAGGTCTTTAACGATTTGGTATGCTTTCTTTGAATTGTTCCTGTTTAGACAGTTTCCTAAGTCTGCGCATTTTTGTTTTATCCAGTTTTCTTTTGCCTTTTTCATGTCTCTTTTTATTTGAGTATTGATAGTCTTGTATTTACTTCCTGGTTCAAGACTATCAATACAAATATTCTATAATTAAGAAACAAAATTAAAACAAACACTAGACTTTTACGTAAATGTTGTAACGTCCTAAACACTAGTGTAGTATAATATGTAGGCCGAGGGAGACGTTTATGACGTTACAAAATGTACGTAAAAGTCTAGTGTTTGTTTTAATTTTTATTTTGTTTTTTAAGTTATAGAATAATGTATAATTAGGTTCTAATATTAGTTTTTTTAGTATTGTAAGTATTTTGTAGTTGATAGAGTCTTCAGTGTTTAGCCATTTAAGTTTGTTATTTAAGTCCACAGAGCTAGAGAGAAAGGTATATTTCTCTCTAGCTATATACCTAAGTCACTGCCTTAAAGTCAGTAGGTCACCTAATTCTAGTCTTCTGTATTCGACCGATCGGTATATATTTCTAATTAAGTTATTAATTAATAACTCGAGTTATTAATTATTTTGTCTAGTTTGTCTATTTTCAGTTTTCCAGATCCTACGAACATTGAGGTACAGTATTTTAGTCTGTATAGTATAATAGTCTGAGTTAGTAGTTTTGTAAGATGATATTACTATTTCTATTGTCGTATTTTTTTAGCTATGAAGTTGTAGATTGAGTAAGTAAGCTTTAAAGTTTATCTATATTAAGTTTATAATTAAAATAGATGCCCAGGTATTTATCAAAATTTGTGGGAATGATATTGTGTTGGTTAATTATAATGCCAGGGAAGTAAGTATTTGGGTTATTCGTGACATTTAATAGTTCAGTTTTATTGTGGTTTAAACCAATAATTATTAGTAGGTTATTATTTATTAACCATGGTTAAAAAACTGCAGTTTTGTAGTTCGTTTAAATAGTTTTGTAGTTGAGTAGAGTTTGTTATCGTTGCGTGTATCATAGTTCCATGTCGACTGCGTATAAGTTGTAAGTAGGAAAGTAACTAACCGATGGATACAGTTTTATGATTGTTTGAAATGGAATGAGATATATAAAAAAGATAATGGGAGAAAGTATTGCACCTTGAGGAACACTGTGTATATGATGTAGAGTAGTTATTTCTGTGAAGTAGTATTAGCTATATGGGTTGTCCATTATCTATAGATTAACTATAGTAATAGTAAATATAATTGTAACTATAGTAAATTACACAAGTCGTCAAATAGGGAAAGTAGGTGGTTTCAGTACTATGGAGTTTACGGAATGCGTTTTGTCTGATGGCCAGTAGTAGGTGTGTGTATGTATGCTTTAGAGGATATATATAATAGAAATGGGGACCGATTCTTTTTTCCCTTGATCGGCGATCCTTATCCCTCTTTTGTTACCCGATCCTTTGCCGATTCCAATCCCGATACTTTCTTTCTTACCCGATCCCGATCCCGATCCCGATCCCGATCCCGATCCGGAATGGATCGCCGATCAATGATAGCGATCCTACCGATTACTGGATATCGGTGAGTAATTACTTTAATAATTACTAATCGAGTTATGAATAGTCTCAGCTATAGCCTATAGGCTCGATATCGGTGAGTAATAGAAATACCTCCTATAACTTCGAGTGTATAGAAGGTATTGGATATAGTTTTACCTCGGCTCGGGACATTTTTTAACAACAAATATAAGCCTTGGCTCGGCATTACAAGTCTCAGCTGAGCTAGCTAGTATCAATAAATATAAGTATCATTTACATCTATTGTAGATTTAAATATTGTAGATTTAAATCACAAATAATTGTAATGGGAACAGTCATTTAACCGTTAGGTAACTTCTAGTAATACATGGTATACCTATAGGTAACTTATAGCAGCTAAGGAATTAGTCTCTACACATCATCTAGATACATCAATATCATTACTATAGTATATACACTAGTTTATAAGTGTATACAATAGTAAATGCAGTGGTCTATGAAGTATGGGATGTTGTATACAGCTGTTCCCATTCTAGAACTTCCACACTATTTGAATATTACAAATAATATTACCTAGCTCCTATAACCGAGGTCTTGATATTACCGATATCTTGATATTACCGAGTGATAGAACGACATCTGATACGTTATTATTTAAACTACTGTTTTGGAGGTTCATCTTTTACACTAGAAATTATACAGAAGATATATGCGTATGTATCATATTATACGATTCGTATATATATATATATATACATATATATATATATATATATATATATATATATATACGGGATTTAATTGTAGGTAACCTAAAGTTATGTTGTTTCGTGTAGAGGAAAGTCTCCGATTACCTACCCCCTCCTAATACCGACCCATCTCGTATCTCAGTAACTATAAGATATATCAAAACATATATACATGAAATGTTAGTAATTTAATGATAAATATGAGTAAATATATTGTTTTAAAAAATATGCAATCCTACAATTGTTATTTGATCAAATGAAATATTCTGTTTTTACCTTTTAAATATTTGAATAATAACTTTTTTAAATCATTGTAAATACTTTATTAATTAAAAGAAAACTTAATATTGTAAATCAATAAAATGTTTATAACTTTTATAAAAATAATTTAATTTGAATAACTATTAACCATTATATCTTAATAATAGCAACCCATATGCTTTTCCTATTACCGACCCCCTAAAGTACCCTAATACCGACCACATATGATTATTGTATACAATAAAAATATATCCGTATTTTACTTTAAAATATGGCGTAAGTTGTTTGTGTATCATTGATATAGATTTAGGATTCTTGATTCCAGTTGATTATATATATCCTACTGATTGGTAAATAAATATTAAATAATAATATACACTTTTTTAATATAATTACTATAAAGTTTAAATTTAAATTTAATATTACTATTAAAACATACATTCAATACAAAATAAATTGCATGTATGTTATAATTAATTATATTTATGTATATATAATCTTTTTATTGGATATTATAATACTACAATTATTTATACCACTATTATGTTAGGGGGTGGGTAATATGAGAAGGGGGTCGGTATTAGGCACATGTATACGATTACCGACCCCCCGGTTAATTTGTAAATTTGTAAATATTATTATATTAAAAAATTAAAATAGCCACATTATTCCTTGCCATAATATTACACTAATTACAAAATTTCAATTAAATATATTTAATATTGAATAAGTTATTACAAATAATCATTTATGGGTCGGTAATCTGAGACTCTCCCCTATTGTATGACATACAATTCCAAAAGTAAATTTAAAATTAAGAAATAATTGAATAATGTATGAGAAATACTAAAGGTATCTGTTTGTATAAATATTAAACTCTATTACTATTTTATCATTTTTATATCATATGTATTTTATAATTTTATAATATAGATATTTTATAATGTTAAATATTATAAATTTGTTATATTATAAATTATTTACATATAATTTATCCGATGTTGTTACTGCCAATTTATATTAGATGGCGTATTATCAACATTGCAATTTATATAATAATAATATAGGATAGCCTATATATATATTATGATTAACAATTTTAAAATAATTACAAATGATATTTTTAAAACTTTTAGCCAAATATGATAATATATGAATTAGTCTATGTAATAGAAAGAAATATATAATGAATATAGAAATAGTGTCTAATTAACAGACTATAATTTAATTCGTAAGTAAGGTTAAACTTCAAACAAAAGTGGATATTAAATCGACCGATATACGCGTTAGGTGTACTTAATACTTTTGAAATGTATAATTTATAACTAATATTTATATTTTAATTTAATAATTTACATGTGAGATATAAAATCATATGTGTTTAATTCAGAAAAAAAGTCAACTAATGTAGATAGAATATCTAATAATACGTTTTCGCCTGTAGGACATGTATAGTTTTGAAATATTTAGGTTTATTAATTTGTAAGTATCGGGCAATGCCTCAATATAGTATCAATGTTGCAAAGATGGAAGTATTACAAATGACATTTCTATTATTAAGATATATTTTAGTGACACATATTATCCACGTCTAACTTTGAATTGGCGGTAAATTACAATGTAATCTATATATATATATATATATATATATATATATATTCATCATAATCCTACATTATTATTTAGATAATAATGTGTATACACACTTACTCTATAGAGTTTAACTGTATACCCGTGTAAAATATATTTCATCGTAGATTATAATCTATATCCTATATACTTTTAAATTTGTATTTATACATAATTTGACAATGTTGTAAATTGTATATCCTTCTATAATTATAGAATGATATACAATTTACAACATTTTCAAATTATGCATAAATACAAATTTAAAAGTATATAGGACTTCTACTACGATATCTTTAGATATCATAATAGTATACTATATAGTGTTTAAGTCTACATATCATAAATATACCCATACGCATAAACACAATCACGCATGCACATGTACACTGTATACTCTATACACATACATACATGCACACATGCAAATACACACACACACACACACATATATATATATATATATATATATAATTTAAATATGAATGAAATGAATACGAGTTGATACCGCTTCAGTATTTATTATCATCATCCTTCATCAGCGATACGAGTTCGATTCAGTTCGTTGTTCAATTCCGCACTCTACCTCATCGCCTAACTATGACGTAACTATTGCCTAACTATTACGTCACTATTGCGTAACCACGATGTTAGGCCTATCCCCGCCGAATTCGTTATTGTGGTTATGTAACCTAACGCCGCCGAGGTCGTTGTTGGTGACCCTGTCCGATCGGAACTCTTGACCCGTGACGCCGCCTCCTCCGTCGGCCAGTCGCGCGTTGATCTCGTACGCGACCACCACTACGCACAGTAAGCCCACTACGACGTAGACCACGGTGTTGGACGTGGTCGTCGTCTGCTGCACGGATCTTACCATCTTGACGGCCTCGAGCTTAGAGCGATGTTCCGCGCCTCTAGTCATGGTCAACTCGTTCTCGTCGTCGTTGATCTGCGGGGTAGGACGGTGATATGTTAATATAATCAGTGTTAGTTAGTGACGCATTATATAGTAATACTTGTAATAGTTTATTTACACATTTGAATAATAGTAGAAATAACTATATAAAGTGTAATCGAATAATAATGTTAAATTAATAATAAAATATATTACTTCGGTCTTTTGCGGAACATCGAAAAGGAATACATATAGTGCTGTGATTACTATTATAGTTTAAAGTGTAAAGGCTGAAATAAATGCCGCTTATAATGTGCAAATACACTTAAAAGTTATACAAGGTGCAAGTGCAAGTGATATTTATATAGTACGCAGTGAGCTAGTGCAAGTGCGAGTGTAGATTTACTGCAATAGTTGCTCAACACTGAATACAAGCGTTCTTCGGTGAAGACTATTTATTATATATATATATATTTATTATATTATGTATACATTGTATTATTAATATAAATATATAATTTTTCATAAATATAAGATATATATTATTAACAATTTAAAATATATAACAATGTAAAATATGTTCCATTGGTGTATATTTCGGAGGAATAGAGGAAGAGTTAGAATACTAATGGGATGGGCTGTTTTCGAATAGGTAAATATGAGATTATAATCGTTATATTATAATTGATAATTATCAATAAGAAACCAGATTTGAATAGATACATCACAAAGTTGACATTAGTAATGGAATATTATTAGTTTATAAAGAATAGAGTTATAGGTCTTCAGCATATATATTGTACCGAACATCCGTGAATTGAGTAATGTTATCTTGTAGCATGATGATATATATGGATAATAGAATAGAGACTAGGATATACTACGTAGATACAATATAGTATATATAATAATCTATAGATTATTATATATACTATATTGTGTATACGTAGTATATCCTTATCTATAGATAGTATATATACTATGTAAAGTGTTGTTTAGACATTGTAGACACAATATAGAATATATATATATATATATATATATATATATATATATATATATGTTTATATATATATATAATATTCTATAGATTATGAAGCTGGGAAAAGGACATAGATAATTATATTGATTATATATAATCATATAGGGTATACCCCGCAGATAGTTCTTAGGTTTATTCTTATATACCCATGGGTATACACAAATTAACAATTTAAATAAAGTTACAGGTAATATATTTATTTCAAATTTTGAAATTATAATTTAGTAACTCAGTGAGATAGGATCATCCTACAATCACAATATAGATCTAGAATGATACGCTAAAATGATATCATGTATATATTTATGTATACATATATATATTATGTATACATATAAGGATAAGGATAAGGATAATTTATTATTGCAAACAAATTTGATTTTTAACCATAAATGGCTAAACAAAATAATCAAATTGACTTTCGAGGTGTTTGGCCAGAGTAAATAATAATGCAATTAAATATTATATATTCAAACATGTATGTGTATAGAAGGATAATCAAAGGGAATATATAAGTGAAGGAAGCTTCGGGGTTGCCCAAATATCATATGGGTAGCCCACGCCCAGGAGTGTAATAATCAGTGATTTATTTAGCGTTTCAAACAATCAGAAATATAATTCCTATGTTAATCCATCTGAACTATATAATAATAATTAGTAAACAATTTATATATATATTATCAATATCTATATATATATATATATATATATATATATATATATATATATATATATATATTGTTATTGTTATTGTTATTTTTATTTGGTGGAATCCTTTCATCCCATCCAGGAATTTAGATGAAGTTTTCACTTATAACCATATATGGCTCTAATGTCCCTTAGAAGCCGCTCTCATGTTAAGGCATCAATGGTTTTAACGAGAGCCGATCATTTATGTATACACAATTATATAAGATCACTTCTAAATAATATTTTAAGACCCATTTTATAAAATTAATTAATGGTCCGGACCGGGGTCGAACCCGTTCCTACTGCTTGTGTGTCTCACGCCTTAGCCACTGAGCCACACAGGCAGTTTAATGGCAGCTATATATATATATATATATATATATATATATATATGTGATGATGATGAAACCAATGAAAATACATTATTTAATATTTATTGGAGCAGATAGAATGGCTCACACTAAATTCACTGTATACTATAGTATACAGTATATATACAGTGTATAGTATATCGAATATATTATTTTTAGACATACAAATATTAAGTTGTTTGGTTATGAAATGTTGCACACAAATGGAAGTTTGGATATGGGTTAATAATTAGTAATTATATTTGTATATATTTAATGTTTCTTGAATTTTGGGGTAATGATAAAATTTTTAAAATAATTTGTACTAATTTCTTAATATAGAGAAAGAGTAATCCCATCAAATACGAATTAATAGTAGTATTAGTAATATTTACAATATTATATTACTTTTTTGATATAAGTAGTATATAGTTATTAGTAAAATATTTATTTTAATAAAATATTTGTTAAGAAAATAACAATGACCATTTTTACAATTTATTAATTGTATATATGAGAGTTAGTTCATCACGAATTAATTAAAATATAGTATTACTTATATAAATATCATAGCGAATATTAATTAATTAGATTATATAAATGATTTATTTACTTATAATCAAGCACTATTTCATTTAATCATAATTTCTATACATTTAATAATATATATTACAAAATATTCACTTGAATATATTATTTATTTAATAAAATATCTTATTATTTGAGACATATAACTGTACAAATAATAATTAACATATATCACATATTTCCATTTATTAAAACATTAATTAAATATAATAACCAATATTTACTAACCTCGTTAGAAATTGAAGAAATAACTATTTCTTCCACCGCGTACAACATATCAGTAGCCGACCATTCGAAGTGTATATATCTAGACCAAGGTACAGTGCTATAAGGCTTACAATAAGATCTAACCACTCTAGAAGTAGAATAAGTATCGATTAAGCTGGTCGGTTTACAAGCGAACACCGCGTTACGAGAATTTAAATAAACTTTTAATACGTCGGTTTTCTTGACGGGTCTATTGATCGACATGGTCTTCTTATCCAGCCAGATTTTAGTGTTGGATATCCTGAGTTTATTCTTTAGTTGGATTTTCCATTTATTCTCGCGCGTTTTCAAACTAAACTGGTGCACGTAGTCGATATACTGAGGATGTTTCTCTCTGATAACCTCTCCGTCGAATAGTTTATGAATGCACTGCGCGAATGACGTCGACGAAGAGCGCTTGCTGTACTTAGGAAATCCGTAGACCATCTTCGCGTGTTCTCCTCTCGTCGATAGTTCCCCTTTACAGTCCACCCTTTTATCGTTCACGCTAACGTCCATCAACGGACAGTACCTCAACGAATCGGCGGCCACGTTAAACATTTCGTTAGTTAATTCGCCGCCGATGATTATCTCACTAATTCCGACCGAGCTTCCTTTTCCGGCGTGATCGTCGTCCGTCCTCGGAGCGGCGAGAAATTCGAGTCTGACCAATCGAGCGAGCGTTTTACGCGCGTACCGAAACGTCGACACCATAAATCGAGGCACTCGCTTATCCGGCGTACTGATCTTTAACTCGGTAACGTTGAACGTATAGATCGGCAGCGCTTCGCTTTCGAAAACGTCCGTTTCTAAGCACATGCGATTCGTTACGATGTCCAATACGTCGCCGTAACTCAGCTGACTCGTCATCAGCACCATTTCCGGGGCGTATCGTCTGGTTAGTACGTCGACGCTCTGCAACAGGTACACGTCGACTAGATCGACGGCCCACCACGACTGCGCCCCGTTATAGTTCACCGGCAACGAAGACAGCGTATTCACGTCCGCGTCGAACAGACGTAGGCATTCTTGACCGTAGACTCGTTTTTCTTGGCCGGTCAGAGTTTCGTAGTTGGCCTGCATGAAACAATCGCCTAGATTACTGTACGTTTTCAGTAGACTACGATTTCGAGCTATCATTACCTTGTCTGCGAATCTGTTGGTGAAGAATTTCTGAAATGATTCGTATACGGAGTCGTAGTCGACGCCTTCCGATTTTGAAATTGAATTCAACGCGTCGTCGGATTTCTTATCTCCCGGGAATGGATCGTTTCCCATGTAGTTATTCGTACCGATATAGTCCATGTTCGATAATGCTCCGCCGATAAGAAATACGATAGTACAATATTGAAATATCATTGTATACTTGTTAATGTTTTCTACGTATTGTATACGAGTTAATGTTATTGTATAATTATTATTTTTTAATTTAAAAATAAAATTTGGTTATTATTTTCAATTTAATTTTTTTAATTACGAATTTGTTTAAAAGTAAATATATTAATGTGTACACACATATTATAATAATCTAGTTCCTAAATTGATGTTGAATTTTCTAATGCGTTATATTTATAGGCGTATATATATAATGTTTTATAATTATCGAGGAAACGTTTAATAAATGAGTCTCCTTAGATCTAGACATTATCATTCTCTTATATTGAGGCAACAGTGTATTCTTGTTCGACTTATTATTCCACAACGTCTCGATTCACATTTGTTTTACATATACATTTACAATGTATGTTAATACGATCAATTAAGGCCACATTTATTCTTACGATAGTAGCTAATAATAATGATAAACAGTTATTTAATCTAATCGTTAATATTTTACATACTTATTAGTTTAAGTTGTCTGTAGGTTATGCCAAGTATTTTAAACTCACATGTTTCTATCGAATTATTTCTATTTCAAAAGGTAATATCAATGTTTTACTTTCTTAAATTAATATATATATACCTTACCTTACCAGGTTGATCTTGCTCGGCAATCATTGACACGTTTTCTCCATCAATCTCTATCGTTCATCGCATTTGGAAGTTCGTCTAAGGTGCATTCTGTATCTTCAACCAGTTGATCAATATACGTCTTAGCTGGGCGTCTACGTGACCGTTTACCGTGTTGAGGTTGCCACAGTAATACAGTGCTTGTCAGTTCGTTATTGGACCTCCAACAATGTCCCGTGAAGCGCATACGTTGTTTTCGAATAGTTTCCGTGACCATTGGGATTCTTTTGTACAATTCCTCGTTTGTTAGATGTTCTTTCCATGATTTGTTTAGCGCAGCTCTAAGCATTCTGGTGTATGATCCATTTAGTCGATTTTCAAGAGTCTTTGTTATTGTCCATGTTGTCGCTCCATATGTTAAAATAGATTCAACGGTCGCTCGGAAGAAGTTTCTCTTGAGCCTTTCCGATAGTTTTGATTTCAATATTTTTGTCATGCTGGTTATTGCTCCCCAGGCCTTTGCGATTCTCACATCGATACCGAGCGCAGTTGATCCGATAAAGCTACCCAAGTAGTTAAAGTCTTTCACTTTTTTAAGGGTTGTACTTTAACTATTAGTTAATACGTGATCCTCTTTTTGATTAAAAGAAATGTATTCTGTTTTGCCGCAGTTGATTTTCAATCCTATATCTTTTGCCTTCTCTTCGATTTGATTCAAGAGCTGTTTGATATTTTCCATTGAATCAGCTGTGATAGCAATATCATCTGCATAATCAGTATCGGTGATGTAAGTTGCTGGATGTCTCCGACTTCGTCTTTTCTTAAGTGTGAAACCAAAATTTGGGCTACAGTCTATAGATGATTTTAGGACATAATCTAAACAAATTATGAACAGGAATGGGTCTATCGTATCGCATCGTAAAATGCCTGTTGTTATCTCAAAGAATTGTGTATCGCCATCTGGAGATCGAACCATAAAGCAGGTATTCACGTATAACATCATTATGGCGTTGACTGTTTCAGCTGGTATTCCATAGCTTTTTAAGATGTGCGTTATGTACTTTTGTCTATGGAATCGAATGCTTTTGAGAAATCGACGAATAATAGTACTGCTGGAAGATTGTGCGACTTTACTCCTTCAAATAATCGACGTATCGTTAGAATTTGGCCGGATGTAGATCTGTTTGTTCGGAAGCCATTTTGGTTTTTTTTTAATAGTGGATCTAGTTTTGGTCTTAACCTATTCAGCAGTATTACATTGTACATTTTTGCTGTTATTGGTGTCAACGTAATCCCCCTATAATTTGTTGGTGAAGCAAGATCACCTTTTTTAGGAAAGGTATCAGGCAGCCTTCTATCCATCTTAGAATTGTTTCTTGAGAGTAGACTCTATTGCAGCATTCAAGTAGAAATTCTTGTATTTCTGGAATTTCGTCCAAGCCTACAGATTTACCATTTTGTATTCTTTTGGTGGATTTCAGTAGTTTATCTGAGGTAAAGAGTCCTCTTTTAATATCTAGGTCTTGTTCATTTTCGTCTAAGTTGATATGTCTTGTGGATGTGATTTTCTTGCCTAGAAGCTCTTTAAAATGGTTGTGCCATAAAAGTATGCATTCTTTATCATTTTTAGCTTTCATTCTTGCTTTGTTCGATTTCTTGCGTCCGCTGATTTCATTTATAGCTTTCCATGCTAATGCTGATTTCTTGTTAGTGACAGCGTTTTTAATTTCATCGATTTTCAGTTGTATGTATTCATTTTGTTCTTTTTCGTATGCTTTTATAAGTGAGTTTTTTGCCTCATTTAAGTTACATATGTTTTCCTGAGTAGGCATAGTGTCCTTTTCCTTTGCTGCCAGATGCAATTTTTCACGTTTATGACATATTTCTGCTGTCTCCAGGGAATATGCTTCTTTAACTTTGGTTTCAATGGAATGGCTTCGATTGATGATTCTTTAAAAGCTGTTTCGAAGTGCGAATATCGTAACTATGATGTATCCTCAGTTTCCAATATTTGCAGAGCCGCAAATTTATTTTCTACTCTAGTCACAACATCACTACGTATATCTTTTTCATATTGTAATGTTGTCCAATCGTATGGATTAGTTTTACTGTTTTTCTTTTTGTTGGCTCTTAAGCTCAATTTTATGTGTGCAGTAACAATACGGTGGTCAGATGCACATTTATTTGGTATTGGAATAATAAGGGACTCTTCCTCTTATTCAAAACATATAGGTTTCCTATATGTTTTGAATACCATTTATGAATAGTTCTTATTTTATATTATCCATAATAATAGCCATAGGCCAATAGCCTACCCCTTTTGATATGTTGAATAGCATATACTGATTGTAAAATTTCCAGATATCATTCAGATTTAGATATTAAAATTTGAATTGTTGGATAGTTGTAGGTAGTTATAGATAATATAGTTGTAAATATTTGTATTATATTCAGGCCATATTTTTAATATTACTTCCTTATTTGTAACTAATGTCATTATTATTGTCTTTGAGGATACTAATTTTCAACTGTGAATCTTAAAGTTTAGAATTTTAAAGTTCGGTAACCTCACTTCCTTTGAAAACCGCTTTTTATTTATTTTTAAATTTAGGCATATTCTATTTAATAGCATTAACCTTCTTCTTACATAACCTAAGTTAAGAATATATTATACGAACCATGACTATTTATATTAATCAGTGTCATTTATCCATATATTTGTATTTTACCTTTATTTATTTGTATTTTAAGATTTATAAACTATACATCTATGGATTTAGCACATCATATTATATCATATTCTTATTCTAGTTATTGGTATATCTGTAAACTGAAAGTAATATTAATTTATGTCTTAATTAATAATGATTAAATGTGCATAGAATATGTTAATATTATATACTACTAATGATGTCTATTGAACAAACTCTAGGATTTAGTTCTACCCTATTGTTGGTGTTTCATTACCCACATTTTCCTGTTATTCTCGACGAAATATCATTTACATATAACCTTCATGTACCTTCCAATCACTTTTTATTATCAAAGCCTTTCTTTTTGGTTTTTACTATTACGCAATGCTGCAATGCTGTACTGTGGACTGTTTTATTCTGTTAGAAACAAGTGTTCACTTAATATGTGTATATGTGAATATTTATTTATAATAAATTCGATACCTTGCTAAGTATATTTATGCCATCTATACGATGAATAGTATTCTTTCAAATTTAAATTTAAATTTAACAATTCTTTAAAATTCACTAATAAACAATTCTTTATCCTGATCAGTGTCTAAAATCACCTTTCGTGATCAAATATCCAGTTATTATAGGTTAAGGCCTATATGTATATGGGTTAAGGCCTATATGTTAAGGCCTATAGGTATATGGGTTAATGCCTATAGGTTAAGGCCTATAGGTATATGGGTTAAGACCTATAGGTATATGGGTTAAGGCCTATAGGTATACGGGTTAAGGCCTATATGTATATGGGTTAAGGCCTATGTGTTAAGGCCTATATGTATATGGGTTAAGGCCTATAGGTTAAGGCCTATAGGTATATGGGTTAAGGCCTATATGTATATGGGTTAAGGCCTATATGTTAAGGCCTATATGTATATGGGTTAAGGCCTATATGTTAAGGCCTATAGGTATACGGGTTAATGCCTATATGTATATGGGTTAAGGCATATATGTTAAGGCCTATAGGTATATGGGTTAAGGCCTATATGTTAAGGCCTATATGTATATGGGTTAAGGCCTATAGGTATATGGGTTATGGTCTATAGGTTAAGGCCTATAGGTATATGGGTTAAGGCCTATATGTTAAGGCCTATATGTATATGGGTTAAGGCCTATATGTTAAGGCCTATATGTATATGGGTTAATGCCTATAGGTATATGGGTTATGGCCTATAGGTATATGGGTTATGGTCTATAGGTTAAGGTCAAATATATATATGAATGAATGAATGAATTCAGTTTATAGACAAAGTCTAAGGAGGATCAGTGAAAGCGATTAGCTTTATTGATTCGAAACCTCCTAACAGTATGTGCAATGTCATATCATCATTTCCATTCAAATAAAATAATAAAATAGAAATAATGATAAATATAATAATAAAATCATAATAATATATAAAAACAATGAAATGATTAAATAAAATGTTTATCAAATACGAAAATAATAAAATTTAAAATTAGAAACAAAGATGAAATATAAAATTACAATAATAAAGGAGATATAAATAAAGTTGATACAGATTATAAAAATAAAAGTTGTGATTCGTGTATAGGCATTCAAAGTTAAATTGTAAAGAAAGAGAAAATTAAATAATTTGTACTATCAATATGACATATATTTTAATACTTTTTAAATAAAAACTAAAATTAAAACTGTTAAAGAAATAATGGATTATTATATAATAAGCATAAAAATGTAATAGGTTAATATCGCGATAGTGTAATATGAAAAAAAAGAAAAATGAAGATAAAATAATATGCAATAAATTAAATAATTTTTTTAGATTTTGTTTTAATACTGTAATGTAATCATGTTTATAATTTTAATACTGTTTTTTTTTTAAAGATTATAATACTTTTATAATTTTTATATTTTTTAATACTGTTTAATTTGTAATAGTTTATTTTTAATACTGTTTATAATTTAAATTTTGTAATACTGTTTATAATAAAAATGTGTACATTTTGTGATACTGTTTATAATAAATATGTGTAATTGTTTTAGAATGATTAAAAAAAAGATGTTTGCCAAAATTATAATAATTAATATTTATAAAAAAATTAACAATACTGTTTAATAAAAAATGATTTTAATACTTTCTTCAGTTTTAAAGTATGAGTAATTGTATTAGTTTTTAAAATATTATTAAACATTATTAAATTATAAAGTTTAGGTCCTTTGAAAAATATTGTATTTTGGAATCTATTGGTTTTCATAAGTGGTAAAATAAATTTGGTTTTATTTCTATTAAATTTAAAATAATCAGTTATATCGTTAACATATTTATTATTTAAAAGATTATATATAATTAAAATATTTCTAAAGGTTATAAGATCATAGAGTTTTAAAATGTTACTATTATAAAATAAAATTGATGTATGCGATAATCTTATTAATGGTAATTTTGAATTGTCAATAATCTTTTTATTAATTATTCTTATTATTTTTTTTTGTGATAAATTTAATATATTTAAATTAGAATTATAAATATTACCCCATATTTCAATACCATATGTTAAATTAGATAAAAACAAAGAGTTGTATAATAAAATCAAATTTTTAATATTTAAATATGATAACCTTTTAATTAAGTATATTATTTTTGAAAGTTTCATATTTAAATTATCAATATGTATATTAAATGATAATTTTGTATCTAAATACAAACCCAAAAATGTATAGTTATCTACAATATCAATTTTTATATTGTCAATTGTTATATCATTAGTCAGTTTAGTATTAAAATATGGAAGTATTTTAGTTTTTTGTATATTAAGTTTTAAATTATTTATATCGAACCAATATTTTAATTTATCCATATATATTTGAAGTAATTTTATTAGTTCAACATCACTATTAGCGTAAACTGTTAGTGATGTATCGTCAGCATATAAATTTAAATTAATATTATTCACATTTTTAAAAACATTTGGTAGGTTATTTATAAAAATTATAAAAAATAAGGTCCCCAGAACAGAACCTTGAGGAACCCCGTACTTACCATATTTAGTATTCGATAATGAATTATTTATTTTTGTGGTAAATATTCTGTTATTTAAATAACTTTTTATTAAATTATATATATTTCCTCTTATTCCATATATTTCAAGTTTTTTTAATAATAATATATGATCAACAACATCGAAAGCTTTTTTCAGATCAAGAAAAATTGTTGCAATTTTTTTATGTTCACTATTTTTTTATAGAATATAATGCTGAATGTTTAAAAGCGATATCGTTGTATTAGATTTTGGAATAAAACCATATTGATTCTTATTTATTATTTTATGTTTAATTATGAAATTGGATAATCTATTATATATAATTTTTTCAAATATTTTACTAATTTGTGGTAAAAGTGCAATTGGGCGGTAATTAATAATATTTGTATTATCATTATTTTTAAATAGTGGTTTTATAATTGTTTTTTTTTTCATATCGGTTGGAAATAGTCCAGTTACAATACTATTATTAAATATATGATTTATAGGACATAAAATACAATTAATAATCTGTTTTATCAATGACATATCATAATTATTTACATCCATGGATACTTTAGATTTCATGCTATTAGTAACGTTAATTATTTCACTATTGGTAATAGGTATGAAATAAAAACTATATGGATTATATATTAGTAATTTTAAATCATTGTTACTACTATTATGTATTGTATTCACAATATTTTCACCAATATTAGAAAAATAGTTATTAAAATATTCGCATTGATCTTTTTCATTATGTATTTCAATACCATTGTAAATAAATATATTTGGAAAGTTTTTATATTTTGTATTAATTAGTTTATTAATTATTTTCCAATTATCACTTTGATTATTTTTAGAAAATAATTCATTATAATATTTATTTTTTTGAAATTTTAAATGTTTGATTAATTTATTTTTTATTTTTTTATATCTCATTAGCGCAATTTGACATTTATGTTTATTATAAAATGAAAACAGTTTATTCTTTTTTTTAATGGCATTTTTAAGTTTATTTGTAATCCAAGGATTAATATAATCGTTTTTTATATTTGTATGTATTAAAGGACAATGTTTATCCATTAGAACATTTAACTTTTTAATAAAACATGAGTAATAATGTAAAGGGTCATTACTTACAATTTCATTTTGCCAATTTATAATATTCAATTCTTTTTTCAAATCATTGATATTTTTTTTATTTCTAATGTATGGTTTAGTATTAGTATTATGTAAATTTGTATGTTTAAAATAAAAAATAAAAAATAAAATAGAGTGATCTGTTATATCAGATTCTATAATACCGCTATATGGGTTAATGCCTATAGGTTAAGGCCTATAGG
Organism: Osedax fenrisi; assembly: GCA_964019155.1. Classification (NCBI taxonomy): domain Eukaryota; kingdom Metazoa; phylum Annelida; class Polychaeta; order Sabellida; family Siboglinidae; genus Osedax; species Osedax fenrisi. Next base: position 17,518,219 of record OZ025241.1, read on the forward strand.
TATATGGGTTAAGGCATATAGGTTAAGGCCTATATATATGGGTTAAGGCCAATAGGTTAAGGCATCTAGGTATATGGGTTAAGGCCTACCTTAATTTGGTAACTATGGTAACTACACGTATACTTATCCAGACATCTAATTTCTCTATCTATTGTAATGTATAATATAACTAGGGAGCCTCCATAATATAACCTTCTACATATATGTATACTATAGTATACTATGTACTATCCTTTATTAGAACTTTATTAAACTCCAATATTGTTTAATCCATTTAAGTTGTTAAATATTGTTCTCGTGTCACTACCAATATCAGAGATAAAGCCATCTTAGAAAAAATAGTCCAGATTAAATTATATAATTCCACGCATATACATGGGTTGAATACATAACAATACCACTCCTATAGACAAGATAACATTCTAATGTGCATTCACATGCATGTCAGAATGTAATAGAATTAGTCAAACATAACATTCTGAAGAAAGTTACCACACACCATAATATAATCCGGTTCGTATCACCGTATCTCTAAATAGTTACCCTGCTGGTATTAAGTGCTGCACTCGTAGTCAATTGTAACTCTTTCAACGTATTGTTCGCTTATGATTTCAGTTTAGATTTATCTGTACCAGGATGTTTCCTTATACCTGCAGACATATCATGATATGCTATCAACAGTTCTATCTTAGATATTGGAGTTAAAGGATATTATAATTAATCAGGTTTTCGATTGACAATAAATAAGCATGCGGTACTTTTATATCCATGTCCAATATTACTATTATTTGAACTTCGCTCAATTGGTGACACCCATAACACTTATTGTATTCATTTTATCTACAATTTCATCTACGCTTTCTGATTGGACAGATTCGCATAGTACATATCTCCTAGAAGAGGAACACGGTCTCGTAACAAGAAACGAGGTCGACCACTAATATATCGGTTGGACGATGTTCACGAGTTGTCAACTGGATAATCAACTGGTGAATCGATGATGACCATTCTTGATCTATGCTAATGGAAGAAGTTTCTCTCTCAGAAATATCGTATACTTAATTGGCGTGATGAGTCATCCAAGAGGAATACGATATTTCTGCGTATACCTAATTATAGTTAGTTTTTACATGATACATTATTAATAATATTAATAATATATAAATACTATTATTATATATTTATATATAATCATAAATAATACTAATATATATATATATATATATATATATATATATATATATTTAATTATAGATTATAAATATAATATATTATTGTAGTTATCACGATAAAAGTATAAGATATAAGTAACAAATTTGTAATAAACATAAAGGATCTTTCTGTAAACAAAATGTAAACATTTTTTTTCCTAATTAATATTAATATTAATACCTAGTTATATAGTATTTTCATATTTATAATATATTCTTCAACTATCAAAAGTATTTTTTAAAGTTATAATAATATCTATCATATATGATAGAAATATATATATATATATATATATATATATATATATATAACTGCCTGTGTGGCTCAGTGGTTAAGGCTTCAGACACACTGTGAAAACTTCATCTAAGTTCCTGGATGGGATGAAAGGACTCCACCAAATAAAAATAACAATAACAATATATATATATATTTAATATATTTAAATAAAACATATATAATACGAGTATATGAAATATATTTTATTACATAAATATATAGTTAAGTAATTCTATTTTATTCGGAGTATTATTTATAAGTATCGATGCGTCAACAACAATATAATCGTAATCTACGCGCATACGATTGTTAATATATTAAGTGTATACACGCGTCAGTAAATCTATGAATCACGTGTTATTTATTTGAATGTATGTACAAACAGTGTGAAATCATAAACGGAATATATTCGCGCGCGAATAACGATATAAATAAGGTAGTTATGATAAATAACAATGATAATAAGGTAAATATGATATAATAGCGATAGTAGGGATGTTATTATCGATGGGTTACGTCATCGCGCGTCCTAGTTCGCTAGGAATACTTTGAACGACGGTCATCGTACCCCGCTGCAGGTACGCCGCTGATACGACGTGATAAACTACGGTGAAGAACAACGCTACACCGACGATAGGGGTGTACGCTATATTAGAAGAAGAGGCTGATGATGATGAAGAAGATGGAGTGAGTTTCGAGTCGTCCAGATCGTGGCTGGATTTCCGTTGTCGAACCACGTCGTAGTTGGAGATTTTCTCGGTTTTTAATCTCACTTTTTTAGTTCGCTTTTTCGGCGTCGATTTCGGTGCGAGGGTGGGCTTAGGGAAGACGGCCGTTTTCTGCTTGTATTCGGGTGCCAGCATAACGGGTGCACATTTACTTCCCGTTTTACCTATATAAATAATAGTATATATAATTGTATATAATTATATGTATATACGTATTTAAAATTAATAAAAAACTGTTATTCAATTCAATTTAAATTCTAATATATTATATATTCTATATAGAATTATATATATATAATAATTTTATATTTCGTATATTTATATATATATATATATATATACGTCCTAAAGGTTATATAAGTTATCTATAAGTTCATACCATAATGAATGCGAATGATTATCGATGTATTTTCTGTTTTGACTCCGTTACAACTTTCACTCCTCATTATCTGCACGAATCCATGCGATCTCGATTGGGTAACCACGTTCTATTCAAATAGTGAGGTTTTAATTATGGTATCGACATTTTTATGATACTCATTATAATTTCAGTGTATCTCTTAAACTCGTTATTGTATTATAAGTATTTACATTTATATATAAGATATAGAGATATACATTAATGTAATATAAATTAATAAATATATTAATATATTAATAATATTTTAATTAATAAATGCTTACTTTAACTAGGTTATATTGAATGAAACAATATATATATATATATATATATGAAACTAAAGTGTTAATGTATTATGATGACATTATAAGTGTATTACAACCACATACATACATACATACATAAACATAAACATAAACACACACACATACGTGCTATACAGATGTCACAGACTAACCCAGCACAGATAAGATTTAGACATGGAGTTCTCGGTAGTGTACGTGACCGTCTTCAGGTGGTGGGGCCCAGTCTCGTAGTATCCAGTACACATCAGAATCTCTAGCGGTGTTACGGAGTTATTACAGCGTCGATGTAGTAGTGTTATTGTATTGTTGTTACTAGTAGTACACTAGCCTATCTTAAATGTAAGCCTATAATTAGGGTTATATTATTAACCTAGGGTAAAGTCTCCGATTAACGACCCCTAAATGATTATTTGTAATAACTTATTCAATATTAAATACATTTATTTGAAATTTTGTAATTAGAGTAATATTATGGCAATGAATAATGTGGCTATTTAACATTTGTGATATAATTATATTTTCAATGATAAACAGGGGGATCGGTAATCGGATACATGTACATAATACCGACCCCCTTCTCCTATTACCGACCCCCTAAAATAATCGTGATATAAATAATTGTAGTATTATAATATCCAATAAAAATAGTAGATATTCATAAATATAATTAATTATAACATTCACTAACTTTATTTTGTATTGAATTTATGTTTTAATAGTAATATTAAATTTAAATTTAAACTTTATAGTAATTATATTAAAATAGTGTATATTATTATTTAATATTTATTTATTAATCCGTATGTATATAATAAACTGGAATCATACATCCTAAATCTATATCAATGATACACAAACAACTTACGACATATTTTAAAGTAAAATACGGATCTATTTTGATTGGATATTATAAATCACATTGGTCGGTTTTAGGGTAATTTAGGGGGTCGGTAATAGGAAAATAATATGGGTTGCTATAATTAAGATATTTTGGTTAATAATTATTAAAATTTAATTATTTTAATAATAGTTATAAACATTGTATTGATCTACAATATTATGCGCAGTATTAAGTTTTCTTTTAATTAATAAAGTATTTACAATGATTTAAAAAAAGTTATTATTCAAATATTTAAAAAGTAAAAATAGAATATTCTATTTTATCAAATAACAATTGTAGGATTACATATTTTTAAAAATAAAATACTTATTCATATTTATCATTAAATTAATAACAGTTCGTGTATATATTATTTTTTGATATATCTTATAGTTACTGAGATACGAGAGGGGGTCGGTAATCGGGGACTTTACCCTATATGAATATAATTTACATTGCGTGTACAATGTTTGTAATGTAGGTATATAATATGTAGGTATATAATATGTAGGTATATAATAAGCAGGTATATAATAAGTAGGCATATAATATGTAGGTATATAATAAGTAGGTATATAATATGTATATACATTTGTATACGTGTTAACACTATCCTACTTGTAAAATATCGTAAATATTACGAATACATAGAATAACGATAGGTAAAAATCTATTATAATTATGAAAAATTAAAAGTATATGCACCCTTACTTTATTTTTAACATTTACATTTACATCTAATTTACAGTAACATTAACATATATGTGTGCCTATATACCTATAGGTGCGAATGAGTAGGGACCAGATACTTACAACTACAGTATACACTTATGTTTGCTTATTAATATACGCTAAGTAGTCCGGTTATTAGAGAACACGTGATCCACTACAGTTATATTACGACCACTACCTTCTGACCACCACCTTCTGACCACCTGCTCACTAATCGATACCATTATCAACTGGTTTGAATACATTTTTATGTGTTGCGATGAAGGTTATAATGTATATTGATTATGTATTCATAATAAATAAGTAAATTAAACATACGTATACAAATATTATATTTATATATATATAAGTAAAGTTATAATAATACTATAGACATAAGATATGTTAATATTATATATATATATATATATATATATATACAAATATATGTGAATTAATTAAAATTATCGATGATTACAGACTATTAATGCAATGAGATATTATAAAAATGTCACATTGTACTAAAACTCCGGAGTCATATTGATATATTACTGGGTTATATATTTTTTCCAATTACATTTTGACCCCACTTATTATCATATTTTAAATTTACATGCTCATATAATTATAGTATCACAGTATTGATTTAATGGTGCAGGGTAGAAAATGATAAGCCACAAATGACGGAAACAAAAATAATAACAAAAAACGGGATCAAAATATAAGAAAAAAATAAGAGAAAATAACTAGAAAAAAATATTAGGAAAAATAATAATTCAATATTTTATTCCTTTTATTCAATTTAATAAATAACATAATATTAACTGTGAATAGTGATCACTAAATGTTATATATTATAATTGAAACTATAGTTGAATTCAAAATGCATAACAAATAAATTATATCGAATACTTTATAATTAATTAATAAATAGGTTTTACTAAAAATTATTATAAAATATGCGCGAGATAATAGGGAAAGATAAAAGTTGAATTGGTAAACAAATATCGAATCTCTAACATCTGAATGCGATATATATATATATATATATATTAAGTGATGCATTTATAGGTGCTTATATTAATACACTATAAGCCGAAACCTAAACGCACGCATACACCGCTAACTCGGCAAACCTTGATGACGACGCCCGCACTCGTTAGCGAAGAATATCTTCAGTCGATCTCTGACGTAACTGTCGCAGTTAGCCTCCACTGTACCTTGGCACACATCTCCGTCCGGATATTGCACTGACACCTTGGACAGCGACAAGCGCCGGTCGTTAATCAGTAGGCCGCAATCTCCGTACATGAACTGGTTTCTATCTTTGGTGACCGAACGGAATCGACGTTATGTAATAATGATTAATTGAAGGCGTTCGACAAATTGTGTAAAATATTTCTATTACAACGTTGATTATTTTAAATAGTTTAAATAACATTTTTATAATTCAAATAATATGCTACGATTAAATTATGTGTAAATACTATTATAGAGACACTATTTCTATAACTGGAATAGATTAAATGTGTTCGCATATACCTAAACTAATTAACAAAAATATAAATTAACTTATGTATTTATAATTTATATAAAATAAAAGATACATTTATATATCAAAAAAAATGTAAATATAGATATTATTGTATAAGAATTATTATTTAATGTTCAGTTAATTGATATAAAAATTCTGTAATTATTGTAATTGTAAAAATTTTATTAATAATACAATATTTTTGAAAAAAATATCATATTTATAGATATATTCTATTATTTCGATAACATTGAATACTATTATATAATTAAACATATATATGTCAACCTATAAATATATAAATGTGTTACGTAAACTTACTACATATGTATATATAAGGTATTATTAAAAGTACAAGATTGTATTATTTTTCATTTTTAATATTCTAATATTTTTATTTTTTTTCACATTTATTAATCTAACAATCCTATTTTTTTACTTATATATTATTTTATCGTTTATTTATTTATGTATTATTATTTTGCTAAAACACAAATGAGAACTATATTTGTTATATTTGTGTATAAATAAATCATCTATCGACATACGTGTATGTGTTCGCTCGTGTACTACTTACCTACTAAATCATTGAATATTCCGTAATTGCTGAAGTCAGCAGATTTCTCATCTTCCTCAAACTTACACATCTCGAAAGATTTATCATCTCTCGAACTCTTCGCTAATGTATAATAGTGGTCTTTATACATAATACATATTTATATACATAATAATGATAATAATAATATAATAATTAATTAAGAGGTATATAAATATATATGAACATTTATAATATAATTGTAACCTTACAAATTATTATTCATTCATTTGAATTAAGGTAATATATTAATAGAATTAATTATTTCATATGTATTTTATATTTAATACTATAATTCACATTTACTCGGTGAATATTCAATTAAATAATATACTAACATATCCTATATTTGATTACAGAATTACTCTTCTTCTCTATTTCTAGACAGCTATATGTTGGTCTACTGAGGTATGATTTTCAACAAATTATTATGATATAAGTTATTTAATTCACAAACATATGAATATATTCATAACAATTTGATAAATAATAATATGGTTAATTTATAGTTGACATCATAATCTATACATTATAATAGATGAATAATACAAGTTTACAATAAATAAATAAAAGGTAAGATAGTTCACTTAAGTAGATCGTGAGTCATGATTGATGATTAATATATAGGAATGTGACATGTAACACTTAGTAACCATCCGTTGGTTCCTATTCTGAGAATCTTGTACCAATTAAGTTCCCAATGTTTACTCTTGCAGATGAACTTCACGTTACGATTCCAGACGATCTGGCCCTTGCTGATCCTCACTTCGTACGACCTCTCGTCGACGCCGTCCTCGGGAAAGTGAATCCATATTCCGTGTAGATCTTTCGTGAAGTGACATCCTTGGTTGGTATTCGGAGCGAAATCTAAATTATTGAATACTTGTATATATCTGTTTAAAAAGAATAAATAACATATATGTTATTACTTCAAATATTATATTTATCAGAAAGTCTTGTAAATTAAAGATACATAGATATTCAGTGTAACATACATGAGCTACACTTTTTTGGGGGGCGGGGTGTATATCTCCCTGAAAATATAGTGGGAGGATATCCCCCTTAACAAATTATTACTAAATAAATTATTTAAAATAATGCATACATATTATTGACATTGAGAACATATGATAAATGTATATATTATTAATATATGTTGCATTAAACACGTATTTATAGACTCAATTGCTAATTATACCTGAAATTGCTAACACAAAGATTATAGAAATACTTTATATTTTAATATACTACATTTTATTATATACAGTCATATACGTTTAAGCTCATTTTGGCATATCTATGGTATTCCCAATCATTTCAATTTTGGAGAAACTTAAATTTAATGAAATATTGCATATGCTACAAAGTAAAACTAATAATGTAAGTTTAATGATTTCATCTTCAAAAGTTTTCATACAAAAACTACAAGAATCCAGAGAAGAAGTCATATTTAGTGACATAATAGACCGAGTTAACAAACTGATCGATAATGATATTGATGAATTGATGTTACCAAGAAAAATAAAGCGAAATAATAATAATCAACATATTAATATAGAAGAATTTTATAGAAGAGATTTATTTTTTATAAAACTAGGTGACTTTTTTCCCAAATAAAGGGCTAACGATCCTTGTAGGGCAACTTTTTTACTAAAGCAACGTTACCGTAAACACTTTATTACTAAAAGAACTAAACTACATTACTACATTACTAAAAAGTAACTACTAAACTTTATTATTACTAAAAAGTAACTACTAAACTTTATTACTAAAAAGTAACTACTAAACTTTATTATTACTAAAAAGTAATTACTAAACTTTATTACTAAAAAGTAAATACCACTAAACTTTATTACTACAACAAATACTTATGGTATCACATGATAGGCATTTCAGAGAATTACGGATATTAAATACATAGCTAAGAAATAGCATGACGTAGATAAGATAAAGTGAGATAATAATGTGCAATATCCACAAAGAAAAATTGGAATAATTAGACATAGATGACATATTAAAGTCATTTATAAATAATTAATTAGAGAGAAGAAGTATTAAATTTGGAAAATAACTTTTGTGAACAAATATATATATAAATAAACATTCGATTTTTTTTACAATACCCCCCTATATTAAAAAGTAAAGTTTCGCCTTTGGTAACATATATATATATATATATATATATATATATATATATATATTATACACACTTATATACGATTAGAGAAACATTAATAATAAGCAGAATTCTTATAAATAGATTAAATACATTATATTTACATAATGAATAACTAACAAATACATAATTCCTATCAACTACTTTCTGCTACTTACTTTATTCAACAACTTATATAATATTTCCTAACAACTTATTCCTATCATCTAATTACCATAAACTACTTTAATCCTGCCACGTAATTCCTTCAAACATACTTCCTATCAAATACTACCTATAGGTATACCAATTACTTCATACCAATTACTTCCTATCAACTACTTCCTACCAATCAATTCCTATCAACTACTTACTATCAACTGCTTACTACAAACTTCTCCCTCTCTACTACGACCCGTCACCTAAACACAAGCCTAACACGACCACAGGCCACTCTACTAACTACAAAACGAGCAAGACCGCATACAATGGCTGGCTATGGAAGGAACACTACCCACGTGACATTTGCCGCCGAGAGCGAACTGTTTACATCCGGTGGAGTCGTCAAAACATAGGCCGTCCGAACTTACCGCGGGGTGGGGAAGGGGAGGGGGGTTATGTTGATTAACCACAGAGAGTTGTATATCGGGGCAACTAATTCATAATTTACATATAATTAGTATCATGTTAGAATCGTATACAAATACTATATTATATTATATATTATATTAAATATATATATATATATATATATATATAATATACATTACACATTATAAACATTATAGGATATTTATTTATATGATAAAATTAAAACATATAATAATGAATCTAAACAATTATATAAGGGATATTAACGGCGTAAATATCTGAATACATACAAAGTGATTATGCAATGAACACGACGTATCACATGTCAATCATAAACGTTGTCACGTGAGACGGCGGGACTGATACTGCTACACTTAGTCCTGTAACTGTAACCCGGCATTCTTGCACACTATTTGCGCATCCATCTTATTATGGTATATCAATATTATGATATCGTCAACGAACACGTTGTATATATCACAAGTTGGACAACTACTAATCAATTATAAAAGGCATCTAGGTATATGGGTTAAGGCCTATATATATGGGTTAAGGCCAATAGGTTAAGGCATCTAGGTATATGGGTTAAGGCCTATAGGTATATGGGTTAAGGCATATATGTATATAGGTTAAGGCCTATATGTATATGGGTTAAGGCCTATAGGTTAAGGCCTATATGTATATAGGTTAAGGCCTATATGTATATGGGTTAAGGCCTATAGGTTAAGGCCTATATGTATATGGGTTAAGGCCTATATGTTAAGGCCTATATATATATGGGTTAAGGCCAATAGGTTAAGGCATCTAGGTATATGGGTTAAGGCCTACCTTAATTTGGTAACTATGGTAACTACAAGTATACTTATCCAGACATCTAATTTCTCTATCTATTGTAATGTATAATATAACTAGGGAGCCTCCATAATATAACCTTCTACATATATGTATACTATAGTATACTATGTACTATCCTTTATTAGAACTTTATTAAACTCCAATATTGTTTAATCCATTTAAGTTGTTAAATATTGTTCTCGTGTCACTACCAATATCAGAGATAAAGCCATCTTAGAAAAAATAGTCCAGATTAAATTATATAATTCCACGCATATACATGGGTTGAATACATAACAATACCACTCCCATAGACAATACCACAATGTGCATTCACATGCAGGTCAGAATGTAATAGAATTAGTCAAACATAACATTCTGAAGAAAGTTACCACACACCATACTATAAACCGGTTGGTATCACCGTATCTCTAAATAGTTACCCTGTTGATATTAAGTGCTGCACTCGTATTCAATTGTAACTCTTTCAACGTATTGTTCGCTTATGATTTCAGTTTAGATTTATCTGTACCAGGATGTTTCCTTATGCCTGCAGGCATATCATGATATGCTATCAACAGTTCTATCTTAGATATTGGAGTTAAAGGATATTATAATTAATCATGTTTTCGATTGACAATAAATAAGCATGCGGTACTTTTATACCCATGTCAATATTACTATTATTTGAACTTCGCTCAATTGGTGACACCCATACCACTTATTGTATTCATTTTATCTACAATTTCATCGACGCTTTCTGATTGGACAGATTCGCATAGTACATATCTCCTAGAAGAGGAACACGGTCTCGTAACAAGAAATGAGGTCGACCACTAATATATCGTTTGGACGATGTTCACGAGTGGTCAACTGGATAATAAACTGGTGAATCGATGATGACCATTATTGATCTATGCGAATGGAAGAAGTTTCTCTCTCAGAAATATCGTATACTTAATTGGCGTGATGAGTCATCCAAGAGGAATACGATATTTCTGCGTATACCTAATTATAGTTAGTTTTTACATGATACATTATTAATAATCTTAATAATATATAAATACTATTATTATATATTTATATATAATCATAAATAATACTAATATATATATATATATATATATTTAATTATAGATTATAAATATAATATATTATAGTAGTTATCACGATAAAAGTATAAGATATAAGTAACAAATTTGTAATAAACATAAAGGATCTATCTGTAAACAAAATGTAAACATTTTTTTTCCTAATTAATATTAATATTAATACCTAGTTATATAGTATTTTCATATTTATAATATATTCTTCAACTATCAAAAGTATTTTTTAAAGTTATAATAATATCTATCATATATGATAGAAATATATATATATATATATATATATATATATATATATATATAACTGCCTGTGTGGCTCAGTGGTTAAGGCTTCAGACACACTGTGAAAACTTCATCTAAGTTCCTGGATGGGATGAAAGGACTCCACCAAATAAAAATAACAATAACAATATATATATATATATATTTAATATATTTAAATAAAACATATATAATACGAGTATATGAAATATATTTTATTACATAAATATATAGTTAAGTAATTCTATTTTATTCGGAGTATTATTTATAAGTATCGATGCGTCAACAACAACAATATAATCGTAATCTACGCGCATACGATTGTTAATATATTAAGTGTATACACGCGTCAGTAAATCTATGAATCACGTGTTATTTATTTGAATGTATGTACAAACAGTGTGAAATCATAAACGGAATATATTCGCGCGCGAATAACGATATAAATAAGGTAGTTATGATAAATAACAATGATAATAAGGTAAATATGATATAATAGCGATAGTAGGGATGTTATTATCGATGCGTTACGTCATCGCGCGTCCTAGTTCGCTAGGAATACTTTGAACGACGGTCATCGTACCCCGCTGCAGGTACGCCGCTGATACGACGTGATAAACTACGGTGCAGAACAACGCTACACCGGCGATAGGACTGTACGCTATATTAGAAGAAGAGGCTGATGATGATGAAGAAGATGGAGTGAGTTTCGAGTCGTCCAGATCGTGGCTGGATTTCCGTTGTCGAACCACGTCGTAGTTGGAGATTTTCTCGGTTTTTAATCTCACTTTTTTAGTTCGCTTTTTCGGCGTCGATTTCGGTGCGAGGGTGGGCTTAGGGAAGACGGCCGTTTTCTGCTTGTATTCGGGTGCCAGCATAACGGGTGCACATTTACTTCCCGTTTTACCTATATAAATAATAGTATATATAATTGTATATAATTATATGTATATACGTATTTAAAATTAATAAAAAACTGTTATTCAATTCAATTTAAATTCTAATATATTATATATTCTATATAGAATTATATATATATAATAATTTTATATTTCGTATATTTATATATATATATATATATATATATATACGTCCTAAAGGTTATATAAGTTATCTATAAGTTCATACCATAATGAATGCGAATGATTATCGATGTATTTTCTGTTTTGACTCCGTTACAACTTTCACTCCTCATTATCTGCACGAATCCATGCGATCTCGATTGGGTAACCACGTTCTATTCAAATAGTGAGGTTTTAATTATGGTATCGACATTTTTATGATACTCATTATAATTTCAGTGTATCTCTTAAACTCGTTATTGTATTATAAGTATTTACATTTATATATAAGATATAGAGATATACATTAATGTAATATAAATTAATAAATATATTAATATATTAATAATATTTTAATTAATAAATGCTTACTTTAACTAGGTTATATTGAATGAAACAATATATATATATATATATATATATGAAACTAAAGTGTTAATGTATTATGATGACATTATAAGTGTATTACAACCACATACATACATACATACATAAACATAAACATAAACACACACATACGTGCTATACAGATGTCACAGACTAACCCAGCACAGATAAGATTTAGACATGGAGTTCTCGGTAGTGTACGTGACCGTCTTCAGGTGGTGGGGCCCAGTCTCGTAGTATCCAGTACACATCAGAATCTCTAGCGGTGTTACGGAGTTATTACAGCGTCGATGTAGTAGTGTTATTGTATTGTTGTTACTAGTAGTACACTAGCCTATCTTAAATGTAAGCCTATAATTAGGGTTATATTATTAACCTAGGGTAAAGTCTCCGATTAACGACCCCTAAATGATTATTTGTAATAACTTATTCAATATTAAATACATTTATTTGAAATTTTGTAATTAGAGTAATATTATGGCAATGAATAATGTGGCTATTTAACATTTGTGATATAATTATATTTTCAATGATAAACAGGGGGATCGGTAATCGGATACATGTACATAATACCGACCCCCTTCTCCTATTACCGACCCCCTAAAATAATCGTGATATAAATAATTGTAGTATTATAATATCCAATAAAAATAGTAGATATTCATAAATATAATTAATTATAACATTCACTCACTTTATTTTGTATTGAATTTATGTTTTAATAGTAATATTAAATTTAAATTTAAACTTTATAGTAATTATATTAAAATAGTGTATATTATTATTTAATATTTATTTATTAATCCGTATGTATATAATAAACTGGAATCATACATCCTAAATCTATATCAATGATACACAAACAACTTACGACATATTTTAAAGTAAAATACGGATCTATTTTGATTGGATATTATAAATCACATTGGTCGGTTTTAGGGTAATTTAGGGGGTCGGTAATAGGAAAATAATATGGGTTGCTATAATTAAGATATTTTGGTTAATAATTATTAAAATTTAATTATTTTAATAATAGTTATAAACATTGTATTGATCTACAATATTATGCGCAGTATTAAGTTTTCTTTTAATTAATAAAGTATTTACAATGATTTAAAAAAAGTTATTATTCAAATATTTAAAAAGTAAAAATAGAATATTCTATTTTATCAAATAACAATTGTAGGATTACATATTTTTAAAAATAAAATACTTATTCATATTTATCATTAAATTAATAACAGTTCGTGTATATATTATTTTTTGATATATATTATAGTTACTACGAGAGGGGGTCGGTAATCGGGGACTTTACCCTATATGAATATAATTTACATTACGAATGTTTGTAATGTAGGTATATAATATGTAGGTATATAATATGTAGGCATATAATATGTAGGTATATAATAAGTAGGTATATAATATGTATATACATTTGTATACGTGTTAACACTATCCTACTTGTAAAATATCGTAAATATTACGAATACATAGAATAACGATAGGTAAAAATCTATTATAATTATGAAAAATTAAAAGTATATGCACCCTTACTTTATTTTTAACATTTACATTTACATCTAATTTACAGTAACATTAACATATATGTGTGCCTATATACCTATAGGTGCGAATGAGTAGGGACCAGATACTTACAACTACAGTATACACTTATGTTTGCTTATTAATATACGCTAAGTAGTCCGGTTATTAGAGAACACGTGATCCACTACAGTTATATTACGACCACTACCTTCTGACCACCACCTTCTGACCACCTGCTCACTAATCGATACCATTATCAACTGGTTTGAATACATTTTTATGTGTTGCGATGAAGGTTATAATGTATATTGATTATGTATTCATAATAAATAAGTAAATTAAACATACGTATACAAATATTATATTTATATATATATAAGTAAAGTTATAATAATACTATAGACATAAGATATGTTAATATTATATATATATATATACAAATATATGTGAATTAATTAAAATTATCGATGATTACAGACTATTAATGCAATGAGATATTATAAAAATGTCACATTGTACTAAAACTCCGGAGTCATATTGATATATTACTGGGTTATATATTTTTTCCAATTACATTTTGACCCCACTTATTATCATATTTTAAATTTACATGCTCATATAATTATAGTATCACAGTATTGATTTAATGGTGCAGGGTAGAAAATGATAAGCCACAAATGACGGAAACAAAAATAATAACAAAAAACGGGATCAAAATATAAGAAAAAAATAAGAGAAAATAACTAGAAAAAAATATTAGGAAAAATAATAATTCAATATTTTATTCCTTTTATTCAATTTAATAAATAACATAATATTAACTGTGAATAGTGATCACTAAATGTTATATATTATAATTGAAACTATAGTTGAATTCAAAATGCATAACAAATAAATTATATCGAATACTTTATAATTAATTAATAAATAGGTTTTACTAAAAATTATTATAAAATATGCGCGAGATAATAGGGAAAGATAAAAGTTGAATTGGTAAACAAATATCGAATCTCTAACATCTGAATGCGATATATATATATATATATATATATATATTAAGTGATGCCTTTATAGGTGCTTATATTAATATACTATAATCCGAAACCTAAACGCACGCATACACCGCTAACTCAGCAAACCTTGATGACGACGCCCGCACTCGTTAGCGAAGAATATCTTCAGTCGATCTCTGACGTAACTGTCGCAGTTAGCCTCCACTGTACCTTGGCACACATCTCCGTCCGGATATTGCACTGACACCTTGGACAGCGACAAGCGCCGGTCGTTAATCAGTAGGCCGCAATCTCCGTACATGAACTGGTTTCTATCTTTGGTGACCGAACGGAATCGACGTTATGTAATAATGATTAATTGAAGGCGTTCGACAAATTGTGTAAAATATTTCTATTACAACGTTGATTATTTTAAATAGTTTAAATAACATTTTTATAATTCAAATAATATGCTACGATTAAATTATGTGTAAATACTATTATAGAGACACTATTTCTATAACTGGAATAGATTAAATGTGTTCGCATATACCTAAACTAATTAACAAAAATATAAATTAACTTATGTATTTATAATTTATATAAAATAAAAGATACATTTATATATCAAAAAAAATGTAAATATAGATATTATTGTATAAGAATTATTATTTAATGTTCAGTTAATTGATATAAAAATTCTGTAATTATTGTAATTGTAAAAATGTTATTAATAATACAATATTTTTGAAAAAAATATCATATTTATAGATATATTCTATTATTTCGATAACATTGAATACTATTATATAATTAAACATATATATGTCAACCTATAAATATATAAATGTGTTACGTAAACTTACTACATATGTATATATAAGGTATTATTAAAAGTACAAGATTGTATTATTTTTCATTTTTAATATTCTAATATTTTTATTTTTTTTCACATTTATTAATCTAACAATCCTATTTTTTTACTTATATATTATTTTATCGTTTATTTATTTATGTATTATTATTTTGCTAAAACACAAATGAGAACTATATTTGTTATATTTGTGTATAAATAAATCATCTATCGACATACGTGTATGTGTTCTCTCGTGTACTACTTACCTACTAAATAATTGAATATTCCGTAATTGCTGAAGTCAGCAGATTTCTCATCTTCCTCAAACTTACACATCTCGAAAGATTTATCATCTCTCGAACTCTTCGCTAATGTATAATAGTGGTCTTTATACATAATACATATTTATATACATAATAATGATAATAATAATATAATAATTAATTAAGAGGTATATAAATATATATGAACATTTATAATATAATTGTAACCTTACAAATTATTATTCATTCATTTGAATTAAGGTAATATATTAATAGAATTAATTATTTCATATGTATTTTATATTTAATACTATAATTCACATTTACTCGGTGAATATTCAATTAAATAATATACTAACATATCCTATATTTGATTACAGAATTACTCTTCTTCTCTATTTCTAGACAGCTATATGTTGGTCTACTGAGGTATGATTTTCAACAAATTATTATGATATAAGTTATTTAATTCACAAACATATGAATATATTCATAACAATTTGATAAATAATAATATGGTTAATTTATAGTTGACATCATAATCTATACATTATAATAGATGAATAATACAAGTTTACAATAAATAAATAAAAGGTAAGATAGTTCACTTAAGTAGATCGTGAGTCATGATTGATGATTAATATATAGGAATGTGACATGTAACACTTAGTAACCATCCGTTGGTTCCTATTCTGAGAATCTTGTACCAATTAAGTTCCCAATGTTTACTCTTGCAGATGAACTTCACGTTACGATTCCATACGATCTGGCCCTTGCTGATCCTCACTTCGTACGACCTCTCGTCGACGCCGTCCTCGGGAAAGTGAATCCATATTCCTTGTAGATCTTTCGTGAAGTGACATCCTTGGTTGGTATTCGGAGCGAAATCTAAATTATCGAATACTTGTATATATCTGTTTAAAAAGAATAAATAACATATATGTTATTACTTCAAATATTATATTTATCAGAAAGTCTTGTAAATTAAAGATACATAGATATTCAGTGTAACATACATGAGCTACACTTTTCTGGGGGGCGGGGTGTATATCTCCCTGAAAATATAGTGGGAGGATATCCCCCTTAACAAATTATTACTAAATAAATTATTTAAAATAATGCATACATATTATTGACATTGAGAACATATGATAAATGTATATATTATTAATATATGTTGCATTAAACACGTATTTATAGACTCAATTGCTAATTATACCTGAAATTGCTAACACAAAGATTATAGAAATACTTTATATTTTAATATACTACATTTTATTATATACAGTCATGTACGTTTAATCTCATTTTGGCATATCTATGGTATTCCCAATCATTTCAATTTTGGAGAAACTTAAATTTAATGAAATATTGCATATGCTACAAAGTAAAACTAATAATGTAAGTTTAATGATTTCATCTTCAAAAGTTGTCATACAAAAACTACAAGAATCCAGAGAAGAAGTCATATTTAGTGACATAATAGACCGAGTTAACAAACTGATCGATAATGATATTGATGAATTGATGTTACCAAGAAAAATAAAGCGAAATAATAATAATCAACATATTAATATAGAAGAATTTTATAGAAGAGATTATTATAAAACTAGGTGACTTTTTTCCCAAATAAAGGGCTAACGATCCTTGTAGGGCAACTTTTTTACTAAAGCAACGTTACCGTAAACACTTTATTACTAAAAGAACTAAACTACATTACTACATTACTAAAAAGTAACTACTAAACTTTATTATTACTAAAAAGTAACTACTAAACTTTATTACTAAAAAGTAACTACTAAACTTTATTATTACTAAAAAGTAATTACTAAACTTTATTACTAAAAAGTAAATACCACTAAACTTTATTACTACAACAAATACTTATGGTATCATATGATAGGCATTTCAGAGAATTACGGATATTAAATACATAGCTAAGAAATAGCATGACGTAGATAAGATAAAGTGAGATAATAATGTGCAATATCCACAAAGAAAAATTGGAATAATTAGACATAGATGACATATTAAAGTCATTTATAAATAATTAATTAGAGAGAAGAAGTATTAAATTTGGAAAATAACTTTTGTGAACAAATATATATATAAATAAACATTCGATTTTTTTTACAATACCCCCCTACATTAAAAAGTAAAGTTTCGCCTTTGGTAACATATATATATATATATATATATATATATATATATATATATTATACACACTTATATACGATTAGAGAAACATTAATAATAAGCAGAATTCTTATAAATAGATTAAATACATTATATTTACATAATGAATAACTAACAAATACAGAATTCCTATAAACTACTTTCTGATACTTACTTCATTCAACAACTTACTATATAATATTTCCTAACAACTTATTCCTATCATCTAATTACCATAAACTACTTTAATCCTGCCACGTAATTCCTTCAAACATACTTCCTATCAAATACTACCTATATGTATACCAATTACTTCATACCAATTACTTCCTATCAACTACTTCCTACCAATCAATTCCTATCAACTACTTACTATCAACTGCTTACTACAAACTTCTCCATCTCTACTACGACCCGTCACCTAAACACAAGCCTAACACGACCACAGGCCACTCTACTAACTACAAAACGAGCAAGACCGCATACAATGGCTGGCTATGGAAGGAACACTACCCACGTGACATTTGCCGCCGAGAGCGAACTGTTTACATCCGGTGGAGTCGTCAAAACATAGGCCGTCCGAACTTACTGCGGGGTGGGGGAGGGGAGGGGGGGTTATGTTAATTAACCACAGAGAGTTGTATATCGGGGCAACTAATTCATAATTTACATATAAATAGTATCATGGTAGAATCGTATACACATACTATATTATATTATATTATATTAAGTATATATATATATATAATAGAAATTACACATTATAAACATTATACTATATTTATATAATACAATTTAAACATATAATAATGAATCTAAACAATTATATAAGAGATATTAACAGCGTAAATAAATGAATAAATAACAAAGTGATTATGTAATGAACACGACGTATCACATGTCAATCATGAACGGTGTCACGTGAGACGGCGGGACCGGTGATGCTATACTTAGTCCTGTAACTGTAATCTGGAATTCTTGCACACGATCAGCTAATCGATTTTAGTATGGCATATCAATATTATGATATCGTCAACGAACACGTTGTATATATCATAAGTTGGACAACGAGATATCCATTATACGATGTAATATATAGGGGCGCTGTAACCATGGTGTGTATGTAGGGGGACCAACCAATCAAAATACATTTGTGGTAAAAGTGGGGTGGGCGGACCAATACATAGGAGGTCCCCCTAGATTTTAAAGTGGGGGGGGGGACATCTAACCCCGTCCGCCCCTTTACAGCGCCAATGGTAATACATATTCATTGTTCAATTAATGTTGCTCTAGATAAACTAATAATTGATTAAATAACATTTTGTTTCTAGATATAATTAATGTATTAACCAATATATACAGTGTATAGTATACACACCTACGAGAAACTATACGTCATAGTAGTATTCGATAATTGCATTATTACCCGCCAGCCTAAAGGGGAGGGTAATCACGTGATACGTAACATGATTGACGTGATATCGCGGTTTTGTTGTGTATAAAGTACGACAATATTAGAACACGTTCTATTTTCTATGTTTCACACAGAAGTTCACGGATCATGTGACCACCCTTAACACATGACGTAAGATCGAGCGTTAACTTACCGCCGACGTGCGTGATTACGATAAGATAGACTGTCATACCTCATCCGGTACTTAACCCTGCCAAGCTTGCGCGCTACTATCCACACTACCTTGACTAGACCACACGACCTTGACTAGAACACACGACCTTGACTAGATCACACGACCTTGACTAGATCACACGACCTTGACTAGATCACACCACCTCGACTAGATCACACGACCTTGACTAGATCACATCACCTCGACTAGATCACACGACCTTGACTAGATCACACGACCTTGACTAGATCACACGACCTTGACTAGAGCACACGACCTTGACTAGAACACACGACCTTGACTAGAACACACGACCTTGACTAGAGCACACAAACTTGACTATATCACACGACCTTGTCTATATCACACGACCTTGACTAGATAACTAACTTGCCGCCGACAACTTCAGTCGATGGTAGTACACGGAGCTTGGCGGTTGACCGTCGTTTGAGCGCGTAGTGACCGCCGCCTGATACAGATAACCGTCAGCCGTGCCGCCAGGGGTAGACACCGGCTGGTAGTCACGTGACGCGTCTCCGTGTAGTCGCCAGGTGGACGCCTCGTCGTTACGGCGCTGCTGATAGGTGGCCTTTAACCTCTGTGCCCGGATGTGATGCGTGTAGTGGTGGTGGTAGCGGAGGATTAGCGGGGCGGGGGCCGATAAAGTGATAATCTACAATACATTGATTACGTATTGTTATGTAATTAGTCACTCTTCACTCGAATATGAATACTTATATATTATAATTATAATACATTAATGAATTAGTATACAAGTTTAAAATGTTAATTACTATGGTATATGTATATATTAATTTGTATTTTTAATTAACAAGTGTATGTATATATATATATATATATATATATATATATATATATATATATATATATTCACTATGTTCTAATGAATATAATCCACTATGATCTATCATAGTTGATACATGTATTAGATATGTTGTATTAATAAAATATCATGTAAGCCTCAGTTCACATGCCACGACACTTTTGATTAATTTGTAACATGATTTGAATGTAATATATCTTTCAAATAATAAAATATATAATTAATAGTGTATCACTATTACAGGTTAAGACATATGAACTTTATTTAAAGTTGAAAATAAAGATTAACAATAGTTCGATGCTTTTATACTATTTATTTTATTTCAAGTTACGATTATTTTGTTATTAGTTGTTCGTTCAGAATACATCATTAGCATTCTTTATCTATTCCATGTATTTCGTATATTTCTTTGTTTATTTCGATAAACTATTAAATAAGATTACTAGTAGTAAATATGTCAAAGTTCTATTATATTTATATATATATATATATATCAAGTGAGTCATGAATTCCTAAACACCCCCGTATAACTAACCAGGGTATACCGTGGAGCCCTGTTTCCTCTCCGCATCAACACGAACATGTAGTCGTTGTCTATCCAGGACGCCACGCATGTCAGTCTCACTTCTAGTACGTAACAATGGTGATGATGATGATATAATCGCGATGATGTAACGTCGCTAGCGTTATACGATTACGTAATCGAGTGCGTAAACATAGGGGACACTAGACATCGACGTTTAAACGTACGTGACGTCATCAAGTTTCGTTATAGCGTATTCGAGTACAGCGTACTACTTATATAACGACATAAGTAGGCGGCGGTCGTGTGTACTAATGATGCTCTCGAGTAGGAACACTTTCTACAACCTCTTATACGTTGGATGAGTACGGCCGTGGTTGTAGGAAGTATTGAAAGTAGGCATGGCGTTTATTATTGTTTGTTCGTTATTATCATCCGTTCAGTTTAATAGTGCCGCTACTGCTTATTGATCACGTTGCAATAACCATTGTTGTTATGCATATAGACGCCTTAACATAAGAGTGAAAGTAACTACATTTTAGAAATTACATAGATTATATATTATATATTAATAGAAAATAATAATATGTATATACGCGGACATTATTTAAATTATTTTAAATACTTATGAATAAAATCTATATGTTACAGATCCATATATATATATATATATACATATATATATATATATATATATATATATATATATATATATATATATATATATACACGCGTGTATACGCGTATTTACACATAACTATGCGTTAGTAATGCATAGATGGCGCAACAAAACAATGACGTAACAAATATCGCCTAGTTACGTAACACTCATTGTTGGTATTCGGCTAGCTGCGTTCGCTAAATCCGGTAACTCGACGCCCGCCCGCTTAACTCGACGCCCCGCTTAACTCGACGCCCCGCTTAACTCGACACGCCCCGCTTAACTCGACACGCCCCCCGCCCGCCCGGCTAAACCTTTATCTCGACCCGAGAACGGCGAACACGACTCGTTCGAGAACCCGAACCGAAGCGAATCCGGTACCGAGCAGGACGCGGCCAGGTCGGACGGCAACCAATCAGATCGGCACGTATCCTAGCGGCCGAGAGGAGAGAACACATCTATTATTCACGATGAGTAGTTATGACGAATGCTCACCGGGTCGTGTCACTCTTTTATTTGTTCTACGTATATATATATATACACACCAATATATATATATATATATATATATATATATATATATATATATATACGTTATTCGTAAACACTCTCGAGTAGATACTATTTCTACTAGCGACGTAGACCTCAGATAGGAAAGGTATTTAAGATAAATACCAATATCACCTATATATTATCGCTACGCGCTACTTCTCGAGCGTAGATCGATATTAGCTGAACTACGGGCTATATATTCACGCTGATGTGGACCATAGTTCGCGATAGAGGGGAGTGTATTAATATGCCTGTTATAACAGGATATAGGATAGACCACTTGTAAATATTAATAATAATTATTATTATATTTATCGTAATTATAATTATGATAATTATAATTATCATGATAGTGATACTAATAATTATTTTGATGATGAAGACGATGATGATGATGATGATGATGAAGACGATGATGATGATGAAGACGATGATGATGATGGTGATGATGCTATTTATACTATAGTATATACGTGTATACACCATGATTACGATACTTATGATGATGTAGATGGTGATGATGATGATGATGATGGTGATGATGATGATGATGATGGTGATGAGTATGCTAATGATAATGATGATTATGATGATAAGTATCATACAACTTGTAATATTAATAATTATGATGATGATAATGACGATAGTCTGTTTTTTAAGCAATATAATATGGTATTATGATAATAACATTTATATATGTAAAATGTAATATATAATGAATACGATTTAGTGTTAAAAACATGTTAATTAAATATAATATATACATATTAATAGGTTAACAAATATATTTTATTTAAAGTTTGAGAACGAATTTAAAATTTTCCATTACTTGCTAACATATTAATATGTTAAAATTTTAAACTTTTATTAAACCTATCTATATTTATATGTTTGATTATATAGAATATTTATGTTTACAGTAAATGTGAATCGTATTAAATTTTGTAATATTCTGAAAGTACGTATTATTGATTTCAATCAAATACACGTTACCATGACATCACATATAAACTTCAACTTTAAGCCTCGTTCACACCGAAAACATCGGCCGATTTTTCACCGATATCGTACCGATATGTTCACCTATTTTATGTCTCTCTGTGTGCGACACCCCTACCGATATATCACCGATATCGATATTCATCATTTGGAGATGTCTCTAAATATTTAACGATATTCGACAATTTCGATTTACTTTTTATCTTTCGATTTACTGCGCATATTGGTGTAAAATCGGCAGATTTTGTCGGTGTGAATGGGGATTTATACCTACTTTTCATAAAACAATACTTCCCAATAATATTAATAATAATTAATTATTAACAAATTAATTTATATGATATATATATATATTTATATACTAATTAAAACGTAATAATTTGTAAAAAATAACGTCGATTTGATGAAAAGATCTTTACAATTTATAGAATATATAGAATATTAATAGATATAATAATTTATAGAATATATCTGACATTTTATATGTATATATATTATATATATCATAATATTATATATTATATCATTATATATATATATATATATATATATATATATATATATATATATATGTTATCAATTTGTATTAAAATATTACGAATTAAATTATTTAAATATATTTGTTATTAAATATATACATATACACCTGAGTGTATATATATATATATATATATATATATATATATATACACTCACATATTATTGAAATAATTTATCAATATATATATAAAAATATATATTTATTATTTGCTGTCGCCACGATGCTAACAACAATACACCGATGATAAATGTATCAACACAATAATGGATGCCCGTTCTACTATCATTGTAGTCCTAAGTGTTATTATATTTTATCGATTGTGGCGCGAGAGAGCTGTTATTGTTATTAATGGTGGCTTGTGTTATCACTAGCATAACATCACGCGATTCATCCCTCGAAAATAGTATACTCAGTGTATACATAATAACACACACACACACGCACACTCACACACACACACACACGCACACGCACACACACACACGCACACTCACACACACACGCACACTCACACACGCACACACACACACTCACACTCACACACACGCACACACGCACACACACGCACACACAGTGTCAAACATTCACAGTAATACACACTTACAGTTGTTGGTATTATTATACATATATAAATGAATGAATGAAATCAGTTTGTAGACTAAGTTTTATCAGTGAAATCGATCAGATTTATTGATTCGAAACCTCCTAACAGTACTCGAAATGTCATATCATCATTTTATGCATTCGGCTGAAAATAAAACATAATAGAATCATTATTTTATTATACTATTAATAGTTCAATTTTATTAAAAATTAAAAATAAAATAGACAAATAAAAGTAGTGGTATAATAAAAACCTAATAAGAAAATATATAATTAAGAACGAACACTATATATTAACTATAGTACTGTATGATATATATTCCTATATATATATATATATATATATATATATATATATATATATATATATATAATATCTGCAATGATATACCATTGCAGATAATCTATAGATTATAATCAATAATTATTGACGGTGAATGATTAATTTAAACGATAATTTAAACGATAATCATGATCTAAAATATTTGAAATCGCACAAACAATAGATTTATATTTATTAGGAATTTTATATAAATTGTAATATTGGGTTATAGTAAAATGCTATAGTATACTATTATATATATATATATATATATATATATATATATATATATATATACATTTTACTCGATAATATTAATAACATATACTCTTTTACCTACTTAATATATATATATATATATATATATATATTACATACTTATTAGTATAATTATTCAAACAACGTGATTCTATAGTAGAACTATACTATAAGTACAGACACACATACTATATGACTACTAACGACAGTCTCGGATCTTAGGAAGAATCTGACATTCATCCCTAGGCCGTCACCGAACGGGCATTTCGTCGACTGGTGATCATTTACATCTGCAATATATATCAGATTTTTTTCAGATTTAGGTAATGCCAAGGTAATTATTGAAGCAGTGTTGCTTATCGAATATATATATATATATATATATATATAGGTATATATATACCTATATATTTTTTATTTATGTAAGCATATAGAACACTATTTTATCAACTAGATTAATCGTATTGAGGCTTACATAAATTAACAATATGTTGTTGTAATATTATATATTTTAGCATTTAATCAATTAATGAATAATAACTAATATTAATTAACTTATACACCGACGCGATAAAACGATAGCCAGTGACGCATACTTTGTATACATGTACAATAACAACTATCTAACGCAGTGGTTCCCAACCTATGGGTCATGACTCATGACTCATTTTGATCAATTTCTAAAAAAAAAAAAATTATTAACAACAAAATGTTCGCGTTGTAGATACAGTTTAATATAAATCTATCATTTTACTAAAGTTTAATAACAACATAAACACATTAAATTTGTCATTGGGTCATGGTATATTTTTAAATTAAGAATTATCAAAAAAAGGATGTCATGGTGAAGGTTGGGAACCACTGCTCTGACGCATCCCGATGACTCAGACATATACGACGGCGATGAGTAATAGCCAACACGCGATAGGATACATTCGCGTACTATCAATGCGAAGAACACTCGTACCAACTACTACATGCACTATATATAGTGCGTCGCACACGTATACGCACCTGTACGCATGCACGTGCGCCGCCTATAGGCATCCGTAATGAGGGTCGCACACACACACATATAACTATAGTTATAGGTGCGTGTACGTGCGCGTCTATACGCATGCCCGACATTGTAGTGCCACAGGTGCTAGGCGTATAGGTGCGTACAATTGTTGTGTTCAGTTGTGACGCGTGGTGAATTTAATAGATACGCTGATTACATTAGGTATCTAATTTTGTGTGTTTTTTATTATTGTGCAATATTACGAAATCGATCAATTAAAGCTTCTGATTAAGATAAATTTTGATTGTGTAAAAAAAAATGGTGCAATATCGTCGCGACAAATTTGTTCGCATTTTCCATTAATTTTTGTTAAAATCTATGATATTTCATAACATTTATTTTTTAAATAAATTGATCTATATATAATTATAATTAAACATGTTTCGATCATATTTATTAATTATTTAGAAAATAATATTATTGAAAAAAAAAATAGATTACCTTAATATTTTGTTATTGACAAATTCATAGAAATGAAAAAAATCCTAGAATATTAAAAAAAAAATAATCTAATGATATATTTCATATTAACTATATATATATATATTACATACATCCTAACAATATAATAACTGCACCTTTATTATTTCTATGGAAAATACACATTCATGTAATTTAATGCTAAGATTTTAAATAAACATCCAAATTAAAAAATAAAAAATATTATGATATACATAGCCATAGGTAGCCGCTTATGATGTTGCAACAACATCCATCATTAACACCTAGGGGCGCTGCAACAGGGGGGACGGGGGGATATGTCCACCCCACTTTAAAATCTAGGGGGACCTCCTATGTATTGGACCAATACTGGTCCCCTCCCACTTTTCCACAACATTTATTTTGATTGGTTTACATTTGTTAACATTTATTTTGATTCCCCCAACATACAAAATCGTTCGAGCGCCCCTATTATCACCTATTCTATCATCACTATTAGCGTACGAGTGCACCTACCTATCCACGGCCAGTCTTCCCGCTGCATGGTGCTGTCGTAGCACAGTCTCTCCTCGTTAGTGAAGGACGGAACCGCTAGATGGCAGTGTGTAGGGTGTGATATAGTATACGTATCGCTTATAGTAGTGTGTTATTATAGTACATGTACGACGCTATGTACGACGACAATGGAATGCATCTAATGGCGTGTTTAAGTATTGTTTCTAAAGCATTTAGAATTAACGAGATACAGAATATATTTATATATGTATACTGATAAATATATTTATTTTATTATGAAAAAATGCTTCTATAAATAATAATAATAATTGTTATTATATATATATATATATATATATATATATATATATATATATTTAAGTTATAATTAATAGTACCGAAGTTATCGATGATATCAGCTGATAATACGCTTAGTGTTACGTAAGTTATTACATCATATATGGGTATGATTCATACCTGAATATATCTGTATGACTCATACCTGAATATATCTGAATGATTCCGCTGCCAAGTATCCTGAACTTGATGCACGTAAACATCGACTTCCTGTAACAATAGATCGGTATGTTATTGTACGAAATATAACAATGGATAGGTGTGATATATATCTAATGCATAGTAAACAATCTAAGATGATAATAGGTACATTCACTTCCGATATTTAATAATTGTATATATCGAATATTTGATATATATATATAATTATCAGATGATATTAGATAATATATATATATATATATATATATATATATATATTATATGGGGTCTTTGGCTCAGTGATAGAGTCGAAAGCTAGTAATCTATCGCTAGTAACATCTCGAGATTTCCCGTGTTCGACTCCAGGCAGTTCTTGTTTTTTCTCTTGTGTTTATCAATAAATTAATAAAAAATATAACAAATACAAGAAAAAAAAGATTACTATTTTTTTATTATCCGGGGCTCCTCACATTATGTATAACATGTATAAGTTTATGACTTCTTGCTCCATTTGTATACTTTTTTTGTATTGTATTCAATATATATATATACGTGATTCAATGAATACATATTGTTATTATTATATATATATATATATATATATATATATATATATATTATGTATTATACATACTATATATATATATATATATATATATATATATATATATATATATATGTATATATGTATACTTATATTAATACATATACATATAACGAGCATGATGCCTCAGCCATGCTAGCTCCACGTCGGTAGGTCGGTACATAAAGTATGAACAATGTCGAGTTTCCTTTGACTCTCAACGGAGTTACGTCATATTATCATCTAGAAGCATCTATGCAACTATAGTATACTATATATGTACGCCCAGTCAGTAGTATTGATGTCAATGATGACAGACAATTCTCAGTCTCAGTCTCATTTACCTACATTCTCAACTCGGCTCGGGCTCGTTTAGCTATAGCCCTTTATATACTCTATAGCATCTATAGCCTCTATAGAGTCTCGGCTCGCGAGAAATACCGAGTCAGTGGGCTCATTTTTTCCGAAAATGAAAGTCTCGGCTCGGCATCAAAAATGTCGTAATCCTTTACATCACTAG
Source organism: Osedax fenrisi (assembly GCA_964019155.1). Lineage (NCBI taxonomy): Eukaryota > Metazoa > Annelida > Polychaeta > Sabellida > Siboglinidae > Osedax > Osedax fenrisi. The sequence continues at coordinate 17,547,617 of OZ025241.1, forward strand.
TCAGTAGTATTGCTGTTTAGGTATACTTTAAGTCTACTATAAGTCTACATTAGGTATATACACTATATGTAGTTTGACTACTACAGTTTAACTCTATATAGTTGTCCTAATGAATACCTATAGGTATTCTATAAGTATACAGTAGATCTACTATATGTCTACATCTCACCAATACTAGACAATGGTGTAAGCGTATACGAAGTTGTGGTCGACTCCGCGATGAACTTGATGACTCCATACTTGTATTCTATAAGATACAGTATACTGTATACACTGTATACCTATAGGTCCATGGACCTATAACTATAGGTCCATACTATACTATAGGTATATATTGCACCTATACTAGAAAATAGTTATCGTATCATAGTTGTGGTCGAACCCCGAGATGAATTTGATGACTCGATACTGTTATTCTAGAAGTATACACTATATCTACTATAGCCTATAGTCTATAGGTATATATTGCACCTATACTATAGTATTGTCTATAGATAATAGTTATCGTATACTAGGTTGTGGTCGAACCCGGCGATGAACTTGATGACTCGATACTTGCCGCCCAGTTCTTCGCTGACGCAGATGACGTCGTAGCCGAGACTCTCTCTTATGCAGTCGTCGTTATCCGAGTGGTCGCAATACGCGTGCAGCATTCGCCGTACCGAGTAACGACGCTCTCGTACGAATATCGACTTCTTCCTGACCACGTGGTTATTTGTGAAACATCGGCTCGTTAAATAATGGTAATTCATAAATGGTAATAATAATAATAATATAATTTATATAATGATGATGATGATGATATTAGGTTTATTCGGCACTGAATAGTAGGTTTACTATAATATTATAATCTTGTTAGTAAATTATGTGTTTATAATATCGACAAATAAGAATATACTATATAACGTATGATAATTGGAAGTTTGAACGTTCTTATTCGTTATAGATTAGTAGTTAATTAATTAAATAATTTACCTGATCCAAAATTCTGTGTTTTCATCGTATATAACTTCAGTTATCCATTCTCTACTTACCTAAATCATGTATAATTTATTTTAATATATACTTATAATTTGCAATATATATTAACATATATGTTAACAATATTACTTAATATTGTAATAGTTATCATATTAATAGTTAATATTAGATTAATCTACAAATTATATTATATTTGTATATAATATAATGATAAATAATAGTTTTATTAATTTATTAATTTAATAATAGTTTTAATTAGATATATACATATTGAATATAAATACTATTTATTAAATACATATTTACATTTATTAATATTAATATATATATATACAGTAAAACCCCTCTATAAGAAACCCCGTTACAAGAACAACCTCGTTACAAGAACACCTTTTTACCCAAATGGTTGGAATTCAACCTTTTTACATGTTAAGAAACCCCGTTACAAGAACATCGGTTATAAGAACAACCTCGTTATAAGAACACAATTTTCACAAATTTTCGGAAATTTCACCCCTTTATAAGAACATTTTAAGAAAATTATAATAATATCTAAGCCCTTGATGCGGGCTTTGATAATATCTTGTAAAATTGAAATCATTTCGAATAATTAATATAGTGAATAACATTTAAATTATAATACAATGCATCTGAGTGTAGGTTACAAAATGAACGACTGACTGAACGACTGCTCGCCGAGCAGTGCTCGGTGCGAGTACTTTAACGAACATATACTAGATAAAGTAATAGGTACCCTACGAGTAGTAGGCGGTGTTATGTCATTATGTATTGACCAATAACAATCATGCAAGGACTGCATATTTTATATTTAATTCAATATTTTATAATATGATATTCATTATTTTTTAAAATGCCAAAACGAAAACAGTACACTATAGAATTAAAAAAGAAAATAATTCAAGAAGTTGAAGAAGGGGTTAAATCAAGTGAAGTAGGGAGGAAGTATGATATATCTCATACACTCATATCGAAATGGTATAAAGATAGATATAATATCACTGGAATGGGGGATGATAATTCTAAAAGAATGAGATACAGCAAGGAACCAAAACTAGATAAGTCGCTCGTTCTATGGATTGAGAAAACAAGACGATCTAAAGTAAATATAAATGGTTTGTAGCGTATATAGTAAATTTCGTATAAGTTTTCTCTATAAGTAAACAATGTATCCATTGCTATAGCATACATATATGTACCATTATTTCAATTATACCTATTTTTGCTGCATACGAAGTGTAATTCAATTATAATCTAATACAAATATAATACAACACGAAGTGTGCATGCATCAGTGTGTCTCATTAATACAACAACAGTGATATTCTCTCTATATCTATATATAGGTAGTGATCTGTGTATATCTGTTAATAATATACATCTATAGATATTGCTATGTCTCTATATATACACAGTGTATACACTGTATATATACTTGTCTCTTAGCTGCCCACTATCCGCTATATATACTGCCCTCTATATATACTCTATCCGTTGTATACATTGTACAATATAACGCCCTCTATATACAATGTACACGGTAGTACTGTACAGTATACGGCATACACTTGACACTACAGTGTACAGTGTATACGGTAGTACTGTACACTGTACAATGAACAGTATACGGCATACACTTGACACTACAGTCTTAAATACCGTCAAAAAGATTAATTTGTGTTATAATATATTCTTTATGTTCTCTTACAGTCCTTAGTTTAGATTTAATAAGTAATTATATGCACTTTCAATATTTCAATATTATAAAATATTAGAAACCCCGTTACAAGAACACATTTCTGGTACAAAACATATGTTCTTGTAGAGGGGTTTTACTGTATATATATATATATATATATATATATATATATATATATATTAAAGATGTATAACTCTATAAAAACCTGGTCAATTTTATGATTATTATTAGGTGTCCAGAGAAATTTAGGAAAACTACAATAGCCAGGTCCGATAGTTTCCATTGTAGATATTATGTTAATAATGGCTGTAAAAATGTAATTGTTAAATAATATTAGTAATAATTGTATTAGAAATTGAAAAAATATATAGTTATCATTACATTACGTATTAAAATACGAGCGTACAATTAATATTGCAATAGTAATAATGATTAACTATAGTTATTTACTACTTTAGTTATCACCCATTATTTACTATACTAGTCACGTGATTATATATATACAGTCAACTCTCGGTAAGTCGGACTACGGATAAGTTGTACTTCTCGATAAGTCGGACACATTTAGTTGGTTTGGTTGGATTTGTATCTAGTTCCATGTTAAATTTATCGTATAAATCGGATAAGTTTGATTAGATGAGTCGGACTTCTCTATAAGTCGGACACATATTAGTATCATTTTTATGATTTATATACTGGATAAGTCGGAATTTTTATAAATTGTCAGAAATGTTTATTTTAAATAATGTATATTATAATTTTAGTAAGTAATATTATTGAATACAACATTTTATGTTGTTAATTGCTGCATAATTCCACATTTCGGTAACCCTTTAACTCACGCTGCGAATCTCATATCGTATTTGCATGATATTCTGAATCTCGGTTAAGTCGGACATCTCGCTAAGTCGGACACTTTTCCCGGTCCCTTGCGTGTCCGACTTATCGGGAGTTGACTGTAGTACTATATAGTACTATATAGTACTATAGTACTATATAGTACTATATTAGTAACGTTACCATATAGTACTATACACTCCAGTAACATGTTCATAGATATATCTACACATAGTACTGCTGAAGGTTATAGTGTCATAGGCACTATTGAGTTAGGTTTCATTAGTAGTGGTTCTATACTATTGATTTATGGGTATTCTATTTAGTAGTAGTTGTAATAGTGGTAGTAGTTTTCATAGTACTATTATAAGTAGTACGTAGTAAGTTTAGCTATTGAATATGATACTTTAGTAATGACAAAAGATCATTATTCATACTTCAAGTATTGATATAATCTTATATAATATAACGCGTGACTATCTACGTGTAATACACATGGATATCTTTTTCATGGATCGCAAACTATCGATTCTTGTTCAATTGATGAAGTTAATTAACAAATGTATATATATATATATATATATATATATATATATATATATATATATATATATAGGTATATACATATAGGTATATATATAATAAGTGAATTAATTTGCATATCATTATGTATACATATAAATAATATATTAACTACATTTATATACACGTGTAGAATACGCATCGCGTACATAGGGAACCCGTTACATATATTAACTACACACATATGTGTATACGCGTATACTATATATCGAATACACCCGGATAACCTGTTAAACAATAGCAATAACCTGTTAAACAATAGCACGTTACGCAATAGTACGTCATAGCCACAGTGCGGTCACCTCGTTATCATAGTTCCGTGAGTGGTTAGTTACGATACGATCTCGACACGCATGACTGATTATCGTGTGTGGTATGGATGAGTCACTCAGTCGCCTGTCAATCAAAGTTTGTTATCGCTCATTATAGTCGTTACTATATTTAGTTTGTAAAGGAGCATATAAGTTAAGTATATATATATATATATATATATATATATATATATATATATATAAATTATGATAATGATGATGATGATGTTATAAATTTAAAATGATAAATAATCGTTGTATACAAAATATAGTGATATATATATACACATCTAGAAGTGAACGTACATGATAATAAACTAAAAGCAAACAATATAATAATGAAAATAAAAAGAATAACAATTATTATCCAGAACAATTCTTAAGTCTTAAGATAAATAATTGTAAAAAGAGATACAAAATAACAATTTAGTGAAGGACAGTATAAGGTAGGATTTAAGTTAATTTTTTTTACCGTCTTTATACATTCGTAGAATCTTAAATATTAATGTAATCAAAAGTTGTAAGTAAACATATATTGTCAATAGTTCGTCAAGTTTGTCGATATAGATTAAAAACTTTATTTAAAATTGAATATTGATATATTAATATAGTATCATATATAGTTAATTGTAGAAAACACCTCAGCTATTGTTAATACAATACATCTACACCGGTAACAATAGGGACATTATGTCGTCGATTGTTAATGTTACCGAGTATGTATATTATATATTAATCATATATTATAATAATCATCTATAGATGATTATAATCAATAATTATTACATAACGATATTCTCAGAAAAATGCATAATATTTGAATAATACATTAATATATGTCCATATTATAAAATAATATTGTATTAATATATTTATATACATACGTATAGAGTTATATACAGTTACCTTTCGATATATCAGTATTCAATGGACCGAATAAATGTGTTCGAGATATCGAGGTTCTGTAGAATGGAGATATTAGATTAGATACGTGTTATGAGATAACCAAATTACAATGTTGACTTATGCACTGTTAAAAATAAGGGTATAACATTATGAATTATATGGTTTAACATATGGAAATACGAGTTATACCATACAATTACGTTAAATGGTAAGAGATCACATATTATATGGTATAACATTTGTTTTTTTTAGTTATACCATATAGCTATAAGCTAGCTTAATTTAAATGGTATAAGATCACAAATTATATAGTATAACATTTGTTTTTTTTAGTTATACCGTAAATGGTATACCAGGACGCCACGGGGTTATACCATTTTTTAATCAATGTTATACCATCTATTTCTAACAGTGTGGAGATATTAATTTCTGAGATATGAAGGTTTTCTGAGATATAAATAGTCTAATATCTCGAGAGGTAATTATATATATATATATATATATATATATATATATATATATATATTATATATATATATAATTAAGTAATTGAATCTCTCATACACACTCATATATAATTGTATTAATGCAAAATACATATATGATAATTCCTATCTCGAGATCTTATCCTATTCAAGCATCTCTATATCTAGATCTACAGACTATAAAATCTTATTAATTATTCAAATATGAAACCGCTGTTGTCAATACATTATTTACAGAATGTAACACTTCAGTATCGAGAAATAAAAACCAACACCACAATGGCGTATATATCATACATATTCGTATATATATATAATAATAATAATATCAGATTCAGTTGATGACCGAGATCAAAAACCCAGGTATGGTATAGAAGTTCTATTGAACTTATCGAGATACCAACCTGCTCTTGGTAATGAGAGAATTAATACAAAATGAATAAATACAAAATGAATAAATATAAATAAATATTTTACAATTCTATATAGTTCATTCGTGTTCTGTCTCATAAAAAAGCAATACAATAAAATTAAATATATCTCTCAATACCAAGAAATCATCATGTATATAACAATAAAATAATAATAAAATATAATAAAAATATATAATAAAATATTAAAAAATGTAAAAAGATACTAAAATAATAAATAAGTTAAACTATAAAAATCAAAGAAAACTAAAGACCAAAGGCTAGAGATAAAAATATGTACAATACGAACAATTTAAAAGAGCTAAAAAGAAGAAAAGATGATCATGTAAATAAGATAACAAACAATACAGATAAGGTGTAAGTGATTACATATAACTATTTAAAAGCATGTTTTTAATATGTATTGTAAAAGTATTCAAATTCGTCAAAGATGATGTGGTTGTATTTAAAGAATTCCATAAATATGCGCCTTTGTAACGAATACTAAATTTATCATGATCAAATCTTATTTTTGGTATTAAGAATGTTCTATTTAACCGAGAAGTATATAAGGAGCAATTATAGGTAAATAACTTACTTAAATTGAACTATGCAAATAATTCTTGTTATATATTCTAAACATATATTTATAAATAGATATATTTATTATATCTTTAAATTTAAAAATGTTATGTCTTAAAAAAATGTAATCAATATTGGTTTTGTTATCAAGTTTATATATTGCTCTCATACATTTATTTTGTAAAATTTGAATGCATTTTATATTGCTATGGTAAGTACTTCCCCATATAATAGAACAATAATTAATATGACTATGAAAAAAAGAAAAATATAGCATAACTAAAGTATTAATATTTTTTTATTTATATTTATATCTATGTAGTAAACTAAGTCCATAGTAAAGTTTATTTTTAATATTATTTATTTGCATTTTCCAATTTCGATTTTCGTCAATTAAAATGCCTAAGAATTTAAAATTAGTTGATTGTTTTATGGCTATATTATTTATTTTGATGTTCAATTTATGTTTAACTCTTGTGCGATGGAATAAAATTAATTTTGTTTTATCAATATTAAGAACTAGCTTATTACCACAAAGCCAGTCACATATTAAAACTAAAGTAGAATTTATTTCTTTTTCTAGATCATTTAACTTATGAGACTTAAATGTTAAAGTTGTGTCGTCAGCAAAAAGAGTAAAATTGCATTTATTAGTTATATTAGGTAAATAATTTATGTACATTAAAAATAATACTGGTCCCAAAACTGAACCTTGTGGTACACCACATTTAATCGGAAGTATTTTAGAATTGGTATTATTATAGCTTACGTATTGATACCTGTTTGTCAAATAACTTTTTAATAATGACAAAGTGATACCTCTGAAACCACATATATATATAATTTATTTAATAAAATGTCATGATTAATAGTATCGAAAGCCTTTTTTAAATCAATCGATATTGTGGATATGAATAATTTGTAATTTATATTTAAGTAATCGATATAATTTATCAAAGCATCACATGTTGATATAGATTTTTGAAATCCAAATTGAGAATTGTTTATTAGAGAATTTTTATCTAAAAATGAAAACATTCTTACTTTTAAAATTTTTTCAAAAATTTTTGAGAATCGTGATGTCAATGATATTGGCCTATAATTCGAGCAATCATTTTTATTTCCTTTTTTATATAAAATTATAACTTTAGATGTTTTAAGTATATCAGGGTAAACACCATTTTCAATGCATTTATTAAATAAAATTGATAAAATATTACTAATGGATAAAATAATGTTACGTATTAAAAAAAAGTTAAAATCATGGGAATCCGTACTATATTTTGAATCACAATTATATACAATATTTTCAATTTCTATTGATGAAACAAGCTTTATAAAAATTGAACTCTTATTACTAGTAATATTTTCATATATATTTTGATTAGAGTATGGTATATTTTTATTTAATTCAACACCTATATTTGAAAAATATGAATTGAACATATTAGCATTTTGTAAATCTGTTAATTTATTATCAATAATAGTTCCTGATTTTTTATTATTTCCTATAACTTTATTTAATGTACGCCAAGTATTTTTAATATTATTATTTTTTATTTTATTTTCATAATATTTTTTCTCTGTATATTTTAATATTTTCATTAAGCAATTTTTATAATTTTTATATACATTTATTAGTGAATGATTATTTAAAGATTTTTTATACATTTTATTCTTTTTACCTATGCATTTAAGGATGGAAGGGGTTAGCCATGGTTTATCAAAAACTCCAGATTTAATTTTAACTTTTTTTAATGGACAATATATATTATATGAATTAGTTAATGTAGAGATAAAATTTTTAAAAGATATATGAATATCAGATTGAGTTAAAATGAAAGACCAATTTATATTAGTAAGATTATTATTAAAATTTAAAATATTTTGATCTGAATGATCCCTAATATATTTATAAGAGTTTTTCGTTTTTATATTAATATTTTTTTTAAAAATACAGAATATCGGTAAATGATCACTGATATCAGTCAATAGAACGCCATTAAAAAGTGGCAAAGATAAAAAATTTGTGTAAATATTATCGATAATAGAATTTGTTTGATTAGTTATATGGGTAGGTTTAGTGATTGTCGCTATTAAATTTAGGGAATAAAGAGTATCAATAAACAATTTAGTACTTGTATGGGAATTATGATTATTTATATTTATATTGAAATCGCCTGTTAAAATTAATGATTTATTTAGATGACGATTAAATGTATTATATATAATATCAGTAAATTCAATTATATTAAATATAGGTGCTTTATATATACCTGATAGTAAATAATTAATATGTTCGTATATAAATGAGATCGTAATCATATCATAAGCATCATTGACAGATAATGATAAATTATCAATTAATTTATATTTAATATTATTATTAATGAAAATGGAAACTCCACCTCCACGCTTATTATTTCTTACTATATGTTCAGATGAATAATTAGGAATATTAAATAAGTGTTTATTAGATGTAGTTAGCCATGATTCAGTTATTACAATAATCATAAAGTTTATTTTTAAATATAAAAGGTAATCAGTAATAGAATCGAAATTTTTAGGAATACTCCGAGCATTAAAATGAATAATAGATAATTTACGACATATATTTAAATTTACGACATATATTTAATATATATATATATATATATATATATATATATATATATATATATATATATATTTGTGTGTATGTATGTATGTATATGTATATATGTATGTAACCGAACAACATCCCGAACCATATATATCTATTAATATTAGTTCCTAATAATATATGTGCCTATTTAATATATATATTTATGAATACATATGTAAATGTATTATATCATACACAATCATACATATTCTGTGTTACTTAGTGAGTTAAATAGTGAATATTATAGAGGATAACATGTTACCCAATTATCTGTCATCCTCATATTATTGATATCAATAATTAAGCAAATTATTACATTTTTGAATTAGAAAAATATGAAAATCAATTACAGTATCCCATACTAATATGATATTTAATTTACTTGTCCTCTCACGTATAGATTACTATTCCTCACTACTCATCAATATTATCTTATTCTATACATATATCTAATGATTAATATCAGGTGGCAACCTTTAATACTTAATTGTTATCATTATTAATTTCTTTACTTCGGTTTTATTCTATTCTATTTTATTTTATTATTTTAAACGGTATTTTTTCGTAATACCTACTTTTATTATTTGTATTTCTATATATATCCTACACTTTGAAATATGAATTATGTGAGTGTCTAACGTATATTTAAGTTTAACGTTCAATTGAATTCAATACGTGCTTTAACATATATGGTACATATATGTTTCGGTTTGCATACTTTTGGGGGGGGGGGGAAACTAAATATTTATACAAATATTCTATATAAATTATAAAGATAACATAATTGTAATACATAAAATGGTAGTATACTACTATTACTATAGTACTTCACGTTACCACATGGTTTCACGAATATTATACTACTCTTTAGCCAATCGAATTGTAGTGAAATGTGTATAGCCACTATAAGCATATAGTGTGAACTATAGGCCACACGGTCAACAGTTTATGTTACAATTAATATAGTATTATTCGATGTAAAGTGCTTATTAATAGGCGGAATGCATAATACATATTATTTGTATTATTCTAGTATTTTTATTTGGTAGAGTTCTTTCCAGAAAATTGGATGAATTAAACATTTATATTGATAACCAATTGGTCTTAATGTTCCATTGAAGGAATCCAGGTTTTAACGAAAGCCGTTGATTGTGAAATAACTAATACATATAAGATCGTTCTAAATATATAGATGTAAGGAATGTTATCCCCCATCCTACTGAGCCTTATTCTGCTGAGCCTCATACGAAGTTTAAATTATAAAAAGTAAAATACATAATTATATAAAATTATCAATAAAATAAAAAAATATTATATTAATTAAATTAACCAATATACAATATTTATTAATACATAAAATCGCATGCACACAAACACGCACAGAAAAATAAACACATTAGAATATATATATATATATATATAAATAAATATCATACATATGCTCATTAAATACGATTCCATTAAACTGACAACTTAACAATATACGTTCTTATAGGAATTCTATTTATAGATTATGTGTCACTTCATACAAATTAATTATCTATAGCTGCTGGTATACCTGCACAATCAATCACTCTTACTAATTACAAACATTGTGGGAATATGTATATACGTATACATATACACACACCCACACACACGTATATATATATATATATATATATATATATATAGCTTTGCACTTCATAAATTAAATACACATATATTATATACATTATATTTATTATTTCAGATGTAAGTCTCTAAAGACGTATTGTTATTATTAGATGTTGAATATATTCGATGTATGCTCTTGCTGGATTGTTAACTATATTAAGTAATATTTGTAAATACATGATATAATACATACATACACATAATACTTGTATAATCTAAACATAGGTACATATAGAATACTTATTAAAAATTTAAAAATATTAAAATATAATTTGAAGTAGAAAATAATAGTAGATCAAAAAAATCACAAGGTTAAAAAATAATTAAAAATATTATTACTGAAAAGGGAAATAGATACTAATTTTATTTTACCAATATTTAATTCATTCAAAAGTCTTGGTCCATATGACATTAAATAATTATTCATATAGTTATATTTATTATAAGGATGTATGAAATCAAAAATACTTCTTGTATTAATTTTGTTTAGTTATTATTTTATAATATTTATAAATACATGGACTACACGCTTTATAATATATTCTATACATACATATTACATGTGTTTTATATTTACACAAATCAAAGACCTTATGATCAATGAATAGTTTTTGTGAACTAAAATCAATAGGTTTAGTAAAATACTAATTTCAATAATTGTTGTTGTATAACATGAATACAGTCTATATTAGATTTATCTATATCCCCCGAATTTCTAAACAATACATTACATGGGAAAAAAGGGCATTATAAAGTTTAATCATAGCTGATTCATTAAGGCAGAATGATACATTTTTTATAATCCAATATATTTTTAATAATTTATTCTTTAGAAATTGAAAATGAGATTTCCAGTTCAATGAATTATCAATGATTAGCCCAAGGAAT
>OZ025241.1:17564615-17599615 GCA_964019155.1 Osedax fenrisi
TAATATTTCATAAGATAAAAACTCTATTTTTCGTATAAATATATATATATATATATATATATATATATATATATATATAGTTAATATGTCAACACATATACATCCGGATTAACAGTTTTGAATTTAATTCTTCAATAATACATTACATTTTAATTTATTGTAAATTAAATGAATCATATATAAGCGCGAAAATAGAATTATGTACATATTTATATAGAAACAGTTGTCTTAACACATTTTCAAGGCGATATTATCGGACATTATGTTACAAAGGTGTGATAAAACTCATCATGTATGAAGACAACTTAATACCCCCTTAAGCTACAATAAGGCCTGATATAATCTCCCCTATATGGATATAGCCTTATATATAAGTCTTATAAGGCTAAAATATGCAATACACGTTTATATCTAATCAATGCGCACATTTTATTACATTATTTTATTGTTATTATTATTATATTTTTTATTGATAAACACTTTCGATATATTCCTATATACATCCTATATGATGTATACAATACAATACCTAATCTAACCACAATAGACATAACGTATGTGTATTTCCGTAGATATCATGATTTTTATATTTATATATTTTTAGGTGGATTACTTTCTTATATTCATTTATTTACATGACGTATTTTAACTTAAGTTTGATTATAATTATAATCAAATAGCTATATAATATCGTCAATTCAAAGCCGCTCTCATGTTTAAGGCTTACGTAGTTTTAACGAGAGCCGATATGTTATGTATACACGCTTATATAAGACATCTCCAAAATATTATTTTAATATATATTTTAATGGCCCTAATTCGCGGTGTGAAATATTACATAATATTTAACGCGTGTCTTGGGTCCTATATGACTAGTACAGTCTATATGACTCCTATATGACTAGGGTCCTAGCACTAGTACATTATATAGGACTAGGGTCCTAGCACTAGTATAGTATATAGGACTAGGGTCCTAGCACTAGTATAGTATATAGGACTAGGGTCCTAGCACTAGTATAGTATATAGGACTAGGGTCCTAGCACTAGTATAGTATATAGGACTAGGGTCCTAGCACTAGTATAGTATATAGGACTATGGTCCTAGCACTAGTACATTATATAGGACTAGGGTCCTAGCACTAGTATAGTATATAGGACTAGGGTCCTAGCACTAGTATAGTATATAGGACTAGGGTCCTAGCACTAGTATAGTATATAGGACTAGGGTCCTATCACTAGTATAGTATATAGGACTAGGGTCCTATCACTAGTATAGTATATAGGACTAGGGTCCTAGCACTAGTATAGTATATAGGACTAGGGTCCTAGCACTAGTATAGTATATAGGACTATGGTCCTAGCACTAGTATAGTATATAGGACTATGGTCCTAGCACTAGTATAGTATATAGGACTAGGGTCCTAGCACTAGTATAGTATATAGGACTAGGGTCCTAGCACTAGTATAGTATATAGGACTATGGTCCTAGCACTAGTATAGTATATAGGACTAGGGTCCTAGCACTAGTATAGTATATAGGACTAGGGTCCTAGCACTAGTATAGTATATAGGACTAGAGTCCTAGCACTAGTATAGTATATAGGACTATGGTCCTAGCACTAGTATAGTATATAGGACTATGGTCCTAGCACTAGTATAGTATATAGGACTAGGGTCCTAGCACTAGTATAGTATATAGGACTAGGGTCCTAGCACTAGTATAGTATATAGGACTATGGTCCTAGCACTAGTATAGTATATAGGACTATGGTCCTAGCACTAGTATAGTATATAGGACTAGGGTCCTAGCACTAGTATAGTATATAGGACTAGGGTCCTAGCACTAGTATAGTATATAGGACTATGGTCCTAGCACTAGTATAGTATATAGGACTATGGTCCTAGCACTAGTATAGTATATAGGACTAGGGTCCTAGCACTAGTATAGTATATAGGACTATGGTCCTAGCACTAGTATAGTATATAGGACTAGGGTCCTAGCACTAGTATAGTATATAGGACTAGAGTCCTAGCACTAGTATAGTATATAGGACTATGGTCCTAGCACTAGTATAGTATATAGGACTAGGGTCCTAGCACTAGTATAGTATATAGGACTAGGGTCCTAGCACTAGTATAGTATATAGGACTAGAGTCCTAGCACTAGTATAGTATATAGGACTAGGGTCCTAGCACTAGTATAGTATATAGGACTAGGGTCCTAGCACTAGTATAGTATATAGGACTATGGTCCTAGCACTAGTATAGTATATAGGACTATGGTCCTAGCACTAGTATAGTATATAGGACTAGGGTCCTAGCACTAGTATAGTATATAGGACTAGAGTCCTAGCACTAGTATAGTATATAGGACTATGGTCCTAGCACTAGTATAGTATATAGGACTATGGTCCTAGCACTAGTATAGTATATAGGACTATGGTCCTAGCACTAGTATAGTATATAGGACTAGGGTCCTAGCACTAGTATAGTATATAGGACTAGGGTCCTAGCACTAGTATAGTATATAGGACTATGGTCCTAGCACTAGTATAGTATATAGGACTATGGTCCTAGCACTAGTATAGTATATAGGACTAGGGTCCTAGCACTAGTATAGTATATAGGACTAGGGTCCTAGAACTAGTATAGTATATAGGACTATGGTCCTAGCACTAGTATAGTATATAGGACTATGGTCCTAGCACTAGTATAGTATATAGGACTAGGGTCCTAGCACTAGTATAGTATATAGGACTATGGTCCTAGCACTAGTATAGTATATAGGACTAGGGTCCTAGCACTAGTATAGTATATAGGACTAGAGTCCTAGCACTAGTATAGTATATAGGACTATGGTCCTAGCACTAGTATAGTATATAGGACTAGGGTCCTAGCACTAGTATAGTATATAGGACTAGGGTCCTAGCACTAGTATAGTATATAGGACTAGGGTCCTAGCACTAGTATAGTATATAGGACTAGGGTCCTAGCACTAGTATAGTATATAGGACTAGGGTCCTAGCACTAGTATAGTATATAGGATTAGGGTCCTAGCACTAGTATAGTATATAGGACTATGGTCCTAGCACTAGTATAGTATATAGGACTATGGTCCTAGCACTAGTATAGTATATAGGACTAGGGTCCTAGCACTAGTATAGTATATAGGACTAGGGTCCTAGCACTAGTATAGTATATAGGACTATGGTCCTAGCACTAGTATAGTATATAGGACTATGGTCCTAGCACTAGTATAGTATATAGGACTAGGGTCCTAGCACTAGTATAGTATATAGGACTAGGGTCCTAGCACTAGTATAGTATATAGGACTAGGGTCCTAGCACTAGTATAGTATATAGGACTAGGGTCCTAGCACTAGTATAGTATATAGGACTAGGGTCCTAGCACTAGTATAGTATATAGGACTAGGGTCCTAGCACTAGTATAGTATATAGGACTATGGTCCTAGCACTAGTATAGTATATAGGACTAGGGTCCTAGCACTAGTATAGTATATAGGACTAGGGTCCTAGCACTAGTATAGTATATAGGACTAGGGTCCTAGCACTAGTATAGTATATAGGACTAGGGTCCTAGCACTAGTATAGTATATAGGACTAGGGTCCTAGCACTAGTATAGTATATAGGACTAGGGTCCTAGCACTAGTATAGTATATAGGACTAGGGTCCTAGCACTAGTATAGTATATAGGACTAGGGTCCTAGCACTAGTATAGTATATAGGACTAGGGTCCTAGCACTAGTATAGTATATAGGACTAGGGTCCTAGCACTAGTGCAGTATATAGGACTAGGGTCCTAGCACTAGTGCAGTATATAGGACTAGGGTCCTAGCACTAGTATAGTATATAGGACTAGGGTCCTAGCACTAGTATAGTATATAGGACTAGGGTCCTAGCACTAGTATAGTATATAGGACTATGGTCCTAGCACTAGTATAGTATATAGGACTATGGTCCTAGCACTAGTATAGTATATAGGACTAGGGTCCTAGCACTAGTATAGTATATAGGACTAGGGTCCTAGCACTAGTATAGTATATAGGACTAGGGTCCTATCACTAGTATAGTATATAGGACTAGGGTCCTAGCACTAGTATAGTATATAGGACTAGGGTCCTAGCACTAGTATAGTATATAGGACTAGGGTCCTAGCACTAGTATAGTATATAGGACTAGGGTCCTAGCACTAGTATAGTATATAGGACTAGGGTCCTAGCACTAGTATAGTATATAGGACTAGGGTCCTAGCACTAGTATAGTATATAGGACTAGGGTCCTAGCACTAGTATAGTATATAGGACTATGGTCCTAGCACTAGTGCAGTATATAGGACTAGGGTCCTAGCACTAGTGCAGTATATAGGACTAGGGTCCTAGCACTAGTATAGTATATAGGACTAGGGTCCTAGCACTAGTATAGTATATAGGACTAGGGTCCTAGCACTAGTATAGTATATAGGACTAGGGTCCTAGCACTATAGTGCAGTATATAGGACTAGGGTCCTAGCACTAGTATAGTATATAGGACTATGGTCCTAGCACTAGTGCAGTATATAGGACTAGGGTCCTAGCACTAGTGCAGTATATAGGACTAGGGTCCTAGCACTAGTATAGTATATAGGACTAGGGTCCTAGCACTAGTATAGTATATAGGACTAGGGTCCTAGCACTAGTATAGTATATAGGACTAGGGTCCTAGCACTATAGTGCAGTATATAGGACTATGGTCCTAGCACTAGTATGCAGAAGTATATAGAATAGTATATTGCTCGTGTGTTCTACTCGTTAGCCACGTAGCGGTATACCGGCATAATTAACGTATTGTTTTCATAAATATGTTCACTTATTAATTAATTATATTATTATCACATTATTAGCATACTATTATAACCATATACGTACTATATCACGTACTATTACATTGATTGATTATACAGTATACTGAATATATTCACGTGTATATACCGTATAACACATTACTAGTTTACTTTAGTCGAGTTCTCACTGAACCAGATCTTGCAGTTGCCCTCCATCCTTCTCTATCAATCATTAGCGTTCTTAGTTAGTCTTCCTCACATCGCAGTCACTCTCTAATATGTCTATGTATATATATATATATATATATATATATATATATATCTTGTGTTGTCTCCCTCTGTTTCGTATACCATTCTTTGGTTTCCATAAAACTAAGTTGTGTGCTATTTCGTCGTGTGCCTTATGCAATGACCTGCTAATCTCAATCTTCTTTGTTTTATCACCTCAGTGATCTTAGAAATTCCTCCGTACAGTTGTGTATTGGTGACATTATCTTTCCATTATAACACATTAGATACATTTTATATTGAATATTGAACTATTATATATATACATTATATATAATATAACAGTTTGTTATACATAATATATATATCTATATATTTTTATTGTTATTGTTATTTAGGTAGAGTCCTTTCATCCACTCCAGGAACTTAGATGAAGTTTTCACTTATAACCATATATATATATGGCTCTAATTTCCGTTCGAAGCCGATATCATGTTAAGGCATCCATCCATGAGTTTTAACGATAGCCGATCATTTATATATATATATATATATATATATATATATAAATATATATATAAATATATATGTATATGGATATTATGCATCAAAAATACATATATATAATTGAAAATATATATATAGTCGAAATAAGTATAATTCTATTTATACATGTCATTATATAATAATACAGAATACTAGTTTATACACACGCATACTCACACACCAACAAACGCACGCACACATATTATTATTTTAAATGATATATCGTTTAAATAAACTATAGTTCAACATATAAATATCCAATATATTAGTATAGATTGATCACTGATTTCCCTTAGGATTATATTTGTTTCCATTATTAATATCGTAAATGTTAGTTTAATTTAATAATAATTTATTATATATAATAAATGTATTATATTACACACACATATATATACATATATATATATATATATATATATATATATATATTCATACATTTATTTAAAATTCATAAATATATCGTATATACATAGAGCATAACCATAGCGTATTAATACAACATACATATAATGTAATAAGGAGTAATAGAACAATATATATTATTTACAAACATATTTTTGTATACGTAATTAATAATTTAATTTATATTATAAGTTATCTAGACATATTAATTAATAAAAGTATTTATAATACAACATATGTTGTAATTATTTTTAATTATAGATGTAAGCATACAAACGTTTATCTATAAAACTGCATAATATAATTGTTATTATACATGTATATATATATATATATATATATATATATCGTATAGAATACCGTGAAATCATGTTATAATATAAAATATAAAGTAGGATCCGATAGAATCGATATCACGTGTATGCGTGTTTCTGACATCACGTGAGCGTGTTTCTGCGGTCACGTGCGTGTTTCTCAGCGCACACGTGATATCGCGTGATCTCGCGTGATCCCGCGTAAAGATGACGTTACGTAATACGTAGTTCAGGGCGGGGGGGGGCGATGTTACGTAATTCAAATTTAGTAGACGCTGATGCATCACGGGTAATTCAATTATAGTTACGAGTAACTTCCGTTACGGTTATTGTTATTTTTGATTAACGAACGCTCAGAGACACGGTCGGTCGCAGTACCAGCACTACTACTACTACTACTACTACTACTACTATAGTATACTATAGTAGTATACTATAGTAGTATACTAATACCACCGCCACATATATTACCACGGTGATATATAATCGTATAATTATAGTTAATCTAAGTTTAACGGCGATGCTAATACGCTTACTGTATGCGATGCGTCATATATTAGTCATATAATGTGACGCATGCATTTCTACTAGTCTACCCTCGCGCTCCTCTACCCAATCGGGCTGTTATTCATGATTCTTTCTTCATATATAAGAAATACTTTATTATAAATTATATTATACAATACTATATATTTATTTATTTATTTAATTTGAATCAGAGATGCATAACAGAGGTCCATAGAGAATTAAGACGAACAACAATTAAACGAAAACGAAATATAAAGTATTATCTAAATACAGATTTATACCATAATGTAAATAGTTGCGAAGGGCACAAGACATTATAATAATACAGTTGAACAATTAGCGAATTACAGTAATTTCTATATTTCTATATATATATATATATATATATATATATATATATATAGATTGATTGGTAAATTATTGTATATAATTATTTATACTTATAATACGCGTGACCATCGAGTACGTTATCTGTAGATGCACATACACATGAAATATAGATAATAATAAATACGATAATAAAGCAGAACAAAATGATACGATATACATTTTTATAAATAATAAATGATGTATGGAAAATTAATGACAATATTTATTATTAATATAATATTAAAAGAATGTTAACAGTCAGTCACATTATATATGAGGTATGCAAATGGATAGATATAATGCAAGTAGGGAGGGAGTTCCATAAATATGTAATAAAATAATTACCAATGTAATGTATGCTAAGTGGAAGTACGTTAAGTAAATATCGACATTTGAAATAAGATGGTCGGTTGACATTTTATGTTAGAAGGTAAGTCATACAATACGGATATATATATATATATATATATATAAGTTGAATATATATATGTAAGAGGGGTTGTATGATAATGTGTATGATCATTGTTAAAGTGAACTATTTAGAGCAGATTAAAGAGATACAGTAACGTAATAATAGGGGAGATTGGTGAGTAATATACAGGTACGAGGATGGTTTCCAGGTAGACATTGAACATATCCAAATGAAGATATATCTTGACTTAAGTGTATATATATATATATATATATATACATGACTCGAACGAGAACCACATACAGGTAAATATCCGCGTAGATCAACCATCTCTATAATACAGATGGAGAATATAATCACCTATAGGTAATCAACAGTACAATACAGATATAATAGTATATAATTTTAATTTAATCATTTACACTGTTACTAAATGGATAATACACTGTATAATATGTTATCGAATATGCTGATACGTTATAAGTTATTTAGTATTTATAATAGCGATATTTCTGCGGAGTGTCTTCGTCTGAATGCGTACATGGAGGCATACCCTAAAAGGTATTATATAATTTGTTTTCTGACATTAATTTATTCAATGATTTTTTTCCAGAATTGTCTAAGAAATAAAAGCAAGGATATAGGGCGATAATTATTGATTATAATACGAACCTAATTATGATTACGTCATAGTAATGTAGTATAATATCAGATATAGTATACTGGAAAAGGAAATAACAAAGAAGTAGGTTTGATTAACTAACGCGGGAGAATATATTTTATTATTATTTGGAGATATTGAGTTTGCATAGCACACCAATAGGGGAAAGTAACCGAATGCGGATAGTGCCCGAATACGGACACTCTCGGTATCTCAGAAAGCATAAATCCTAAAAAAAAATGTTTAATGAATAAAATATTAATTCTTATAAAAATAGTCTAAAAAAGTATTTTTTATTTTTTTATTATTCAAAATATTTCTGATATATCCAATAAACAAATTTTTTTATTACGTTTTTAAATTTATGAAAAAGAATGTCAACTTAAAACCTTCTCAAGATTATACAAATGTATCGATATAAAATATAATACTATATTATTAAAAAATAAAGCATTCTAAAAATTATATTTTTAATTTCTATATTTTTTAACAAATATTCATTAAGTTATAAGCATATATCTAGAGGTCATATAAGTGCCTAATACGTACACTCTAAATGTCTTAATATAGACACACTATAACCAATCAGCACGAGGCGTATTAAAAATTATGATTTTCATAAAAATCGCGTGCGTTATAATATTAATACCACCAATAAAGCTAATTCTAAAAAAATTATTATTTAGACTCTTAAATTGTATTTTTATTTAAAAAAAAAAAAAAAAAATTATTAACTAATTAAATTACAATATATTTTTTATAAAATTAATTATAAATAACGTAATTGTAATTTGTCTGATTGATTCATCAATAATATATAGTTTATCTAATGGTATATAGGGTGTCCGTATTATAACACAGGGTGTCCGTATTCGGACAAGGGTACCGAATACGGACACCCCCGTTATATATGGAATTAAAAGATTAAATAAAATTTTAAAATCACAATAATATCTATAATCATATAATATTAATATATTGTAATTTTTGAATAAAAATAATGAGTCATAAAAATGTAAGATCATTTATTGTTAAAGTGTCCGTATTAGGTGTCCACTTTGCCCTACATGTTGTCGGCGGAGTGATAGCGTACGTAGGCCATTATTCCGAGTATTATATAAGTAATAGATGCATTATTAGATACGCGATGAAGGAGACTATAGAAATTAGGCGAAGCAAGTTACGTTGTTAGTGCTGGAAGAATATTTTCTCTTAAAAATGACAATATTTAGTAAACATGAATAGGTTAGTCGTACATTTATTTTCGTTATAACGTTATATGTATACATATAAGTGCTAATTTTCTTTGGTTATAACCGTTTAAGTAAATCAATAACGGAGAATACCGTATATATATATATATATATATATATATATATATATATATATATAGACATGAAGACTATAAGGACGGTTTTTTGTAATGTATATTTACCAATCAGAAAATTGAACATGAAATAATGTTATTTTGGTATACCGAATATCTAATATCCTATAGGAAAGAGTCGATAACTCTGCGGTATACATATCATTTACTATAGTAAATAACGAGGCAAATTTAATGTTTCGATATGTAACGAATATTTTTATTTAATTAATGTATGTACTTCTTGTATATGTAGTTGTGTAAGTTAAAAGTATATAAGTTATATTTTGTCGGAAAATATGCCATACTCGATATATTCAGTAATATATATATATATATATATATATATATATATATATCACAAAGGAAGATCCAAGTTATAGTTACATAAACTAATTAAGGTTGGGTGATATAAGATAATGTAGTGAAAGAGTGACATTAGATTGCACGTATACATTTGTAAACATAAAAGTCAGTTTTCATATAAATACTGAAGTGAATAATTTACGTATATAGTATACTATACGAAACAATATTATATTATAGTATGCACATATATAGGCATTGTGGTGAGTAATGTTTATGGGACTGCCAGTAGAAATGCCAATTTCATACGTATATGTTAGTGATGTAAATTATTATTATTATTATTATTAAATAGTTTATTGACTAACAAAACATTATATGTTTATCGGCGTCATATATAATAAAATAAAAATAAACAAAAAATAATAGTAAAGAACGAAAACTAGAACAATACATAATAACGAGAACAATGATATTAAATGGAATTACAAATAAAGAAAATATTTATATAATTTACGTTTAAATAATGACTCAGATTTAGTTATACGTATATCAGTTGGTAACAAGTTCCAATATTTTGGTGCTGCAACAGCAAATGCTGCTTCAGCAAATCTCGTAGAAGTAATTGGTTGGTGTAGAACCATTGTGGATCCAGAGCGGCGAGGTCGGGAGTCGGAACGAATTGATATTAACGTAGCGAGATATTCGGGAATAGATCGGTAAATGGCTCTTTGCGTTATGCACAGGAGACGAAACTTGCATTGAGAATGAAACGGAAGCCAACCAAGAGAAATCATCAGAGATGTAATCGAAACATCCATACGACGTTTGAGCTTGTACAGTATTCTAACCGCACGACGTTGAATATTTTCAAATCTGTGCATTAAATAAAGTGGGAGAGTAGTATATAATGAGCAACAATAACGAAGTCTACTGAATACAAGGGAGTCGAGTAAACACTTCGTTAAGTTATAAGTAAGTTTATTACGTGTCTTTCTAATATTGTAAAGATAATAGTTAGCTATACGAATTACATTTGTTATTTGCAACGATACATTGAACTTGTTATCAAAGGTAATACCTAGTGTAGTCACTGATTCGGAAATAGGAAGGGAGCGTAAAAAAGGATGGGATATAGTTAAAGGGGAAGAGGATCTAGATAAAATAATGGTATTAGTTTTAGCCATATTTAATGATAATGAGTTAGTGGAGAACCATGTAATTAATTCAGTAATGCAGTTATAAATAGTTAATTGAATAGATTCAGTGTTACATGATTGTGGGAAGGACGTATAAATTTGCAAATCATCTGCATAAAGATGATAATGTAGATGAGGATATTTAAGAAATATTGATCTAATAGGTAATATATAGATTATGAATAAAATGGGCCCGAGTACGGAGCCTTGCGGAACACCGTATGAGTTAGTAAATGGTTGTGATAAAGAAGAATTAATTTTAACAGAAGAAGTTCTATTTGAGACAAAGGACATGAACCAGTTGAGTACTTGACCATTAATTCCTATCTCACGCAGGCGATACGAAAGAATAATAAGATTAAGAGAGTCAAGAGCGCACGATAAATCTAGTAGAATAAGATAACATGGGCATCTGGTGTCAAGAGATAAAAGAATGTCACTGAAAATAAGGTTGAGGGCAGTTTCTGTGCTGCGGTGTGGGAGATAAGCACTTTGAAAACAATCAGCAATATTGTTTGTAGTTATATAATGTATTAACTGGGTTGAAACAACTCGTTCTAAAGTCTTTGATATTGACGAGAGTTGGGATATTGGTCTATAGTTAGTCAAATTTGAGTGATCTAAAGTCGGTTTTTTAAGTAGTGGGGTAATATACGAGTGTTTCATCGATTGTGGAACAGTAGAAGTAATAAGAGATACATTGATAATATTAGTAATCAAACCAATTATATAGGGAGAAATGGGACGAAGTAAGACCAATGGAACAGGATCTAAAGGGGAGTGAGATTTGAGGGAAGTCACTAATGAAAGAACAAATGCCTGAGATGGAAGGGTAAAACAAGACCAATGATTTGAAGAGGTAATGAAAGTAACATCAAATAGTGCAACATCAAATCTTGGGAGAGAATCGATAACATTAAATATCTTTCGTTGAAAGAAATTGGAAAAAGCAGTGCACAGATAGGAGTCAGAATGGTCAGGAAGACGTCTATTCTGATCTCGACCGATTAATTTAAATGAAAGTTGAAATGCTTGTTTGGAAGACATACCAAAGTTATTTAACTTATCAGTAAAGTAGGAGGATTTTAATGTGATAAGTTTAGTCCTATAGAGTGAACGGCATACTTTGAAAGATTTAAGATCAGATTCAAGGTTAGATACTTGATATCTATTTTGGAGTTTTCTAAGTGTTCGACGTAGGTTTACTAGTTCATTGTTAAACCAAGGTGATTTGGAAAATGATCGATTAATGGATTTAATGACAGGAGCAAATATTTCAAGAGAATTTGAGATAGCAGCATTAAAATTGTCGTAAAGAGAGTCAACTACGAGCAACGACTGAGGATTATCAAGTCGTGAAAATATAGAATTTACAAATGAAGGAATGTTAATAGCAGATATCTTCCTAAAAGAACGCTCTGGTCGGGGAGAGGTAGATGATGGTAATATCAACTCAAACGTAACTACAAAGTGATCAGAAATTAGAAAACTTTGAGAAGGAGATGAAACAATGTCAGATGAAGATGGTGATATAACTAGATCAATGCAATTACCATTCGTATTAGTGGGAAAAAGTATATGTTGCGTGAGAGAGAACTCATTGATCAAACTTTTTAAAGATGATGCAGCAGGATAAGATCTATTATATTGTATGTTAAAATCGCCAAGAATTATAGTGTTATCTGAAGAGATCGATTCAAAAATAGATGTTAGATCAACTAAAAATTCAGTGATACTAGAAGAAGGAGGACGGTAAATTAGAACAAAATATATTGTACAAGAAGATGGAAACTTAAGATTGCAGATCATCATTTCACACGATGAGAAAGACGGAATGGTAGTGGAGACAAGTTTCAATTTAGATGAGTAAATTAATGCAAGACCACCACCACGACAAGGAATAGATCTATTAGCAATAGTTATATTATACCCTTGAGGTATTAGTTGTGATGATAGAGCAGTGTCTTTATCAGTCAGCCAGGTTTCTGTAATTGCCGTTATAAGACATTTTGAATCAATAATAGATTGAGCTATAATATCAACTTTATTACGAACAGATCTCGAATTAATTAATTGAAATAAATACTTATAATCATTATGATAACAAAGTCAATCAGATGGAGAAGAGCCTTTTTTGGATTTCAGATAATGTTCATATGAATTTGACCATTGAAGGAATTCATTAACATCAGGGATATATGGTTTTGATTTCCAATCGATACCATATGTTTCCGAGTTACCTGTATTAATCAAATTACGAAGTTGATAAGAAAGACTGCGCATATTAAGTACACACTTAAATTTCGTCAGAGAAGATTTAGAAGCGTGGAAGTAAATACGTCCAATTTTCATTATATCACTGGCAATGAAAGGACGAATGAATAATGATTTGAAATCAGTTGGTTGAAGATCAGATCTGGAGTTAATTAAACTATCAATTATGCATGATGAAGATACTACTATATTAGCATAGTGAGAAATGAATGAGTAATCTGTAATGGTATTAGAATCGAGTTCTAGTTGTTTGAATAGTGATTTAATGTATGTAAGATTTCTATTGTCAGGTGAAATATGCTCAATAACAACCGAGGGTTGAGAAGAGCATGACAAAATGTTAGGAGTTGGTTTAGTAACGGTAGGTTTATGCGTCGGTAATGTTGATTTAACGATATCACTAAAAGATTTAGAGGTAGTTTTATTTAATGTATCTGGAAGTGAGGATAAGGCGGATGAAATATTATTAAGAATAGTTGAAGTGTTTGACTTCATAGTGTGAGATGATTTTTTAAATGAAATTATTTCTGAATTCATTATGTCAAGTTTTTGATTAATATTTGTAGTAATATTAGTAAGGTAATCAAGTTTATCATCATTGGTATTAAATTTAGGGTTAGTTAATTCAGTAATATTTTCAGTTGGTTTAACTATACACGATTCACATATAAATTTAAAGTGTTGCGAAGATAGAATATAAATCGCATATTTCGACTGGGAAATATTCGTATAATCATTTGGTAGTATATAAGTATTATACAAACATTCAAAGTGAATTGAATATCCACAAGCGCATTTAATACATTTAGTATTTAATGGTTTTGTGCATGAATTACAATCCATTATATTGTATGATATGATTTAAAGAAAGAAATCACTGAAGCGAAACGTTCAGAAAATCAATAAAACAAAACAATACAATTATAAATATCAGTATAAAATACTTATATATATATATACATATATATATATAGATACAGCTAAATATGTGTATATATATTTACATAGATACACACATACATAAACATAAATACATATATATGTATTGATTAATAAAGTTAATATAAGCACACAGGCAATATAATTATAAATATTAAATAAATATAAGATACGTGATAAATAGTAACTAAACTCAAGGTACCGACGGTTTAAAGTGTGGGTAACCGACAACCAGAGCGAGCCAGGCACGGGAGATCCTCCTGGACGGGTACCGAGTAACACGTAAACGTTGACCAATTTATGAATGTATGATGAACGTTTGAAACGATGTAAATGCGTCACAATAATGTTGTAATATTTGTTATTGTCAAACAATGCGAATCGAATGAATATAAAACACGACCGTTCACGGCGAGAGGCGAAAAACAGAATGATGACAGTAAATGATGCCGAGCTGATACTTTTGGTTTTTGATGCCGAGCCGATACTTTCATTTTTAGAAAAAAAACGAGCCCGAGCCGTTCCGAGACTCTAGCCAAACAAGCCCGAGCATAGACTCTAAAAAAACGAGCCCGAGCCGAGTTGAGACTTTAGGTAACTGAGACTCAGACTGCACCATGCTTTATATTTGAGCGTCATTTACATAACTATAGTATACGTATACTATTACTACTAATATAGCATATATATATAGTATAATATATTATATATAGTATACTAGAGCATATTAATAATACTACTAATAAATCATATAACTATATTACACTACTATTATTATTAATATGATTATAATAGTTCATATACATATTATTTATATATACCCAGTTTATATATACACACACGCGCCCACGCATGTCATACCATAGTGTAGTGTACGACGTGCCGAACACGTGACGACACGTGACGACACGTGACTATTGTGTGTATTAGTATTCACGAGAATCAGGAGAATCAGTACATGACTACACATCTAGTCAAGTAGAATGCTATATATATATATATATATATATATATATATATATATTATACGTCTATAAATAACTGAATGACTCAATAAGCTATATAAATACATATATATATATATATATATATATATATATATCAATATCAATATGAATATCACTAACATAATCACAAACATTATTAGTCATATTAGGGGTATTTAAGCGCACTTACCACACATACACACACGCACGCGATATACGGACAATTACGTATACATCTGTCTACTATGTGACAATTGCGGTGTGGTAATAACATCACGTGGTAATAACCGCACACGTGGTTTACTGCCGCAGCGGTCTTTGTAACGGAAATAGCCGACAGCTAACCACGTGTCGTAATGTAGTTACGCGTCGCCCGCAGCGTGTCTCTACTAATCGCGCACCGGCGACGCTACATTAGCGCACCGAGTGAATACGACCGCACCGTGTCCAGACCGCACCTCGCAGAACCGCACCGCTATACACCATTGTGGCTACACTGACCAGCGAGTAAAAGTTTAGCTTATATATATATATATATATATATACTAGAAACAGGTTACATGATATAACCACAAACCATAAGACAATTAACTTAGTTTAGCTTGACATAATTTTTTTAATTGCAATAAAATAATCAAGCATTTATGGTAGTAGAGCTATTTTTAAAAGGAATTATTGTCTAAAATGCGATTATAAAAATAGAATTTAGACATTAATTCCTTTTACAAATCGCTCTACTACCATATATAATTCCTTAACTTACTTATTAGTTAATTTCTTCATCAAATCGGTAAACAACATACGTCTTATTTCTATATTATTTATATTTATCTTGTTTTTCTTTCAATTATCACTATTACTGATTTTTTTTGTAAATTATTTCCTTCGGTATATTGTTCTTATATTATACTATATCATTATCACCACAAGAGAGAAAGACGTATTCCAGGAAATATTGATATTCTAGTTATATTAATATTAATACATATTTTAGTTCTAATAAGTCGATACAAGTATCCCACTGAATACTAGCAAAGACCTTTGATACTAGTGCACTACTTCTGGATAGAAATAATTTCCAGAAGGTATTATCGGAAAGTATTTCTACAATATACTAGATCCACGAATATTGTATCCTCCCCAATTGTACACTATTTTATAATTATAGTATTAATAATTGACTTGTCATCGAATAATGAAAAATTCATTCTAAGAATTATAACTTAGTGAATGTATTTAAAAGGTAATTATTAAATAAATATTCGTCATCGTTTAAAAATGTATAGTTAATAATTATAAAAATTGATTAAATACAGGAATTTATATATTAGTATAAGTTATATTGGCATATATTTGGCAAATATTAGTTATATTAGTATATTATATTCAAAATTCTGTAAATATCCATTCATTCATTAAATGTTTAGCTTTTATAATACTTATATTTTTTTATATTTTATTATTAAATGTATTGATCAACGTTCATGTATATCACAAATATAAACAATTGGTTATCAGATTATTAATATTATTCTTTAATATTATGAGTACCTATTTTATTTGTTATCTACATAAAAACAAAGATTAGAGATAACAATACACGTATTTAAAGCATACATTTCGCCTTCTTTAGGACTAAGCTATCTTTCTATTAATAACTTTTCTTATTTTAAACTTTTTTTAATTAAATATTTCTTTACTGGGTTATTTACAGTAAACCATTATTCATTTATATTATCATACATCAGTTCGTAAGCGAACTTCGTTGAAGTAAGGTATCACAAGGCATACTAAGCTTGTTATTATATACATCGGAATAAAATATCATTTGATAAATATAAATAATAAATATTTTATGATAACATATATTTTAAATTATCTAAAAGATGTAATTCTATTGGTGTTTAAGATTGTATAAGTAAAATAACAACAATTATTATTGATTATTGTATTAAAGATACTTTTATTATTACAATTTATAATTAATATATTTAACTAATACGAGTTATTTAATTTATTAATAATTATTGTGTAATAATAAATATTATAAATACACACACATACATACATATATATTCACATATACATTCTACTGTTTGACCGACGACATGGCAACATACTAATAATTAATAATTAATGTGTACTTACGTAACAATCGCTATTGAGGAGTTACGTCACGATGATGTCATCACGCGATGTGGTAACATCGCTGCCACTGTCACTGTATTCGATAGTTAAATATACATAACAGGTTATTATAAATGAATATATTCCCAATTAAGAATCTATAGATGCAGATATTCCTTATATATGCAATAGACTATATTAGAATATATATATATATATATATATATATATATATATATATATCGTCGTTCATAATACTATTGTCAAGGACATGCCCTTGATATTACGTAATCATTTAAATATGCATGCATTATATCATCAATGGTTTACGATATTATTCGTATTCGTAATAATAAGTATATAAGTAGACAATGTATGGATAATGTATAATATGTATCATTTGAATGTTTACACGTATGCACGCATACTTATACGCATATATATATATATATATATATAAATATATACGGACACATTTACATACTTACATAGATACTTACATACTTACATAGATACTTACATATATATATATATATAAATATATATATATATATATATATATATATATATATTTATATATATATGTAAGTATCTATGTAAGTATGTAAATGTGTCCGTATACTCATACATACACCCGCATGCCTATGTATCCAGTGCTATCTAACCAAATACCGTATGTATACCGTATATATATGGTTAGACACTATAATATACTGCATACAACGTATATGTGTGTGTATATGTGTGTGTATATGTGTGTGTATATGTGTGTGTATATGTGTGTGTATATGTGTGTGTATATGTGTGTGTAAATGTGTGTGTATATGTGTGTGTATATGTGTGTGAAGTCGTAAATTCTAATCAATAATATTTCATCGCACTTCGTTAATTATTACATATTAGTTAACCTACATGTACAGTACACTCTATACAGTACAGTAGAGTACCTTTACAGTACACTCTATACAGTACAGTACAGTACAGTAGAGTACCTTTACAGTACACTGTATACAGTACAGGATATATACACGATGATTTCTGCGTTACTGTTCAATCGTGTGTACACACGTAGTACACACGGAGAATATTCAGATTTTTCGGCATGCATAAATCGAGGTGTTTTGTTATTACATTTAAACCCAGTGTTAATTTGTGTACCATGTCAATTTGGGTATCAATTCATATCTATTTTTCTTCAATATTTTTGTTTATCTTTATTTTTGTTTTTTTTTTACATAATAAACTATATATTATTATTTTAAGATGCGAAATGTACATTTACGCGTGTGATAAGGTAGCGGTTAATATATCGGTAATATATATATTACATAATATATATATTACATAATATATTACGCGTGTACATCGCTTAATATAACGTACAATGTCATTTAACTTGTTAACATTATGTACTACTTACACATACACTTAACACATACATAATGTCTATAATGTCACGGTTTACAAATATCTAATAGGCGTGTATAACTCTGTACGCTCGAAAACCAATAACGCTTGGCTTTCTCTGCAAGCTATACCGACACATTTATATGTATTTTATCATTTATATAAATATATATATATATTAACTAGGATTAGCTACGGCATTTTCAGCACTAGTAAAACTGGAAAAGATCTGGCGTAGCGGATAAATCGAATTCAAACTTAAATATAGATTATACAACTCATTAGTTCTGTCAACATTGCTTTATGGCTGTGAAACATGGACTCTGCTAGAAGAATCAAAGAAGAAGAACCGATGTTTTGAGTCAAAAGCTCACAGGTGTATCTTGAATATAAGCTATAAAGAAAGAAAGACGAATATATTGGACATTAATTTAATAAATGAGAAAGTCGGCTCGTATGTACCTCTACTTGATATAAGCATGCGAAGGAAAATGATACAATTCGTACATATAACTCGACACGATTTAATGTCGAAAATAATTCTTCAAGGCTATGTCGAAGGTAATAGAAAAAGAGGAAGACCAAAGATAAATTGGTTAAATGATATTTTTGAATACTCTAATCTCCCTCTTCAGCAACTTTTAGTTATTGCAAAAAAAAAAAATAGTTATAAATAAAATCGTTATAAATGGAAAAAGTTAATAAAAACATTGTCATGTTCTCCCCCTATGCTGCCTACGTCATGGAACTAAGTAACTAAGTAAGTATATATTAACATATATGTTAATACATACATTTTATATGTAATGGAATGCGCGTTACTTGTTTATTACTTCTCCTTGTGGGGGAAATTGCATGCACTAAATTAATACGGGTATACGGGAACACTCGGAACTTAAGTAACTAAGAGTAACTTATGTATTATTAACTACATTTAGTTGCGACACAATATATACCTATATATATATATATATATATATATATATGTAATTTAAATATCCGATATTTATAAAAACATTTAAAATATGCATATATATACAATATACATAAAAATATATTATCGTTTGTATAATTCATCATTTACACTTTAATGATTGATTGATTAAAAATGATATAAAGAAATTTATATTTAGAAGGAAATATTAATTATTAATAATATAAGAATATACACACACAAACACACTCACATATATATACTCAATTAGTAAGCAATTAGTAATATTATTTAGAAATTACCAATGGTGCATGATTAATTTATATTAAAGGAAGCGTAGGTATTTTAATTATAAATAGTGATACATAAATATCGCTGTATACCGAATACATGTATTATATATATATATATATATATATATATATATATATATATATATATATATGATAAATAATTATAATACGAATATCACATATATATATATATATATATATATATATATATATATAAATCGATATTTATATGTACATTTTAATAATTATTAAAGTAATACGTATATTATATAGCTTGGACATAGATAAAGTATAATATATACTATGCATTTTCTATATATATATATATATATATATATTTATAGAATACCTGTAATATCGTACGACTTGTAAAATTAATTGTATTTCATAATTATACTATTATTATTCGAATATTTTTATTTAATTATTAAAAACCGATTTATTCGTGCGCTGTCATTCACCGTGAACGGTCGCGTTTCACATTCATATACATTAATTCCGTTTTTGTATAACAGTCTTAACTGGCTGAAATAGATCCTTGTTTAATACAACTTTACGTATAGATTCTATACGCCCTAATGGATCAACCCAATGAAGGATATTGCATAACCTGTTGTAAGCAGTTCAAGGGTACTCGTGGACTTGCTATTCATAGTCGACGTATGCATGCACATGCATACCATATTGAGTAATCAGATACAATAGTAAACAATATCACGTCCCAGTCGAGACAGCGTTGGTCTGAAGGCGTCTCGAGAAAGCTTGCGTTAATCGAAATTGATATACTGTCCAAAAAAAGTGACTCGAAGAGGTTTCCAATCAATAAGGAGATAGCGGAGAAGTTTACTGAGAGGTCTCTACAGGCTATCACAACTCATCGGTCATCTGCGAAGTACAAATCTCTGGTTCGATCACTCCAGACAAACGTTAATATAAATCATATTGTACAGCCTGTTTTGCACATAGACAATCTACTAACTAACAATCCAAATAACGATACTGAAGATACATACGATACTGATAAAATTACTTATACTAACAGTACTAACTATGACCCTAACGACACTTTGCCCATACATTTAGATACACCACATTTATCAGATTACATTGACAATATACAAACTAACATTTTACATAATAACAACATTCATATAAACACTATTAAAGACACGCAACCATGCGCAACGATTAATTCTAATGTCTCGAATAGCTATTGTTATGATTTATCTACAGGTCCTAGATCACAAAACAATATTGATTTAACTAATAAAACAAATATTTTACAATATATCTTAGATTTACACCCTAGCAAATACATATTACCTAGTTTACAATTACATATACAGAATTTTAATTTCGACAATATTTAAAATCTAATAGACCTAGATTATGAACAATTAATTAATTCATCTATAGTTCAATCTAAAAAAAAACCAAAAATATTACGTAACAATATTATTTCTAACAATACACAATGTAATGATAATATAGGCGTGCAATCAAATAGAAATGTTAAGCGTAAACAAAGGTGTTTATTATTTGCTAAAACGCAACAAATGTATTCTAAAAATAGATCCAGGCTCGCTAAATCTATTTTCGACGGCGAAGATATTACAAAAGAAATTAAAGAAATGCCAATCGATTTACAATTTAAATATTGGAGTGAGTTAATAAGTAAGCCATCTATTCCATTCAACCACTTATTTGTTAATAATAGTAATGCATATATACATCCAATTACGATAAACGAAGTAAAGTCATGTTACGGCACATTACACGACGGCGCCCCGGGAATAGATGGTCTTAAAAAATGCGATTTAACTAAAATTGGTCTAAATAATATAACAGCTCGCTTTAATATGTATCTCATATCATCGACTGCACCTTCCGCATTTAAATTAGGCCTAACTACTTTAATCCCTAAAACTAAGCACAGTACTGAGCCGTCTCATTATCGTCCAATAACTATGTCATCGATATTCTGTAGACTTTTCCATAAAATATTGGCACGCAGAATTGAAAACACAATTAGTCTTAATCCACGGCAAAAAGCTTTTGTTCGACGTGATGGTATTGCTGAGAATATCTTTTTACTTAAATCTATTATATATCAACATACAAATGCATTACGCCCATTAAAGATGTGTTTGTTGGATGTTTCTAAAGCTTTTGATACGGTATCTCACAACTCAATTGTTGCATTAGCCGAAAGAGTAGGGACTCCTAAAATGTATACAAGTTATATCATGCATACTTATTCTGATTGTTCAACTCAATTAAAATATAAAAATGGAGTATCACCTAGTATACCAGTCAATCGTGGAGTAAAACAAGGTGACCCAATGTCTCCCGCTCTTTTTAACTCCATTATATATTATGTAACTGATAATATGCCAGGTAGTATTAATTTACAAGGAAATAGTACAATAAGCCATATGGCATTTGCAGATGATCTGGTTTTATTTGCGAAAGATGATGTAATGATGCAATATCAAGTTGATCATGTTTTATTTAGACTAGCTCAATATGGGTTAAACGTTAACAAATCAAAATGCGCTACATTGAATATAATTATTAACCCAAATAAAAAACAATGGATATGTAACCCATATAGTTTTATATCTATTGACAATTCTACAATTAAAGCGCTAAATATAGAAGAAACTTATAGATATCTTGGCATCAACATAGGCGCTTTGGATAATAAAAATAATTCAATTAATGATGACCTCACATCGAAACTCTTGGCAATATCTAAATCTACTCTAAAACCCCAACAAAAATTGTTTATGCTCAAAAATCATCTAATTCCAAGTATGCTTCATACCTTGACTTTCTCTAACGTCTATTTAAATTCATTAAAAACGATGGATAGAAGTATTCGGGCGTTCGTCAGACGTTGGCTTCGACTACCTTCAGATACTTCACTCGGTGTATTCTACGCACCTAGTAGTGTCGGTGGGATAGCTATCACTCGTCTTTTTCTGGCAATACCGGTGCTGCGGCTAAAAAGGATTTCATCCATTAGAAGGAATGATGACACTATTATTCAAACTCTTCCCGATAGTGTTATTCTAAAATGGTCTACACCTCGAGTATACGATGAATACACGTTTATTGATAACACCTCCATAAATAAATATCATTCAATATATTTATTTAATTCTGTCGATGGCAAGGGTTTAGAATTAGGCACGCATAGTTCTTTTATTAATAATTGGATAACTTCTCCTATAAAGATGTTTTCTGGTCGCGATTTTGTAGATATGGTAAAGCTAAAGCACGGTCTACTATATACACATTACAGATGTAAACGTATGTTTCCAAGTTTAAATACAAACTGTTTAAGGCGAGGGTGTAATTATAAATATGACTGCCTAAATCATATTATGCAGACCTGTAGATTTAATTATAATAACATTATTCACAGGCATAATTATGTTAACGCTCTTTTAATCACTCTACTTAATAAGTACAAATTTACAACTATACTGGAACCACACATACGAACACAACTTGGCTTACGCAAACCTGACTTACTGGCTTACCGAAATGACATTGTTTATATTATAGATACGCAAATCTCAACTGATACAATAGATACCGATACTAATTACCGACACAAAACTTACTACTATAACAAACCTGAAATACTCTCCTACGCAAAACAACTTACTGGTGCAAAGCAGGCTAAACTAAGTGCCTCTTGTTGGAACTGGCGTGGTATACCCTCATCCCTAACGTCTAAAGACCTATATTCGTTAGGCCTGAGGAAGCATGATATTACGCTACTCAGTATTCGTGTCATGACAGGCAGTCTAAATATTTATCGCAAATACTGCTGCAATGGATTATTGTAATATCCTTAATTACCTGGCCTCTCCCTTGCCTACTTCGTCATATTTTTATTAATATGTTTTCGCTAATAAATGGGATAATTGGCTCTGGTTATTAACTAACCATTGTCCTAAAAAAAAAAAATATGTATATAAATAATGGTAATAATTTAATATAACCATAAAGACTAATGTATCTACAATACTTTAAGAATAAACCACATTCAATGCGATGTTACATCGTACGACATTATCTTGTATAATATTTCTGGCTACCAGTTCATATACATATATATATATATGTGTATATATAGTGTATATATATATATATATATATATACATATGTGTGTTATATAGTGTATCCATATATAGTATATCACATATATACACATGCACTATTCAATAAATGCCGCATAAGATACGTCGTATAGCTGCAGCCACTACATCGGATACTATCCACAACATTATCGACAACGTGCACTGTAATGCTGACACCGTGCTGTAATGCTGACATGTGTCGGTGAAAGTTAATCCACTCGACGACCCACCATTGTAATCGTATACTATAATATACTATTATATACTATAGTATAGTATAGTTGGTAGTATAGTGGTTTAGGGGTTACATTATATTTTGTAGTATTATTTAAATTTAATTTTAAAATTACAATTGTATTACTATTTTATTCTATTTTACTTACTTACCAGGTCGAACTTGCTCGGCATTTCTTGACACGTTCCATCCATCCTTTTCTATCGTTCATCGCGGTTGGAATCTCATCTATATTGCATCCGGTATCCTCCAGTAGTTGATCGATGTACCGTACATCATGTACGTCTTGGCAGGTCGTCCTCGTGGCCGTTTGCTGTGAGTTGGTTGCCAGAGAAGTACATCACTTGCTAGCTCATCTTTGCTTCGCCAACAATGGCCAGCAAATCGTAGGCGTTGTTTCCGAATAGAGGCTGATATTCTTGGGATTTCAAGATAGAGGTCTTTGTTAGAGATGTGATCTTTCCAGGATTTATTGAGTGCAGCACGGAGCATGCTAGTATATGCTCACAAATTCTATTTTAATTGTATATAAATGATGATTCACGACGATACATTATCTATGATGTACAATGAATCATCGTCGATGATATAAGACTCTGGGCATAATGTAATAATGTATCTAATTAATAAAGTGAGTATTCAAAAGTGTATAAATCGTATATCTTTTACTGATCCTACTCCTACTGATATTGCTTACGAACTGATTTCATTCTTTCATAACAATAATATTGTGTTACACCACCTGGCCTCCCTGTTATTCTATATAATAAAATGCGATACGTGTATCTGCATTATATATATATATATATATATATATATATTATCCTTTTATAATGTCATCAAACGTATTCACTAATTTTAAACGTCTCGTTTATCCTAATAATATGTATACTGTAGCTGCATTATCATAATGAATATCGTGATTGTTATAGCTAGCTTATGTGTTTGCGCGATGTATCCATAGTCATATACGTATACTAATAATGTGAAATGGTATACTTGTATGTATACATTATACTGTATATATATATATATATATATATATATAAATATATATACGGTGTTCTTATAAGCATGACGAAATAAACAACTGATAAAAGTGCATTGAAGCGTGTCGAACGTTTATCGTTGTTGGGAGGGAGGAGGTAGTTGACCGAATACTATTATAGTAATATAGTATACTATAGTACTATAGTAACCTGCAGTAATACACATTCAATAATCTATTTGAAATTATCGCTACGCATTAATGATTCTATATACCCTGGTAATATCTAAATATAATACTATAATACTATATATATATATATATAGGTATCCGGATAGTGGATGATACTACTTGATATGATAGATAGATTATAATAGATGATTGGTATACGATTACGAGCAATATTATACCATATATTACAACTTATCACTGATAGGACAAAATATTACATACATATTTTTTAATGTAAATGTAATAGATTTTTAAATTTCCAAATTTTGAATATTTAATAATTCCCTGATTTAGAATAGCAATGTGATTACTTACTACGTAATTAGACATGATATACTACCACTATATACTAGGTATGTTCACGGGTCACAATTGTTATGTTTCGAAACAGTTTCGAAACCAGAGCCAAATGTTTCGATACCAAATATTTTGTAATTCAGAAGTTTCGAAACCAATAATGAAACCAGGCGATAATGTTTCGAAACCAAAAATTATACCAGGCGAAAATGTTTCGAAACCAATAATGAAACTAAAATATAATAAATATATATATATATACATTCCCATATACATATATGACCATTTTTCATTATCTCGAGTATATAGTATATGAGAAGGTTTGACTTAGTTATAATAGTAAGTTATTTATATATACACAATGTGTATTACACATACACATACACACACACACATATATATATATATATATATATATATATATATATATATATATATATATATATATATATATATATATATATATATATATATATATAAATATATATATATATATATATATATATATATATATCTTGGGATATAACAGTATACCCCGTATACGGGGGTATTATAACCGAGAGAGGAGAGAGATTTAGGGAGATATATCTTTATAAAGTGTTTGGAAGATAATTATACATATTTTCACTGCGAATAATTTTCTGAATAATATATAATACGAAATCACTTTAATAATGACAGATAGAAATACGTATAGTTTAGTATATAAATGTCATATATATATATATATATATTTATATATATTTATGTATAATTATTCCGAAATTCATTTCCATGGATAATATTTTGAAAACATAGATTACACATCGGAGAATAAGTTTATGTTTACTTAATAATGATAGCATACTTTACACACCAACCTGTTATATCCTGATATAGTAGTATTATAAGTATAGGGGTATAGGGCACTGTATGTCGATAACAAATGGGCAACGAAGTAAAAGAAAGTATACTTCTTAAAGGACATATGTCGTATGCGTACATCGTAAGAGTAACCGTATTAATTGCGAAATCCATACGGTTATGTAATACGATAACATACATAAAGAAAGAGGATATTTAAATAAGCGAGAAAGAAACAATACAGGTTCAATTATAATCAGAAGTTATTGATTAGTAAGTTATACAACTTAAGCCGTTGTTAAGTTGTATAAACATTATCGAATATTTACATTCATATGTTATAACGACTTCGATAGGTGTTCTTAAAAAACAATATACGGTTTATTATAAGATATATATTCACAAATAAGTATACTTTGTAGTAGATATACCACTATAATGGTTTTGGGATACATAGATGCAATTTCATATTATAGAAAACATCAAACTAAACAACTTATGTAAATATGAATTTTATACTTTTAAAATGATTACATTTTTTATTGAATAACATTTTTATATCCTTCTATATATTCTATATATTGTAAAACAAGTAATATATAAATGAATCAACTTTATAAAAGGGGTTTTATACTATACTTGTAAGTGTACATATAAATATGAATATCATATTCAATATAATATACAATTTCCATCATTGAGTGAATTTATATATATATATGTGTGGAGATAAATAGAGAAAGGATATTTTAACGACGCGATTACAGTGAATAGTGAATCTCTAGTACATTTATTGTAGAAGACCGCACACGCGACGCGTTCAACAATACACCCTTATGACGTAATGGGCTAATGTTACGTCACCACTATTATGTAATCGTGTAGCGGCGCTAATTGGTGACGTCATCGTCGTCATCGCGTACACATTACGAGATACACGTTACGCAATACGTATTACGCAATACACGCACGCACGGAGACAGACAGACACACGGAGAGAGACGGACGCATAGAGAGAAAGATAAACACCTCGAAACGCGTCCAATTAATTAACGTTCTCGGATTATTATCACGTGACCGCGAGCTAGGAGCACGTGACCGTCGTTAGAGGTCATTAGAAGTGACCTTCCCTTTCAAAATCACGACACGATTTCGCCGCGCCGTCCTTTCTTATATATCGTATTATTCGATATCATATTTATTTTCAAGTTGGTAATATATATATATATATATATATATATATATATTACTATTAATACTCTATGGACTCTATATACATACACATATAAACGCCTACATTGTAGGTACTACATACTCACATACGCACACACAGACTCATACACACATGCACACTATATATATATATTAGCGTCGTGAACATACGATTACTATGCTAATTAAGCCGTTATCTCACGGTGTGAGCGATAATAGATAACTTAGATTAACAACACAACTACACCCACAATGCACCACGACACTATTGCGATGTATCCGCGATGCATACGTCGTGAAATCTACACGCGCTATAAGCGATCACTTTTAAGGTAAAATGATTCGCGAAATGTGCGTTATATATATATATATATATATAGGTATACCTGCGAATGTTATGCTTGTTTACCACACGTTGTTGGAGTTGGTAGGGTACAGATTGTATACATTCACGATAAAATGAAATAAGTTATGAAAATATACGCGGTAATAAATAATTTCACGTGAAATGGTGTTGGAATATCTAGAATGACTATGGTATTATTGAAATGACTTGTACACTAGTATATTTTATACATTTTTAAAAATTATGACTATAATTATTATTCAATTTATTTTAAATATAGTTATATATCAATGACTAATATAAATTCAAATGACTATAATATGTACTGAAATGACTATTCAACTAGTAAATTTGACCAGCTTTTTTTTCTCAGTTACCGAAACAATAATGTTAGTCTACTATAGTCGTATACGATGTTACGTTATAGTATGTTCTGTATTGTTATACGTATTTCTTTTATTATTATTATAATATATATATATATATATATGACAGCGTGGCTCAATTGGTTAATGCGTCAGTCACATAAGCAGTATACTGCGCCTATAGATCGCGGGACCTGCGTGGCGGGTTCAAGCCCCGTCCGGACCATTAAAATAGGTTTAAAATATTGAGAATTGAATTTATATAATTATGTAAATATATATATATATATATATATATAAATGATCAACTCTTTTTATGACCACGGATGCCTTAGCGGATTCGAAGGGACATTAGAGCCATATGGGTATAAGTAAAAACTTCATATAAGTTCTTGGGTGGGATGAAAGGACTCCACCAAAATAACAATATAACAATAACAATACTATTCGGGAGTTACGAATGACTCGACTTAGTGTAAGAGTTAAAGTTTATATAACTACACCCTTAACGTATTGGCTAATTCGAGTAAGCGATGTTAGTTTGTATTTACCGAGTCTAAAACCATGTTTATTATATAATGTATTACTTATATATATATATATATATATATATATATAGTATACTGAATTACTGGCCATTTAATATTATAAAATAAAGAATATATATATATATATAAACACATGTATAATTATAATTCTTAAGTCTTAGACTTAAGTTTATAATAGGATTATATCAAGGAGTTTCCCTGATTATATTTAAAATATAATATTAAATTTATGAAATATGTCTGCGCAGCGAAATAAAGATACCGATGCGTTAAGGTGTAAGCGATGAGCTGTAATGTAATCTATCCGTATGTGTGTGTGTGCGAGTATATTAGTTATATATATATATGTATGGGATATGTATGAGATATGTAATTTTGAAGATATATTAAATAAGTAAGTGGTAATTTGTAATTACTAATTACCATACGTTAACAGCGTATACCATAACCGTCGAGGTAAATAAAACTTTAATTTACATCGATGACCACAACATGCCATGGTATACGCACACACACACATACACATGCGCACAAACATACGCGCATACACATGCGCAAGTACTAACCACGTGGGGAGCAGTAGTCACGTGTTCGATGATCAGCTTACGAGTAAGCGCAGGAGGCACGCATCGCAACGCACGCCATCGCACCACCTGACGACAATAGGAGGGGGAGGAGCCTAGGCGTTAGCAGTTAGTCGTATCCGATTCGATGTTTCCTCGAATTTATTTCGGTGATTTCCCGTCAACAACCGTCGCGTTTCTATATGAGTATCCTATACGTCTTACGAAGTATTATCTAAGACTTAGCTCGTACTCGAAGCCTTATAAGGTATATAGTATACTATATTTACACGAGGTCACGCGTAAGTCTATAAATGGGGTCTCGCAGCAGTTCCGTTTTTATATTTACGGTCGCGAAATGTATTCGTCCATTTTCTAATTCTAAACACGGTTGAAAAGTCTACGTATACGTAATATATGTATGACGTAGGTATACTATAGGTATACTATAGGTATACTATACGTATAGGTGTTGCCTAGGTATGCATGCGTCTCTCTATGCGTAGTGTAGGTGTATTACGTAAGTGTTGTATATCGATACCAGCGCCACCTAGCTACGTGGAGGTGAACATATAGCATATTACCTATATATATATATATATATTACAGCACGTGCCCTACACAATGAAAGCGACCGGTTGGTACTTTGGTCCACTTAACGCGGACACAGAGTTACGCGGCAGCAATCGTTATTGTTAGCCTACGTAATACATTAATAACCTTACCCTATAGTAGTTATTGTACCTACTATTAATACAGGGCCCCTCTTAATGCAGGGCCCCCTCTTAATGCAGGGCCCCCCTCTTAAGGTAGGGCTATACTCGCGAATATTTGCGCTAGAAACACGCGAATTTGCGAATATTTGTATTATCTAATATATTATATTTATAAAAAAACCGGTTCTTATTATTCGCGAATATCCGCTAATATTCGCGTATTGCTTCAGCGTTATGTTGTTAATTACATAGTGAGGGGGGGGGGGGTAGTGGTGTAAAACCAGTTTTATAATATACTTTTCGTATTCCATTGTATCCTAGCAAAGCTTTCTCTCTAGCTCTATGCCTGCATCCTTTACATAGAGCTAGATAGCTCTCTCTTTAGCTCTACGATCCTCCAATATCCTATATATATACGATATATACATATACATATAATAAGTATATATACTTATTATATGTGTATGTATATATCGTATAGGATAGGGCAGGATCGTAGAGCTAAAGCTATAGCTACATCGGAAACCTTAACACCCTACTTACACACGACCCTCGCGTAATCACACGCCTGACCTAGCGCTAGACTAGAGCGTGTAACACCCCTGCAGGGTACCTGTAGACCAGACGGGGTACCTGTAGACCAGACCGGGGTACCTGTAGACCAGACGGGGTACCTGTAGACCAGACCGGGGTACCTGTAGACCAGACCGGGGTACCTGTAGACCAGACAGGGGTACCTGTAGACCAGACGGGGTACCTGTAGACCAGACCGGGGTACCTGTAGACCAGACGGGGTACCTGTAGACCAGACCGGGGTACCTGTAGACCAGACCGGGGTACCTGTAGACCAGACAGGGGTACCTGTAGACCAGACGGGGTACCTGTAGACCAGACCGGGGTACCTGTAGACCAGACCGGGGTACCTGTAGACCAGACGGGGTACCTGTAGACCAGACCGGGGTACCTGTAGACTAGACGGGGTACCTGTAGACCAGACAGGGGTACCTGTAGACCAGACCGGGGTACCTGTAGACCAGACCGGGGTACCTGTAGACCAGACGGGGTACCTGTAGACCAGACGGGGTACCTGTAGACCAGACAGGGGTACCTGTAGACCAGACCGGGGTACCTGTAGACCAGACCGGGGTACCTGTAGACCAGACAGGGGTACCTGTAGACCAGACAGGGGTACCTGTAGACCAGACCGGGGTACCTGTAGACCAGACGGGGTACCTGTAGACCAGACGGGGTACCTGTAGACCAGACCGGGGTACCTGTAGACCAGACCGGGGTACCTGTAGACCAGACAGGGGTACCTGTAGACCAGACGGGGTACCTGTAGACCAGACCGGGGTACCTGTAGACCAGACCGGGGTACCTGTAGACCAGACGGGGTACCTGTAGACCAGACCGGGGTACCTGTAGACCAGACGGGGTACCTGTAGACCAGACAGGGGTACCTGTAGACCAGACCGGGGTACCTGTAGACCAGACCGGGGTACCTGTAGACCAGACGGGGTACCTGTAGACCAGACGGGGTACCTGTAGACCAGACAGGGGTACCTGTAGACCAGACCGGGGTACCTGTAGACCAGACCGGGGTACCTGTAGACCAGACAGGGGTACCTGTAGACCAGACAGGGGTACCTGTAGACCAGACCGGGGTACCTGTAGACCAGACGGGGTACCTGTAGACCAGACCGGGGTACCTGTAGACCAGACGGGGTACCTGTAGACCAGACGGGGTACCTGTAGACCAGACGGG
This sequence comes from Osedax fenrisi, assembly GCA_964019155.1. NCBI lineage: Eukaryota > Metazoa > Annelida > Polychaeta > Sabellida > Siboglinidae > Osedax > Osedax fenrisi. Next base: position 17,597,015 of record OZ025241.1, read on the forward strand.
GTACCTGTAGACCAGACCGGGGTACCTGTAGACCAGACGGGGTACCTGTAGACCAGACGGGGTACCTGTAGACCAGACCGGGGTACCTGTAGACCAGACGGGGTACCTGTAGACCAGACGGGGTACCTGTAGACCAGACGGGGTACCTGTAGACCAGACGGGGTACCTGTAGACCAGACGGGGTACCTGTAGACCAGACGGGGTACCTGTAGACCAGACCGGGGTACCTGTAGACCAGACCGGGGTACCTGTAGACCAGACGGGGTACCTGTAGACCAGACGGGGTACCTGTAGACCAGACGGGGTACCTGTAGACCAGACCGGGGTACCTGTAGACCAGACCGGGGTACCTGTAGACCAGACCGGGGTACCTGTAGACCAGACGGGGTACCTGTAGACCAGACGGGGTACCTGTAGACCAGACCGGGTACCTGTAGACCAGACAGGGGTACCTGTAGACCAGACCGGGGTACCTGTAGACCAGACAGGGGTACCTGTAGACCAGACGGGGTACCTGTAGACCAGACCGGGGTACCTGTAGACCAGACCGGGGTACCTGTAGACCAGACAGGGGTACCTGTAGACCAGACAGGGGTACCTGTAGACCAGACAGGGGTACCTGTAGACCAGACCGGGGTACCTGTAGACCAGACAGGGGTACCTGTAGACCAGACGGGGTACCTGTAGACCAGACCGGGGTACCTGTAGACCAGACAGGGGTACCTGTAGACCAGACGGGGTACCTGTAGACCAGACCGGGGTACCTGTAGACCAGACCGGGGTACCTGTAGACCAGACAGGGGTACCTGTAGACCAGACAGGGGTACCTGTAGACCAGACCGGGGTACCTGTAGACCAGACAGGGGTACCTGTAGACCAGACGGGGTACCTGTAGACCAGACCGGGGTACCTGTAGACCAGACCGGGGTACCTGTAGACCAGACCGGGGTACCTGTAGACCAGACCGGGGTACCTGTAGACCAGACAGGGGTACCTGTAGACCAGACGGGGTACCTGTAGACCAGACCGGGGTACCTGTAGACCAGACCGGGGTACCTGTAGACCAGACCGGGGTACCTGTAGACCAGACAGGGGTACCTGTAGACCAGACGGGGTACCTGTAGACCAGACCGGGGTACCTGTAGACCAGACCGGGGTACCTGTAGACCAGACAGGGGTACCTGTAGACCAGACCGGGGTACCTGTAGACCAGACCGGGGTACCTGTAGACCAGACCGGGGTACCTGTAGACCAGACCGGGGTACCTGTAGACCAGACAGGGGTACCTGTAGACCAGACGGGGTACCTGTAGACCAGACCGGGGTACCTGTAGACCAGACCGGGGTACCTGTAGACCAGACCGGGGTACCTGTAGACCAGACAGGGGTACCTGTAGACCAGACGGGGTACCTGTAGACCAGACCGGGGTACCTGTAGACCAGACCGGGGTACCTGTAGACCAGACAGGGGTACCTGTAGACCAGACCGGGGTACCTGTAGACCAGACAGGGGTACCTGTAGACCAGACAGGGGTACCTGTAGACCAGACAGGGGTACCTGTAGACCAGACAGGGGTACCTGTAGACCAGACAGGGGTACCTGTAGACCAGACAGGGGTACCTGTAGACCAGACAGGGGTACCTGTAGACCAGACGGGGTACCTGTAGACCAGACAGGGGTACCTGTAGACCAGACAGGGGTACCTGTAGACCAGACGGGGTACCTGTAGACCAGACCGGGGTACCTGTAGACCAGACAGGGGTACCTGTAGACCAGACAGGGGTACCTGTAGACCAGACCGGGGTACCTGTAGACCAGACCGGGGTACCTGTAGACCAGACAGGGGTACCTGTAGACCAGACAGGGGTACCTGTAGACCAGACCGGGGTACCTGTAGACCAGACCGGGGTACCTGTAGACCAGACAGGGGTACCTGTAGACCAGACAGGGGTACCTGTAGACCAGACAGGGGTACCTGTAGACCAGACAGGGGTACCTGTAGACCAGACCGGGTTACCTGTAGACCAGACGGGGTACCTGTAGACCAGACAGGGGTACCTGTAGACCAGACGGGGTACCTGTAGACCAGACAGGGGTACCTGTAGACCAGACAGGGGTACCTGTAGACCAGACAGGGGTACCTGTAGACCAGACGGGGTACCTGTAGACCAGACAGGGGTACCTGTAGACCAGACAGGGGTACCTGTAGACCAGACGGGGTACCTGTAGACCAGACCGGGGTACCTGTAGACCAGACGGGGGTACCTGTAGACCAGACAGGGGTACCTGTAGACCAGACCGGGTTACCTGTAGACCAGACGGGGTACCTGTAGACCAGACAGGGGTACCTGTAGACCAGACCGGGTTACCTGTAGACCAGACGGGGTACCTGTAGACCAGACCGGGGTACCTGTAGACCAGACAGGGGTACCTGTAGACCAGACCGGGTTACCTGTAGACCAGACGGGGTACCTGTAGACCAGACAGGGGTACCTGTAGACCAGACAGGGGTACCTGTAGACCAGACAGGGGTACCTGTAGACCAGACGGGGTACCTGTAGACCAGACAGGGGTACCTGTAGACCAGACAGGGGTACCTGT
>OZ025241.1:17604615-17687115 GCA_964019155.1 Osedax fenrisi
GAAAAACCTGAAAAATTGACTTTTTGCCATTAAAATGATTTTTTGTCGTCCAAAATCTTCGGCGTCGCATTTTTGAAATATTTTTTTTACATTTTTTCGAACTATTTTTTTGAATTTTTTTTGATTTTTTTTTGAAATTTTTGGAAATTTTGGAAATTTTTTGAAATATTTTTGAAATATTTTTGACATTTTTTGAAATATTTTTGAAGTTTTTTTTAAATATTTTTAAACATTTTTTTGAAATTTTTTTAAAATATATTTTGTAATATTATTTATATTTTTTGTATTTTAAAAAATATTATTTGAAATAATTTTTTATATTTTTCAACTATTCGTTGAAATATTATTATTTTAAGATATAATTAAAATATTATAATTATATAATAAATATATAAATATTATAAGATATAATAATATACTTTTTAAAATATTTGTAGAACATTTATAAAAAATATATTTTGTAATATTTGGAAATATTTGTTGTATACTAGGAATACAGAATCAGGAATAGCTATAATTAATAAATAATAGATAGGCAAACAATCAAAAATCGATCAACGCAGGGTGCGGTTTGGGTTTTCGATATTTATTAAGTACTATTTTGTAATATTGGAAATATGTGTTGTATTTTTTTAAATATTATTTGAAATATATTTGAAATATTTTTCCACTAATTTTTGAGATATTTATAAATGTATAAATTTGTTTGAATTTTAGCAACAATTTATGTTATTGTATATGAAAAGCAGAATCATGAATATCCATAAATAATAAATAATAGATAGGTAAGCTATCAAACAACGAGTAAAGCAAAGTTGGGTACGGCAAGAAATTCCAAATCAGGAATAGTTATAATTAATAAATGATAGATAGGCAAATAATAAAAAACCGAGCAACGCCGATTTGGAACTGTTTGGGTTTAGGTTTTCAACATATTTTGGAATATTTGAAATATCTGTTGTATTTTTTGAAATATTTTTTATCTAATTTTTTAAATATTAAAAAAAATATGTTTCTACATATGTTTAATTTTATTTAATTGTATATACTAGAAATGTTGGATCAGGAATAGCTCTAATTAATAAATAATAAATAGGCAAACAATCAAAAACCGATAAATGTCGAGTCGAGTACTGTTTGGATTTAGGTTTAGGTTTGAGTTTTCGACATTTTTTTAAAACATATTTTGTAATATTTTAAATATTTTTTGTATTTGTTAGCAATTATATATTTTAGAATAATCAGGAATAGCTATAATTAATAAAAATAAATAGTCAAACAATCAAAAACCTAGCAACGCCGGGTAGGGTATGACTGCTAATATGTTGAAATATTTTTTATATTTAAAAAATATTTTTAGACACTTTTTAAAAATATATTTTATAATATTTTAAAGTATTTTTGTATTTTTGTATTTTTACAAAATATTTTACGAATAAGTCTTAAAAAGAACAACGCTAGATCTACATCGGATACAGTTAGATTTATTAAATATTAGTTAGAAGACATCAATTAAAGAATAGCTATGCATAATTAGGAATAACTATAATTAATAATTGATAGGCAAATAATAAAAAAACGAGCAACGTCGGGTTGGGTTCGGCAAACAATTCTAAATCAGGAATAGTTATAATTAATAAAGTATAGATAGGCATATAATTAAAAACCGATCAACGCCGTTTTGGGACGGTTTGGGTTTGGGTTTTCAACATATTTTGTAATATTTGAAATATTTGTTGTATTTTTTAAAATATTTTTTGAAATATTTGTTCACTAATTTTTTAAATATTATAAACAATATTTTTCTATATTTGTTTGTATTTTAAATAAACTTTATTTAATTGTATATACTAGAAATATAGAATCAGAAATTGCCCTAATTAATAAATAATAAATAATAGATAGGCAAACAAACAAAAACCAAGAAATGCCGGGTCGGGTATGGTTTGTTTTTAAAACATATTTTGTAATATTTTATATATTTTTTTGCAATTTTTAGCAATTATATATTTTAGAATAATCAGGAATAGCTATAATTAATAAAAAAAATTAATAGGCATTAAAAATCAGGTATGGCTACTAATATGTTGAAATATTTTTTATATTTCTTAAAATATTTTTAGACACTTTTTAAAAATATATTTTGTAATATTTTAAATTATTATTTGTAATCTTACCAAATATTTTACAAATAATCTTAAAAACGAACAACGCTGAGTCTACATCGGATACAGTTAGAATTAGTAAATATTAGTTAGAAGAAAACAATTAAATATTAGCTAAGTATAATCAGGAATAGCTACAATTAATAGGCAAATAATCAAAAACCTAGCAACGCAGGGTAGTGTACGGTTTGTGTTTGGGTTTAGGTTTGGGTTTTAGAAATTTTTTTAAAACATATTTTTTAATATTTGAAATATTTGTTGTATTTTTTAACATATTATTTGAAAATGTTTTCTACTTTGTTTTGTATGTCAGCTAACATTTATTTTATTATATATATATCAATTAAGAATCAGGAATAGCTATAATTAATATATAATATATAGGAAAATAATCAAAACCGAGCAACGCCGGGTCGGGTACGGCTATTTTTTGAAATATTTTTAAAAATTTTTTTTCAAATATTTTAAAACATTTTTTTGAAATATTTGTAAACATTTTTGTGGACATTTTTTTGAAATATTTTTTTATATTTTTCAACTAATCTTTGAAATATTATTATTTTAAGATATAATTAAAATATTATAATTATATAATAAATATATAAATATTATAAGATATAAATATTATACTTTTTAAAATATTTGTAGAAAATTTATAAAAAATATATTTTGTAGCAATACAGAAATACAGAATCAGAAATAGCTATAATTAATAAATTATAAATGGGCAACAACAATCAAAAATCAAAAATCGAGCAATGCAGGGTGCAGTTTGAGTTTTCGACATTTTTTAAGTAATATTTTGTAATATTGGAAATATGTGTTGTATTTTTAAAAATATTTTGTGAAATATTTTTGAAATATTTTTCCACTAATTTTTGAGATATTAATATTTGTATAAATTTGTTTGAATTTTAGCAACAATTTATGTTATTGTATATGAAAAGCAGAATTTTGAATAGCCATAATTAATAAATAATAGATAGGTAAACTATCAAACAACAAGTAAAGCAAAGTTGGGTACGGCAAGAAATTCCAAATAAGGAATAGTTATAATTAATAAATGATAGATAGACAAATAATAAAAAAACGAGCAACGACGATTTGGAACTGTTTGGGTTCAGGTTTTCAACATATTTTGGATTATTTGAAATATCTGTTGTATTTTTTGAAATATTTTGTCACTAATTTTTTAAATATTAAAAAAAATATGTTTCCACATTTGTTTGTATTTTAGATAAACTTTATTTAATTGTATATACTAGAAATGTAGGATCATAAATAGCTCTAATTAATAAATAATAAATAGGCAAATAATCAAAAACCGATAAATATCGAGTCGGATACTGTTTGGATTTGGGTTTAGGTTTGAGTTTTCGACATTTTTTTAAAACATATTTTATAATATTTTAAATATTTTTTGTATTTTTTAGCAATTATATATTTTAGAATAATCAGGAATAGCTATAATTAATAAAAACAGTCAAACAATCAAAAACCTAGCAACGCCGGGTAGGGTATGGCTACTAATATGTTGAAATATTTTTTATATTTAAAAAATATTTTTAGACACTTTTTAAAAATATATTTTATAATATTTTAAATTATTTTTTGTATTTTTACAAAATATTTTACGAATAAATCTAAAAAAGAACAACGCTAGATATACATCGGATACAGTTAGATTTATTAAATATTAGTTAGAAGACTAAAAATTAAAGATTAGCTATGCATAATTAGTAATAGCTATAATTAATAATTGATAGGCAAATAATTAAAAACCGAGAAACGTCGTGTTGGGTAAGGCAAAAAATTTAAAATCAGGAATTGTTATAATTAATAAATAATAGATAGGAAAACAATCAAAAACCTAGCAACGCCGTGTCAGGACGGTGTGGGTTTTGGTTTTAGACATTTTTTTAAAACATATTTTATAATAATTGAAATATTAGTTGTATTTTTTAATATATTTTTTAAAATATTTTTCCACTAATTTTTTAAATATTAAAATATTTTTCTACATTTGTTTGTATGTCATCTAACATTTATTTTATTGTATATAAATAATAGTTAGGAACAAATTAAATATAAATATTTAGCAATGCAGAATTAGTAATAGCTATAATTAATAAATAATAATTGGCAAAAAATCAAAAACCGAGCAACGCCAGGTCGGGTACGGTTTGGGTTTAGGTTTGGGTTTTCGACATCTTTTTAAAACATATTTTGTAATATTCAAAATATTTATTGTATTTTTTAATATATTTTTTGAAATATTTTTCTACTAATTTTTTAATTATTAAAATATTTTTCTACATTTGTTTGTATTTCAGCTAACATTTATTTAATTGTATATATAACAATGAAGAATCAGGAACAGCTATAATTAATAAATAATAGATAGGCAAAAACAATCAATATCCGAGCAACGCCGGTTTGGGTACGGTTTGGGTTTAAGTTTGGGTTTTAGACATTTTTTAAAACATATTTTGTAATATTTGTTGCATTTTTTAATATATTTCCACTAATTTTTTAAATATTTTTCTATATTTTGTTTGTATTTTAGCTAACATTTATTTTATTGTATATATAGCAATGCATAATCATGAATAGGTATATAATATATCTATAATTAATAAATAATAGATAATAGGCAAATATTCAAAAACCGAGCAACGCCGGGTCGGGTACGGCTAGTATATATATATAACAAAATAAATCTTACATTTAGATTTTAAAAGTATACACAAAGTCATTGATACGAATAAGAACGGAAACAAGAATGTATTCCTATGCGGTAAACTAACGCACCTAAGTCACTGTTCTATGGTATCATATGAAGTAAATACACAGTGATACAACATTGTGCTTTGTTATTATAACAATGAATACAATGTATACTATTGATACGCTCTATTATAACACTTATATGATGATGATATATATGAATATCATTATATGTATATACGAGTGTTAACAGTGATCACGTGTTGTTGAATACAAACATCACGTGCCTATTGTATTAGTTCCTTTGTTGTTCAATAATCGATTGTCATCTTAGATAATTTTATAATTTTATAAAAAAATGAATGTAATTGTACAATTATTATAGTACGCAAGGAAATAACACAATTTTATACACGATATATACATCCGTAATGATAACTATTACATACACATATTCAAGGAAGTGACACGACTTATTAATTATAATTAATTATTAGTAATATAATAACGAATAAAAAGAATATACTAACACGAATTTAATGAATTTATATACCGAGAGTAAGAAGGTAATTATTCGGGTTATATTTGAATATACATCCTACTACTATAGTAGTATACTATAGTACTAAATATATACATATATATATATATATATGTATATATATAGTATAGGTATTGGTGGTTTTAAGAAATTAATGAGTTGTTTCTAGAGATTTCTAGATCAATATGAGTGTCCCCAATATAAAAGTTTTTCCGACAAAAGGAGGGTTTATTCAGGAACTTATACGTTCTATAGAATATATATATAGAATATATATATATATATATATATATATATATATATATATATATATATATATATATATATATATGTATATAGATGACACCCGGCTGTCGAAGTGCGGTGTGGAATGTAATATAGAAATATAGATAGTCATATGTTTAGTCGGTATACCAGCATATAGATTGCATAGTACTTCTGATATACCATTATTATAAATCACTATCTATATATATATTAACTAAGGTTAGAAAAAGTATAAATAAATACTCAGGAATTTATGAATAATTATATATTCAAGGTATCTATATATATGAACTGGTTATAAGAACATATAAATACGCTAATGTAATATTATATACTACTATATATAATAAACGTATTATATATATATATATATATATATATGTGCGTGTATAATCTATTGTCAATAGAAGACTTATCGAATCGATAGCCTCCGCTGCATTGTTCGCTTGGAACAAACACTCTGGGGACCGGGTGACAATCATTATTGTTATGTAATTAATAATATTTATTATGTAATATAGTGCATGCGATAATATACTAATCGTAGTATCGATCTATAAATAGAAATGTATTATCATTTTGTAATACTTAAATGTTACTATAGATTAATAACATTATTAATCTATAAGTTTATATAGCATTATATATATATATATGTATATGTGTTAATTTTAAATAAATATATGTATAATATACATTGTGTATATAATATTAACTTTACAATTTAATAATATAAATGTTGTTACATATTTTCTGATAAAAAGATAATTTGATTGTAACTTTGCGTTTAACATTGTAATTATGTTCTCAATAATCAAGTAAATAGAAAAACAATCACTTCCTGTCATAACAACTACGACCACTTGACCTTTACTTTGGCCCCGAGATTCACTATAGATCTATAATGCACATCTATAACTAAATAAATATTATTATAATATATTATAGCTATATATATATATATATATATATATATATATATATATATATATATATATATATATATATATATATATATATATATATATATATAGATAATCAATTACAATATAGATATATACACTACATAGATATGAAATATAACTTAATTAATGTGTTAAATATATATAGTTAACACATTAACACATGTATTATATAACAAACTATAGATAATATATTTGATAATGAATTACATAAAAGCTATATTTGTATATGAATAGGTTTATTTAAAAAACACCGAATTGGAGCGGGAACCTCGCTGGTGTATAACTTAACGAACAAACAAATAAAAAAAATAAAACTAATATATTCCATAAATTATAGATAAGATAACAATATTACAATATATAAAAAGGTATTATACAGAGTTTAAATGATTTTACAGTTTAATTTTAAAACAATAGGATGATTGGATCTCGCGTAGATCATATGGTAATATATTCCATGTAAGTCATGCATTGTGCGAGGAACAACGGAGGATAAGGCACGAGAGCTGAATACTCTTCTCATAGTACCTCCGTATAATAGAATAGCATCCGATGTTCTGACTTGGCTCAATGTCGCTCGACGCTTAAAGAGATTGTTTATAAACATACCTATAGATATCCAGACTTACCAATTAATAAAGTTTCGTTGTGTTAAGCATAGTAAACGGTGAATGTATCGCTTTATAAATGAAAGCCACTTAAGATTATGTTGGTACATATCTGTAAGCGTATAGTCACGGAGATTACCATTATAAATAAGTCGTATAAAAACGCGAATAATCTTATCTAATTTTTCGATAGCAGTACTATTTATGTCACTAAAAAGTGATCCACAGTAATCTATCCTAGATAATACAAGATAATAAATTAGTTTCTATTAATACGCGTAGAGCAATATTTTCTAATATGGGCGATTCTACGTAAATGGTAATTTAAACAGACTTAGATATAGCATTCATGTGCTGACCAAAAGATAAATTACTGTCCATAATGACGCCGAGGTTACGGACTGAATCAGAAAATCAGAAAATCGTATCTATTTACCATCAATAACCATAGATGGGAAAATAGTCGGTATTCGAGATACATTCAGTAGTTAAGTTTTCGATGTATTCACTAGAATTTCGTTTCTAAGAAGCCAATTCATAATTTCTGAAGTAAACTCTATGAGTTCCAAATTAGAGGTAGGCGAATTAGGATTTTTAATGATAAGATAAATATCATCAGCATATATATGGTAACTAATGTTAGAGAACTTGTTAATAATATTAAATAGAGGACTCAAATAAATAGAAAATAATAAAGGCCCGAGAACCGAACCCTGAGGAACCCCATTGGATATATTATTAGATGGGGGGGGGATAACATCTTTTATTTTAACATATGGGGTACGATCAGTGAAATGAAATTAACTATCTGAGAGGAGATCTTTCAATACCAAGATTTTTCATTCGCATTCAATAAGGATAGTATGATTCAATGTATCGAATGCGCTCGAGAGGTCGAGTAACAGTAAGTGTGCACAATGAGAAGAATCAACCGAGTTATACAGTGTATCAGTAATATGGTTGAATGCAGCTTCAGTATAATATGATTTCCTGTATGCACTCTGCAAGGAGTGTATTATCTTCAAGCAAATTATTAGCTTCAAGATAATATATTAGCTGGCGGCTTACAATACGTTCCATAATCTTACTGATAATCGGAAGTTGGGATATGGGCCCGTAATTTGTCAAGGATCGAGTGATGTTTTCTTCAGTATAGGTTTGATAATAGCATATTGAGTTATCCATGATGCCATAATTAAGTTATTTAGAAACCAAATCGAAGATTGAGTATTTGAGTGTATGAAACAGGTTTTTGAAAATAATCAAGGGAAGTGGATCTATTGGAGAAATAGAATTGGCTCCAATATTCGGAGCTCAAGTTGCCTTAACGATCGTTCTAAATTTGAAAGATAGGAAGAAAACCAAGGACATGATGGGTGGAGAATAAAATAATGTGATTTTTATATATATATATAAAACATCATCGATTATATAATTAAATAATGAATTCCTTATAAAACTTATCTATATTATTTGAAATATAAGAATTTGTTTTAAGTCACAGGCTATTTTCAATTATATATATGTGTGTATGTGTGTGTATTCAAACATGTTGGATTGGATCACTATTATGGCATGTATACTATAGACTACATAACGTATAGCACCCTTATATGTCTATAGATAGTAAGGAGCACTGTACCCATGGGTAGCATCACTAGCTATGACCTATCTACTACAATCGTATACTATAGTACTATAGTACGTACAACTACAGCGTAACAATACGAAGTGATAATCTAGGCCACAGTGCGTTATGTCCCCAAGGACATAGCGACCAAGTTTACACGCCCATTAATATCGCGTGTCCGTGTTATTATAATGTGTGTGTGCGCGTGCGTAGTGTATACATGTTAGCGATGTTTAATAACGCCCCCTTATGGGCCTCTAATACGCCCCCTTAGGGATAGCGAGTGGACGTAGTGTATGGTACCTGAAACACCTAGCTGTTCAAACGCATACACACGCATGCACAGACGTGTTCATATGCACACACACGTGCACACACGCATGCATGGGTGAATGTGTCGGTGTAAACGTGTATATACAATGTATTACATATCCACCAACACACACGCATACAAATATACACATTCATACATATATATATATATATATATATACTTGGTTTGTATATTGTAGTGTTTTTACGTTATTGTCTATTGATATACGATACGCAAGAAATAGTAATATTTAATAATTACATGTTTTTTTGTTTCGACACGCCTCTTATTATTATCGGTAACGGATACTGTGAATCACGTGGTTGATTTAACAACGCGTACGGAGAACGCGAGATAGAACGAGAATCTCGATAGATATCAACAGATAATAACGTCGCGTGTCTAGATCGCGCGATAGATCGCCACGTGACATCTGCTCAGTAGACCGTGACACGAACACGCCCACAATTGCACTAACGGAATAGACGCGCGCGCTCGTTTTCACGTCTCTAATTTGATTAAACACTATAACGTCAAACCGGTAGGTAGCCCTACTCAATATTTATGCGTATTAAAATATGAATAATTGATAACCGGCCCATTATCACCCGCCATCGTTTCCTGCCGTGTCCGATGTTTATTGTTCAAAGGGAATACACGAATAATACGATTAATATATAATTATTGTAAATAAAATTATACGAAAATAAATATATATATATTTAAGTTTAAATACGTTATATGGAAATTATTATATATCTTATATTTATACTTATATATTCATAAAAGTATCAATATGCATACCATGTTATATTATGAGTTATATATAGTATATATATATATATATATATATATATATATATATATATATATATATGGTATACCGTTACATTATAAAGGTGATGTGATGCCTCTCTAATTACGAGGTGGCAGTATAGCCATACACGTTACACGGATTAACTTACAAGCATACGTACTATACTGTATATATATATATATATATATATATATATATATATATATATATATATATACAGTATAGTATACTATAGTATAGTATACTATAGTATAGTATACTATATTACATATAGTCCATACATGTTAACTTACATGTTAACTGACGTGTTATAACGAAGGAGACAACCCAAGCCACCATTCGTAGCCGTATTAGGGAGGTTCACATCAACTCCGGTTGTCAAGTGTCGGTCGTAACATATGTACATGCGTAGAATCAGTCAGTCGATGAGCTAATCTACGGTCGCTGTTAAAGAACCACTGCGATTGTGAAGAAGAAGACGAATTAAGAACGCGGATGAAGGACCGAGAAGGACGGAAAGTTATTGCAAGATCTTGTCGAGTGAGATCTCGACTATCGTAAAGTAAGTGTATATAGTATATATTATATACTATAGTATATATTAGTATATACTATGTATATAGTAAGTATTATAACATGACTAGGCGAATTTAAAATTAATGTTGTGGACATTAGACATTTATAACACAGATGAACATCCCCGATACATTGTTTACTGTACAGTTTAGCGGGTTAGTGGAGTTTAAGAGATATAGATATTCTGAAATATCGAGACCGTATACTATAATTCAAATATTAATATAATATTAATTAGAATGAGTAGATTAGTTATTGAAATACCCGTAAATATATTAAAATATCACGAGTGTTAAAATATATAACATACATTAATGATATTTTAAAAACGAAATCGTAACTTCTTATTAAATATACGGTGACCTCTATTGCGCATCGTAATGATAATGGTAGATAAGGGAAGATAAGGGAAGATAAGGGAAGATAAGGGAACATACCTCCATGGAATTCCAATAACTAATATACTCATTCTAATAATATTACATTAATATTTGAATTATAGTATACAGTCACCTCTCGATATTTCAGAATATCTATATCTCGTAAACTCCACTAACTCGCTAACATATATAGTATACTATTACCTAGTGCACAGATCAAGTGCAGAAAACATCATACTTCCACAGGTTAGGTGCAGCCCAACTGATTGATTTGTTTACAATTATTATCAGATTATCAGATTTATCTTAAGGACAGTACACATCTTTACCGATTATCGTTACAGATTGACACGCCCACCGTGGCGGCATGTTCACACGTGACATGCTAGCCGTGTCGGGGTGTTACTCGCGCGATGTTCTATATACGTACGCTAATAATAGAACATGTTCGATTTTGTACATTACGCGTGCGTCATATACGGAGCGATACGGAGCGTTGGACACGTGTCCCTCTAGTAATCCCGACTTAACGTAATGCCCTTCATAACAACGGCTCCTCGTATAATCCGATGTTTTATTTTTATTTTACTTCTCCGTTTATTTCTTGTTTTTTTTTGTATCGTGTCGTTTTGTCTTACTGTTATCACGTTTATATATTTTGTTTATATATGTTACAATATAATTATATGTTTATATATAATTATATCTTTCTTTATATATAACCAGTAATTCAATAAACGTTTGATCGATCTATCTATCTATCTATAGATAGATAGATATATAGATAGATATATCAATAAACGGCATAAATATGTCGGTTTAGGTATCACGGTCACGTGTTCATTTGTTGACCATTACAATAATTAAATATACTGCGGTATACGAGGTAATAAGTTATTATACTAATAACTAAGTATTCAGAAATATAAGAAGTGTTACATCCGTTCACGTTGTATAAGCATCGCTGTTTCTATTGTAACATCGTATTTCTATATCGTCTATATATCGACAAATAAAGTATAGCAAATATTTTAAACAAATATATATATATACTTTACATTATTATTATTAACATTTTATTTTGGTGGAGTCCATTCAAATATTTGAAAAATATATATATATATTTATATATATATATATATATATATTATTATTATTACAATTTTATTTTGATGGAGTCCCATCATCCCATCCAGGAACTTAGATGATGTTTTCACTTATAACCATATATGACTCCAATGTCCGTTCGAAGCCGCTATAATGTTAATGCATACATAGTTATAATGATAGCCGATAATTTATTTATACATAATTATATAAGATAACTTCTAAACATTGCTAGACCTATTTTATAGACCCGGACGGGGCTGGAACCCAAACACTTGGTCTCACGTTCAATTTTGTCTGACGCCTTAGCCAAATTAACCACACAATTATATATATATATATATATATATATATATATACATTGTATACAATACACCTATATACCTATAGAGAATACACGCGAAATACAATAGGTATTATTGCATAACTAGCGTGAACGCTTGCACGGACCACACACACGCGCTAATTAATCTCCGCCTAATTAATGAATCACCACAGCGGTCATCTATAAGTGTCCGCGGTACGAAGAGGAGGAGGCTGAGGCGGTGGTGGTATCGCGGCCAATTCATCACGCCACCACCACCGCGCAGCTAGCATCTGGTCGGCCGTCGTTGCCGGCTATATGGTTTAGCGGGTAGTTGTTACGTGGTTTGTTACGCAATGGTTCGTGTGTAGTTAGGTAATAGAGGGTAGCATACGCCGCACCGTGGTGATCTATTACGTAATGTACCGGCATATAAGGCGAACATTTAGTAGGCAACATATTATAAAAATAATAATATCATATGTGGTGTAAAAACCTAGGTTTATATATGAGGTATATTGGATTTATCAATATATTAACCTGTTATAGGCCGTTCACATCAACTCCGTTTTATTTTAACTCCGATTTATGCTCCGATTTTTAGATCCGATTTTTAGCTCCGTAAACTATAAATCTATGTCGGCGTCACATTGACTCCGAAAAATTAACTCCGAAATTAGCTCCGACAAAATAATTGTATTTATTAATTTTCAAATTTATTATTATATTTATTTGTTTACAAAATTCGAAATCTTTGTTAATAAATATTGTAACTTACATTAAAGCATAATATGCATGCGAATAGATTTATCATAATATATGTAATATTAATTAATTAATAATACGTGTCGAGTTAACAAATTACAAAAATGTATATTATATTCATAATTATTATGATAATATGAGTTTAAAAGTGCTGTTTTGGCATATTTATTATGTAAATAGAATTATAATTAATTTATAACACATCAAAGGATTTTAATATTTTTAACACATTAATTTTAATATTAATTTTATAATTATATTCTATACATAATTATTATATTATATATTATTATATATTATATTATGATAATATTTCATTATTATAATCCGATATCATTATGCAGTGATTATACATTATATTTAATCATGTATATTTATGCTATCTTACAAAATATAATTGATCATTCTATATAATTCTATCAAATTATATTGCCAGCAGTAAATTTGATCGATATATATCTTATCTCTAATAATGTACAATATTATATATGATATCACATCATTTAATCGGTTATATATTTCAATTAAAATTAGTAAATATGATCTATATGTAGATTTGAGTGACACATATGATGTGTCACTCAAATCTAAATATAGATCATAGTTACTAATTAATATTAATATATAATTTTAATTGAAATATATAACCCAAGAAATATGCATATCGTGCAGTTAAATATACACCTGTATAATTAGATCATACAAATTATGATATTTTCAAGTTGTATCATGCTTAGTAATTTGATTAATTAATAACATTATGTATATATATATATTATGTTATTCTTATTAATATTAAGTGAATATATATTTACGGCCTCATTTATTTTGATTATTATACGTCTTTTATATTTCGAATTACTAAACCTATCTACATATTTAATATGATATTACGATGTTTATTATCCTTAGTAGGTCTATATGTTTGTCTATATCTAAATAGAATCCAAAAGTTACGAAATAATTATAAATTATTTAACTATATATAATATAAAATAAAAATTGAATATAATATTTTAAAATTTAAATCCCACAAATTGATATAAAATACCTCCGTAAATTTTTAGCTCCGGTAAAAACTCAACATGTTGAGATTTTACCGGAGCTAAAATAATTCTTCAACATCCCATAAAACGGAGCTATTTTATCTATTTTTCGGAGTTATTTACCGGAGCTAACTACTTTTCGGAGCTAATTATCGGATCGGAGGTAAAAACGGAGTTGATGTGAACGGCCTATTAGACGATGAACGAAATAAAAAATATAACAATATAAAATATAACAATTTAAAATATAACAATATAATATATATATATATATATATATATATATATATATCTTGTTCAATCCGACATTCAGATAAGTTTTCGTCGAATATATTATAATCATAATTATCTATAAACATATAATACACATTATCTACTTATTATTTATCTTTTTCATTCACTACTTTTTCAGTTATTCAACTTTATATCATTCATATTGAAAAAAATCTCAAAATCACTGAAGCATAACATTTCTTGTGTGTTTTGTTTATATTTCAATATTGTTACAATATTGTTATTTATACAATATTCATATATATTCATATACGTTGTATGCGTTCATATACGTTCATATATATATTTATATTTATATGAGCTTATATAACTTTATGTAACTCATTGTATATATTGTTGTGTATTTGGATATTTATGTGTATGTATATATAAGTATATATTTATATTTATATGTTTGTGCATAATAATGCCACCTAAGATAAATTATAACGACATTCTTATAGAAATTAATAATTTAAAAGATATTGTTAAATATCAAACAAAACTTATACAAGATTTAATTACCAACAATAATATATTAACTGAAAAAGTTACTAATTTAGAAGAAAAATCAACTATAAATAGTAAATTACAAACTATTAATATTGAAAAAATTAATGAACTGTCTAATAATAACGTATCAGAGTTATTATTAACCAATATTAATAGTTCTGATAATGAAAATGATATTGATAATATAGATTATTCAATAACTAATAATTTAATTAAGTTATTTGAAGAAAAATTAGAGGTAATAGCGGGGAGGGGATTGCACTCGCTATCTTTCAATGCTGCAGTGAAAATGTCACGTGACATTTGAGCTCAGTGGGGTAAATATCGTATATGCAGATATATTTACATGGAGATTTCAAATATAATTTTATATAAAGTAATATGTAGTGTATATAATGTTATATTTCTTAAATAAATTGTATTTTATATATTCACTAATATATAACTAATGTGATTAAATATATATTGATATAATATAGTTTAAAAATCACAGGTTTAATAACATTTTATGAAATTTTCGTAACAAATTATTTTAAATTATAAATGATTTCAAATATAATTTTATATAAAGTAATATTTAATGTATATAATGTGATATTTCTTAAATAAATAGTATTTTATATATTCACTAATATATAACTAATGTGATTAAATATATATTGATATAATATAGTTTAAAAATCACAGGTTTAATAACATTTTATGAAATTTTCGTAACAATTTATTTTAAATTATAAATGATTTCAAATATAATTTTATATAAAGTAATATTTAATGTATATAATGTGATATTTCTTAAATAAATAGTATTTTATATATTCACTAATATATAACTAATGTGATTGAATATATATTGATATAATATAGTTTACAAATCACAGGTTTAATAACATTTAATGAAATTTTCGTAACAAATTATTTTAAATTATAAATGATTTCAAATATAATTTTATATAAAGTAATATTTAATGTATATAATGTGATATTTCTTAAATAAATAGTATTTTATATATTCACTAATATATAACTAATGTGATTGAATATATATTGATATAATATAGTTTAAAAATCACAGGTTTAATAACATTTTATGAAATTTTCGTAACAACTTATTTTAAATTACAAATATAATTATAATTAACACTCGAAAATGTATGTTATTAAATCAATGTTTTAGATATAAAATAGTATATTTATTTATAAAATACATTTGTTGATATACATATTAATTTTCATACATACATACATACAAATACACCGATACGAGCATCTCCACTCTGAAAACATTATCGCATAAATCATTAGTCATATATTTGGCGCCTTTACAGGCGCGCATAATACGTATGGCATACGTTTCATGATTATCATTTAATAAAAATAATGATAAATAACATACATTTATACATATATCATACATTTAATTATATCTCTCCACTGTTATCATTAGTACATTGTTTATATAAATATAATTAATAACTATACACATTTAAAGTTTATAAATTGTGTAAATAATAAACACAATTTATACAATATTATAAAAGATTTAAAGATACCCATAATTAAAAAATTATGATATATAATTGTTATTTAAATAAATTAGTATCCTTTTAATACCATCCATAATATATATTATATTATATTCTTTATATTCAATTATATTATTTATGATTACAGTATATTAATAATACATATAGGATCCTATCAAAGAACAAAATAAGTAGAAATATAAAATAAGTTAATAGAAATAAGTTTATTAATTTAGATTAATTATAAATAATATTTAATTTGCGTATAGAATTAGTAGTTTTATACGTATTGCTTATTGTTTTACAATAATGATGTATACGTATCGTACTATATAATAAACTTATTTTTTTTTCTAATTGACAATCGCAGTTAATATTTGTATAATATATATGTTTTTTTAATTCAAATATACACTTATCGGTAAAAGATTTTCTAATATCTTTTAAATATTTGAGCGTTTCAATATTTTCTGAAAATATGTTTTCCAAAATCTCAATATGAGCAGCAAATTCTTGACTGGGCCTTTTAATATTATCTGAAGTAAGAACATTATTTATAATCATGCATAAAATATATATGTAAATATTAAGTAATAGGTACACTCCCCAGTAGCACTTACGAAATAAATACGCGTATGTTTATATATACCTGTTATGGACTTATTTTCAATAAATATACGTTTACTCGTTGAAGTAAAATCATGAGTCTCCTCTTCCGAAATAAAATTAACGCAGTTTACACATAATTTATTTTGAATTTTTAAAATTATATATCCAGCTATGTAATTTATAATATTAAGAGATTCGACATTTAAGTCAGGAATCTGATAATCAATATCGGTTAATTTGTATTTTCCAGTTTCTATATTATCAAAGTTTATCTGCGATTTGGAATTTATAATTATTGAAATATAATATATTAAATATATACATTATTTATATAAACCCTATCGTTTGAAGTCAGATTAAATAAATAATTATCTTTATCATTTTCACAATTTGATTTTTCGTAGTGTATTAGTATTTTATCTACAGTAATATTTCTTATAGCGATGTGTAATTGAAAAACATCAGGATTTATACATCCACCACATTTTCCTCTTATTTGTGAGAACAAATTTTCCAGACAATCCTATAAATATAATTTAATTTGTATATTATAATATATATAAAATATTAAACATATAAACCTGAGTTAATCTACCTGTACTTAACTTTTCAAATTCATATTTTTCATTGAGTTCTTTCCAAATATATATGATCGATATGCAGTTCATTTTCCAACCTAGATGTAATAATATACATACATATATATATATTATATATATAGCTACTATTCATATATAATATATTAAATAATTTAAATAAATAAATTTAAAAGATGTGATAAGTAACCTGACAGACATGGCAAATTTCTTCCAGGACTTCGTACGTTATTCAACCATTCATTATAAAATTCAATTTTATTAATTTCATTAGATGATGATATCTGTATCTAAAACATTTAAAACAATTTATATTTGAAATTCAATATTTGATTTGATTATGTACTAAACCTGATATTCACCATGTTTTTTTTTATTAGAACTATTCAATAAATCAAATAAGTTATTGAAGTTTTCAATAAACTCCGCAACTAATAATGCAGAAACTGGCAATTTATCTAGTTGACAATACGTCTTTATTGCCGATGATACAGAATTACTAATAATCTGTATGTATATAGATATATAAGTTATATATATATTTATATATTATATAGTAATACTAACATTTGCTGCTAAACTTACAGACATCTTAGCAAAACTATTCAGATGTACATGCCGCAGAGATATCTTGGGTAACATCCGTAATTGATTTTGCGAATCAATTTTGTGTAATTCTTGTATTGTGTTCCATGATAATATTTTGTCTTTATATATAATATTACTCTGATCTTTACTACAAATATATAACATTACATATTATTAGTATTTATTTATTACTAACCCATTATTATATAGATTATTTCTAATTGATTTCAGCAAATGTGGTGTATCATACAGTGCATAATCATTTGATTCGCAACTATTAGATGTGTATGTAAAGTATGGTTTACTTATGGATATTCCCATTTCTTTATAAACAGATCTGTAAAATTAATATATATATATTTGTTATATTATTTAATAAAAATTAATATATTTCAATTAATATTAATAAAATACCTGTTTGTAGAACCTTGATCACAAATAATAACTTTAACGATATAGCCAACATTATCTAACTTTTCAACGGCTTGTAAGATGAGACATTTTAAAATATCTTTTTTAACAGAATTCTTTGTTAAAAAATATCCTATTACTTGTTTCCATGAAGTATTAATTCCTCTTGCCATAATAGCAAGACACTTGTCAGCAATATTTTCAGTCCGTCCTAAATCTCCATAGTCTACAAATCCTTCGATATAATCGTACTGCGGGTTATATATAATTCGCTTCTGTATCGCCATTTCATCAAAACTTAAAGAACATATTTTATCTTTCAAACAAAAATGTTGCCCATCTATCTTCATCATATTAAGTATATTTTGAAAAAATCCAGGTCTAATATTAATATTTACCATCGAACGAGTTAATGTAGATATTGAAGGTAAATTACAAAATGTTTCAAGTAGTTGATAACATTTTCTACTGGTATGTAATATTGATAGACATAGCGACTTAAAAGGTATATCCCAGCGTCTTCCTCTTGTATCTGATGCACCTTTATTTGCATTTATTAATTGATAACGCATAAATAATAGAGCATCACCTATAATAAGTAATATATATTTAAAAAAGTAATATATATATAAATATTTAAATTTATAAAATTTACCTTCAAAATATCTTTCAAATTCTGACATTAAGACATCTTTATCAAGAGGTTTATCTATTTTCTTTTGTAAGACTACTACCTGCTGCTTTAGACACTTAACCTCTTTGGTAAGACATTGGTTCTCAGCCAAAATGTGGTTAAGGTTATCTAATAAATATTACAATAAATTTTTACTCTAATATAATATATATTTACTTACCATATATATTGATATCTCCTTCATTAATCAATACTTTATCATTTTCATAAATATTAATAATAGTATTATTTTCTTTCAATAATAATGATCCACGTGGTAAAATTATTCTTTTAAATATTTTAGACATAACCGGTATTTTCTTTAGATTTTTTTTTGGAAAAATTATATTTCTTTCCAATGGCTTTTTACGACTTGATAATATTTTTGACGGAGGGTTTGATATATCAAAAAGTGTAGGTGTTGCTTTAGGTATTAATCTATTTTTATTGATTCTATTAATAAATTGTGATATTTCAAAGTGTAGTCCACATAAATGATTATTTTTGTGAAGATGCATAGATGCCGATATATCAAATTTCTTAAATTTGGTACGTACGTTTTCCAATCTACTTTTTATTATCCATTCTTTACATCTAAATAATAGAGATTACAAGTTAAATTATGAATTTATATTATACCTATTGATTTTCATATTACTATTATAAATATTTAATATAAATAGACATTGACAGTGAAAAATAGAAATGCATTATTGGTATATAGTATTATTACAAACTATATATAAAAGCGGGGAGTACCCCGATACAAGTATAACATGAAAATAGCCAGAAATAGAAATTCATTATTGTTATATATAAAGGGAAATAATTAAAAAAAAGTATAATACACACTAGATTAAGATATGTATTAGATATGTACAACATATATCCATAACATGAAAAAGTGTCAGTGATAGAAATCAATTATATTAGAAAATAAAGTTTTATTCCAGACTATATTAGGTATATAGTGATAGAAATATAAACCCATTATACATATATATATATATATTTGCATTGCGTTATTAAAAACAATATAGGATAATATTAAGCATCAGAAATAGAAATGCATTATTGTTATATATATAATTATATATTGTAGAATATATTATCTAATGTTATATAGTATTGTATAATACACTTAAGTAAAGCTCAATTAATATATGCGAGATAACAACACATTACAACTATATAATACAGGAGAGTATACTCCCTGATAATACTCATACATTTTGTTGATCGCCGAATAATAATCTGAATAATAATGTTCAATAAATGTTTGATTATATTTTTAATATAATCATTAATATTAGTTAAATATTTATATATATATATATATATACAATATAATTACAAATAATATCGAGTATAAAACTAGAATATAGGCATATATATATTGTGTATATACAATATAATCTATCTTTAAATTTAAAAATAAATATTAATTTTATATAATTTATTGATGTATTATAATATATATATATACTGTGATTTAAACTATATTAGTGTAAGTATTGAATAAATTATTATTAATTAATGATAATATAAATAATATATAACTATAATAAATAATAACTGTACTAAAGTAATATATTATAATAATTATTATTATTATAATATACTTGGAATTGATTTTAAATTTAATGTTTATATTATTTAATTAGATATTATCGGTTAATTTCACGGTTATATTATACATACCTTTTAGTATCTATTGGGAATCTGAAAAAAGATAATTCTTTATTATCTTTATCATTGTTTCTACAGTTATAAGCAGAACAATATCTGCTATTTGCATTACTAGGCATGTTTATTTAAAATAAATTAATATAAAAATTGAAAAATGTAATTTTTTCAAATGACCCCACTGAGTCTATAGGTGGCGCTACTCTGCATAAAATATAAAATAGCGAGTGCACACTCCCCTCCCCGGTAATAGTTAATAAATCTGATATAGCTAATATAATTAAAATAAAGAACCTTAAAAAAACTGATGACAATATAATAACTGAAAAATATATTATTAAGTTTAATAATTCAACTATCAGATATGATTTACTAAAATATAGAAAAAAATTTAAAAATAGTGATATTTATTTGAATGAAAACTTAAGTAAAGAAAATAGTAATATATTTTATAACACTCGAACTTTATATAGGAATACAAAAATTGCTGGTACCTGGACCTTTCATGGATCGGTTTATATACAAATTAAAAAAAATAGTGAAAATATAAAGATTAATTCAATTGATCATTTAAATTCACTTGAAATTGCATAATCATATTAATAATATCACTATTTATTCCCACGTTACCTATATAGTATTACACTTTTGCACTTTTATTCTTTTACACTTTTTAACTTTGACACTATATTGATTTTTAAATTTTTTTAATCATTATTATATAACTTATAAAATTGATTTATTCATTTTAAATTAAATTAATCAATATTAAAAATAATGGATGATTCTTATTATATATCGGATTTTGAATTTAATTGTAATTATTATACTGAACAAGAATTTAATAATGTTTTAAATAAAATCAATATATCTAAATGTATTTCAATAATACATATAAATGCTCGTAGCCTAATAAAAAACTATGATAATATAGAAAATTATTTAAATATGTTATCACATAGATTTTCTGTTATTATTATAAGTGAATCATGGTTAAAGGAGTGTCATATTGGTAATTATAATATACAAAATTATACATCAGTGAACACTATTCGTAAAAATAAACGTGATGGAGGCGTATCTATATATATATATAGATGATAGTCTTGAATTTAAAATTATAGATAATCTTAGTAATACCATGGACAATTTTCTAGATATACTAACTATCAAAATATGTTCTAATAATTCTAAAGATATTATTTTATCTGGCATATATTGATCACCTACAACTGAAATTTCTAAGTTCACTGATTATATTATAAATAATTTTAATAAATATTTTAATAAGTATGATATTTTAATTACTGGTGACTTTAATATTAACATTTTGAAAGTTATTAAGGATAATAATTTAAATTATTTTTTAGACTCTTTTAAATCTATAGGACTAGAACCATTAATAAGTAAAGCTTCTAGATTCGGAAAATACTCAAACACGCTAATTGATAATTGCTTTACAAATATTAATATTAAACCAGATTTAGCTGGCCTTTTAGTTACAGATATCAGTGATCATCTGCCAATATTCATTATTTATAATAATTATTTTAGAAAAAATAACCCTATTAATAAAAAAAAATTAACATACATGTCGCGTAAATTAAATGATACTAATGTTTAAATAATAAATTTAAATAATAAATTATCTTCCTATAACTGGAATGAAATTTTTGAGGATGAAAATCCAGATACTGCTTTTAATTCATTTATAAATATTTTTAAATCTCTTTATGATAACTGTTGTCCATATACATCTACAAAAATACCTAATAACAAAACCAAAAATAAACCATGGATATCTTTTAGTATACAAAAATGTATATCAAAAAAAAATGTTCTTTATAAAAAATGTAAAGTACAAAATTCGACGGATATAAAAAATAGATATATAAAGTACAAAAATATACTAACTAAAATCATTAGATATTCAAAAAAAAAATATTTTGAAGAAAAAATTGATAATAACGATTCTAAAAATAAGTGGAAAGTTGTAAATAAATTACTTAATCCCAATAACAATGCTAATATAAAATGTCCATTTAATAATAATTCGCCAATTGAATATAAGCAAACTGCTAATTCATTTAATGATTATTTTTGTAATATAGGTAGAAAATTAGCAGATAATATTAATATTAGAAATAGTAATAATATATACAACTTTCCATCTAAATTAGTAAATAATAATACTTTTTTCTTTTATCCTACTAATAAAACGGAAATTATAAATATAGTTGAAAATTCAAAAAATAAAAAATCAAATGATTTATTTCATATAAATATGGATATCTTGAAAAAAACAATATATGTAATTTCGCCTATTCTAGAATATCTATTTAATCTTTCGATATCTAAAGGAAAATTTCCTAATATACTCAAGATTTCTAAAGTCATTCCATTATTTAAAAATGGAGATACATCTAATATTACAAATTATAGACCAATTTCATTGATATCTCAATTTGCAAAGATATTTGAAAAAATTATAAAAATTAGAATGATATCTTTTATTGACAAATATGACTTAATACATAAATCACAATTTGGTTTTCAAAAAAATATAGATACATCCGTTGCAATAAATATGTTAATGAATGACTTAATTAGAAATCTTGAGGAAAAATATATTTCTTCAATTGTTTCTATAGACCTCAAGAAAGCGTTTGATACAATTAATCATGACATTTTATTAAATAAATTATCAAATTATGGTTTTAGAGGTGTTACTTTAGATTTTTTTAGCAGTTATTTAAATGATAGGAAACAAAAAACTGTATATTTTAATAATGAGTCAGATATACAAAATATTAATTATGGAGTTCCTCAGTGTTCAGTTCTGGGGCCAATACTATTTATATTATTTATGAATGACTTGCATTTATTTTCTAATAAATGTTCAATTATTTTATTTGCTGATGATACTAATATTATTTTTAAAAATAAAAATATTAATAATCTTAATTCTTTAGTTACTAATGAACTTATAAAATTAAAAAAATGGCTTATTATGAATAAATTAACAATAAATATTGAAAAATCTTGCTATATAATAATTGATAATATAAATAAACATTATTTTGATAATAATATTTATATTGATAATAAACTATTGAATAGAGTAGAATGCTATACATTTTTAGGAATGTATATTGATGATAAACTTAACTGGAAAGCTCACATTGATTATATTTGCAAAAGAGTATCAAAATTCATTGCAATATTACATAAACTCAAATTTTCATTAAGTATAAAATCACTTAAATTATTATATAATGCTTTTATCCTACCTAATCTTAGCTATTGTATAACTATATGGGGTAATACGTATAAATCAAATATAAATAGGATTATTATATTACAAAATAGAGCTATACGTGCTATTTATAATTTACATAATAGAATTAATACTGATGAATTTTATAATTCTTTAAATATTTTGAAATTTAAGGATATATATAAATGTAAAACAATATTAATTATGTATGGTGTTTTAAATAGTAAATCAACATCTCCATATAAATCTATATTTTTTCTAAAAAAAAATAACTATAGTCAAATAAGTCAATATAAATTTATAATACCATCATATAGGTTACAAATAAAATATTTTAGTATATTTTATAACGGACCTATATTATGGAATAATTTAGAAAATTCTTTTAAAACTTATCTATCGAAATCAGTATTAAAACGGAATTTGAAAAAACGATATATAAATCACTATCTATAATACAATTGTATGTACTATACATCTATAGATTAATTGAAATTTTTGAATAGACATATTTACTAATGATAACTAATGATAACACTTTACTAAGGATACATATTTAACTAACGATAACTCTTTGACTAAGGATACATATTTAACTAATGATATTATTAATAAATGAGAACTATTAAACTAAGGATATTTAAACTTTAGAATATACATAAATATATTTTTTAATATATAAAAAAAACCATAAAATAAAATATTATTTTTTTAAACCTTTTAACTGTTTTTAAAACCTTTAACTTATGTGTATTTTTGATATTTTATTTTTTAATTAAATTTTCTTGAGGTCTATATAATTAATATGAAATTGTAAGTGATTATTTTTGTGTATTGTATTATTATTGTATATTAAGTGTGGTTGTAGTTGTATAGCTTTGTATTGTGTTTTTTACGTTTTGTTTATTTACCTAATTATTTTGTTTTAATTTTGATTATATTTTAATTATTTTATTTATTTATCTTATCTCAAATTTTATTTACATGATGAATGGCATTATGGGGAGTTTTTTTAAAAATATTTATATTGTTTAACAATTTAAAAAAGTAATCTATATGAATATACATTTATAGTAACATTTTAACTAATTTATATTGTGTTTTTTTGGTGACGGAGTGTCTGATGTTTTTGTAATTGTGTGGTATGGTAAGTGTCGGGGAAAGGGGTATACTTTTACTGAGAGGAAAGTATTGCCAGTGTTCTTATTATTGGCACAAATAGGATCCCTAAGGCATTGGACCTGACGAACCCATACCCCTGAAGTTGATACACCATATATCCTCATTAATTTCAATTACTGTTGGCTACTCTGGTTATAATTGTAATGATTAAATATATCGTATTTTTATAAGTGTATTATTCTAATAGGTTACTAAATAATTAAATTTTATTTATAATTTGTTTTTTAACATATATTTTTGTATATATTTTGTGTATATATTTTATATACATATATATTATTTTACTAACTTTAACTCTAAATATTTTATTTATTTTTATTTTACTTTTAATATAATTTTCTCCTCATAATTGTCGTATAGGAAAGTGAAATAGGTAAACGACTAGATAAGCATAGCGCTTCTTCGTTTACCATGGTCATACCTAAATTCTGATTATTATTATTATATATATATATGTACCGTGAACACGTAATACCTAAGGGTCAGAGTGTGCACGTGACTTATAACCGATATTGATGAGGTATGGTGCGATGTGGTGAGCACGAAAGTATTCTTATTAAAACCATAGTCCCCCGTAAACAATGCGGAATCTAGATATGAACTACCGAATACAATGTTTAGAATGGAGGTATTACTGATATTTAGACTTTATATAATAGAGTATGATGATACTACGAATACTATTAATTCATAAGGCGTTGGATTAAAATAACTACTACTTATATCATGTGTCATCGTATTTATGACTATGTGAAATGTTAAAATTTGTTGTGAAATGTTTTACTATGTGAAATAATACGGGTTATTCGAATACATATTATTATACATATTACAAAACTGCACCTGTGCACTGTACGGCGTATGTATGTGTATTCAGTGTATGCTGCACTAAACTGAAGCATGGTGGCATTATTGGATTAATAAAAATTAAGTTTAAAACAATTTTAAATTAAACATTATTTATTTTACAATACTAATTTATGTATGTATTTAATAAATTACCACAATATTTAAGGCTACATTTTTTGTAATTAATGTAATCTATAATAAATATGTTATTTATATATTTATTATAATTATATTCATTACAATTTATATTATTTGTATTATATTTATAATATTTATCATCATTTTAACATCATTATTCTATGTAAATAATTTTTAAATTAAAAAAAACTGACTTATCTTGTTTAAAATAACACTAATACACTATCGACTTTTCGAAATGATCGATACGTCTACTTAGACTTATACGATTAATTAAATACAATGTAAGACATAAATTAATATTCTATTTATCAGAAGATGAATGTATTCCATCATATATGTATACATATTTATTTATATACATTAGATGTCTAATATATATTTATAATAATTATTTATAATAATTTATTAATCGTACGATTACTAATATTCTTTTAGAGAAGCATAACTATAATAGGACTAGTTATTAGAGAAATACAAGCGCTATACAAAACCCATTAGTGTATTAACAACCTAACTGCGTCAAGTTTATAGATACGTACCCTACCGTAATAATGATAGATTGTCGGAGTATGATATATCATATCCCGACAAGCCTATATGCTCTACGTTGAATAACTAATGTAAAGATAATTAGTTACATTCAGTTTATTAAAACAAGGAATGTAAGAATAATACGAAGATAAACAGAATTTTAAGAAATGGTTAAAAATACAATAAACGTTATTGGCATTATCGAACCAAATGTAGGACACGATGAATGAATACACTACATTATGTATTACATATTCATTATAACTTAGTTAGTAACACATAATACTTCATCGCGAGGTTTAGGAATACACATGGACGTATAGGTTAATAACAAATTATCAGAAGTGATGGAAAATGGAACGGTATTACTATTATATTGAACTTCAATGGGAATCCTAATACTACTATAATAGTAATTATTAGCGAGGCAAAATAAGCACCAATTATATAGAATATTATAATATCTTACTTTAAACAACTTTATATATTATTTTATATAATATTAATGTGAGTCAGTATTATTATATATAATACATTGAGGACGATCTGATAAATAATATGCTATTAATTGTTGGTGCTTTACCTCTGATACCATAAATATAAAGCTTAGTGATTAACATATTATAATTGAGCGTATCAAAGGATTTACGTAAATATATTGAAACAGTAGTTTGTAGAGTTGAATATATAATAATATATTCAAAATAGCATATATATATAACTATTCCATATTTGTTAGGCATGCCATTTTTTATGAAACACATAGTATTATTGGATATGTGTTTATACGGGGTGTTGATACGTTTCGATGTTATATCAGAAGATTTTTTAAACTATTTTACTTCTAAAACAATTATATATAATATATCTAATATATATATATAATCAAAAGTAGAAATAAATATGACGAAACTATCCAACAATAATCCATATACTTATTATCAACCACTTACTGACTATACCTGACTATACACTTTTTATATATCCTGCTGATGATGATATTTATACTCTTATCAACCAAACTAATTCATCTTCAATACTGTCCCCATAACTTTACTTAAAACAATTACTCATGTAATTACTCCAATAATACGACAATTACTTACTGTCTTTATACAAATTAATACAATACTACAACATATATGTGTGTGTATATAATTATTAATGTTATATTTAACAAGGTCGTTCATGGTTTAGTGGTAGAGTGTTTGCTTTGTATGCGCAATGTTCCGAATTCGAATCTTGTTAGATGTTCTGATTTTGTGGATATAATGTGGATAGCTCAGTTTCCGTTGGATACTCGGCCCACATTTCTTCATCTATATTCGATACGTAATTAATTGAAACGAGGTGGTGATGTGGTGATGATAACTCCAATCCAGCGGCTCCCCATGTTGCGGATAGGGGATATAATGATAGATGCCATTAGATATAATGGTTAGATGCGAATAACGAATAAGCGGTGCCGGAAAAAAGCAGGTTTACCCTTTGGCAAGGAAAGGTATCTGTTTAGCCACCTGAGCAGGGTTAATTTAATGTGTAAGGAGTAGCGACCGCACATTTTATTCAGCTACCGAAAGTAAACATGACTACTCTTCAAACAACAATTTCATCCCGCTTCGCTCGTCGTGCGGAACAAGGAGCGCATCCTGCAATTCCTACTCAGGTTGAAATCGAAAAATTAACTACTGAGTCATACTCAAATTTAAATTTAAATTCAAAGCCTAATTCTAATTAAAATTCAATACAAAATAATTCACTCATTAAGACGAAGAGGGATATCCGTATTGCTACTTTCAATATACGAACTATAAAAAAGGAAAGTACAATTTCAGAACTTATTGCATCTGCAATAACAACAAATCACGATATAATCGGCCTACAAGAACATAAGCTTATCCATGACGTGGTAAGGAAAATTCACTAGGAGATTGTCGTCTGATAACTTGCTCATTATGGAAAAATAACGTAAATGCAGCTACCGGTTTAATTGGAATACTTCTAAACAAACTTTCATATAATGCTTTAGAAAATGTCGATATAGTATCCTAAAGAATAATTATAGTTAATTTTAATGGAAATCCACAAACATCAATCATAGTACACTATAACATATATGTTATAGTCCAACAAATGTATGTGATCCAACTGAAATTGAAAACTTTATGAAAATCTAACCTCTACCACAAGACAAATTCCAAAACACAATAGTTTAATCATAGAAGGCGATTTTAATGCTCATCTAGGTATTCAAGATGGTTTCAAGTTCGCACTGAATGCAGATTATTCATCATGCATGATGAATCAAATATAAATGGAATTTCGCTCAAAGATTATAAAGATTATAAAGAATATTCTAGAAAATAATTTATTATGTCTAAACACACTTTATCAAAAAAGAAAGTGTCAACTATGGACACACCTGTTACCAAATGGAAATAAACTTCAGCTTGATTACATAATGATAAATAAAAATTGGAAAAATAATAGCAAAAACTGCAGAGATTGTTGCTCTTATAAAATCGTAGTATCAGACCATGGCATAGTAACTGTACATTTTAAATTAATCCTAAGATCAAATAAAAGGAAGACAAATAAAGCAGAAAATCCTGATTGGACAAGTCTTAACAAACCTGATATCCAAAATAGATTTGTGAATGAAGTCAGAAACAAGTTAGATTTACTTAAAGGTAAAAATTCCAACATATCAACCAATATCATATATGAAAATTTCGAAAATTCGTGTAGAGAAATTTAAAGATATAATACCGATTAAAGAGAAATTAAAAAAGAGAACACATTGGGAGAATCAAGATGTATATTTTAAAAGAAAAAAATCTACATGAAGATGCACAATTAAAAATCTCTTGTTCATCTGAAGAAAATACCGAGTCTTATAATTTGGCACAGAAATTATTCTATGATACATACTATACAGAGAAGAAATCTACCTTCAATCGAAAATAGATGAAATCAAGATAGAAGTATCAAACAAAAAGTCATCTATGGCTGAAAGAAGTAGCTGACTTAAGTATCCGGAAAGCAGTTAATGATGTTAGTGGAAGAAAAAGAGCAATAAAGCTAAGATAAAAGAAATAAGAGGAGAAGAAAGAATAATTGTGTGGTTTAATCACTTCAAAGATCTTCTAGGAATCCACCTGAAATAACCGTTTCAGCTATATACAAAATTACAAATATTTAAACATAGAAACTGCTATTATTGTATAAGGTATGAACTATTAAAAGCAATAAGCACTATAAAAAAAGGAAAGGGATGCGGACTGGACGAAATCCCTATAGAAATCTGGGAAATAAATTAATTTCAAGACTTTTTATTAATCGGTTGCAATAAAGTATATAACAAGATCCAATCGATATATGGAATAAGGATTGTATAATACCTTTACCAAATAAGGTAGATCTGAGCTCTACAAACAACTATCGTAGCATTACTTTAACATGCATAGCTGAAAAGATATACAATCTAATGTTACTAAATAGAATAAGACCCGAGGTAGATATTATATTACGAAAAAATCAGAATGGTTTAGTCTACTAATAGATCTACCTCTGGGTGAATACTTACGGTTAGAAGAATTAGCGAAGGCGTAAATGCAAACAAATATTACAGCTACACTCCTTTTCATCGATTTCTCCATACATTTCTTTCGATTCCATACATATAGGAAAGATGGCAGAGATACTCAATTCGTACGGTATATCAGATGATAGTATAAGTTATATCATGATAACATACAAACATATTAAATCTATTGTGAGAACTAACGATGGTGATACTGAATTTATAAACATCTCGGGTGGAGTTTTGTAAGCTAATAGGATACATAATATACCTATACTTTCCCCTTTTCTTTTCATAATTGTTCTTGACAATGTTTTGAAGAAAGCATTAGACCGAAATAATGATAATGGGTATAGGTATCTCATTGAGAAAAGGAGTAAAATATATCCAGCAATACAAATTACAGATGTGGACTATGTGGATGATCTATCTATAGTAACCGATGAAACAAATGAAGCAATAATAATTTTACATAAAAGTGAACATGCTGCAAAATAAATTGGGCTATCTATAAATACTGGAAAGACGAAATTCATCAGTATAAATCAAGGAATAAATGAAGTTGTAAAAAACCTAAACGGTAAGAATATTAAAGAAGTTTCTGACTTTAAGTATTTTGGGAGCTACATCCAATCAACAGATAAATTTATCAATATCAGATTAGATAAAAGATGTGCAGCCTTAAATGAGATTAACTATATATGGAAATCTAGACTACCTGATAATATGAAAAGAAAAGATGAAAAGACACCTTTTCAGAGCAACTGTTGAGTCTTTGTTAATATATGGTTCTGTTAGATGGAATCTAACAAAAGCGCTTGCAAAAAGGATCAATGGAAATTATACTCGAATGGTGCGTGCCGTCCTAAATAGATATTGGAAAGATCATCCAAACAATAAATATATATACGTAAATATACCGGACATTTATAAGACATCACAGATTGCGTTTTTCTGGGCACTGTTGGAGTTTCAAATTGGAACTGGCATTCAGATGTCATAATCTGGCAACCTACTCATGGTAACATAAATATAGGTCGACCTCGCAGGACCTACGTCGATCAGCTAGTGGATGATACACTCTGTGATGTAAACGAAATAAAAAAGGCGATGGAAGATAGATATTGTTGGAGGAAGATAGTCAAAAATTGCCGATCAAGCTCGAAATGGTAAGGTAAGGTATATAATTATGAATACTGCAGTATTTGACTATAGTTGATGTGATTATCATTTACATGTTTATTAATTATAACATTATATATATGTATATATATATATATGACATATTATATAATACAAATTATAAAAATAATATATTTTATTGTTTATTTGATTAATTTACAACATTCAAGCTCTTCTTTGTTGACGCGAGGGAACAGCTGTAGATGTGTGGTAGTATATAGATTATAGAATATTTACAATACATAATAACAGGTATGTAAACTAATTAAAATATGAATAATTATATACTCTAATTATAAATATTATTATACGTAGTAAAATAGCATATAGTTCAGATAATATATTTTTATACCATTTACACTCATATATATATATATAAATATATATATGTGTGTGTGTATGTGTGTATATGTGTGTGTGTATTAATGTACTAACGTTGAAGTATGCTTGAATCATATGCAGTTACTGTATAATTATAGATACATTAATACTATGGCATTATATATATATATATATAACGTTAACCCTGGATATAATCATGAACGCTCTCTTGAGGCGGTATATAATGTTTAAAATAATTAGAATTTCAAAGATATGTATGATTACATAAATAACTAATAGGTATTGCTATATCTATATCGTTTATGTATACATAGTGTATACTAGTGATGTAAATGATACTCAAATCTAAAGCATGATGCAGTGTCTCAGTTAATCTAAGTCTCAACTCGGCTCGGGCTCGTTTTATTAGAGTATCGGCTCGGCTCGGGCTCGTTTTTTTAAATAACCAAAAGTCTCGGCTCGGCATCATTTACACCATTAGTGTGTACTGTATACACGTAGCTATAACATATATTACTGTTATTGTTATCGAATAGAGTAGCGAAAATTAAGGTTGCAAATAATGCCAGCAGAATGCAGTGTGCTATGTGTATACCGCACTATTGTAAACATGGCATACTACAGGGCGCGCTTTTAAATGTGCTTTATTACCTAGTGTAATTTCTATTAATTGGTTCGAGAATTTAATTTCTATTAAAGAGATGTGTAGTGTCGACATGTGCGCAGTTGCATGGCATATGCCTCAGTATAATATTACGTAGGCTACCTACTAGTGATGTAAATGAATAGCAGTCAGTATTCGCTGTATACACATTCAACTACTCGGTGTTTAGTTGTATATCACTATTCGTTATAATTATTTGTGTAATCCGAGAAAAATAAATACAATTTCTATAATATTTTATTAACTATTATGATAATTATAATTATAATAATGAATAATTATTCATGACAACATTTCATTTATAAGTATTCTTAAATATAAATGATAACATATATATATACATATATAAAAATATATATACACATTTATACCGGTATATATCTATAATGTATTGCATATATATATATATATATATATATATATATATTAACAAACTCGTCATGATGGAATCATTTATGTTTGCTAAAAATATTATATAATATAAATTAACACATAATATTAATATTATTAACTTATATAAATAAAACCTATATATATATAAATCAGATTTAATAATCTTACCCAAATGGTATATAATTATGGATAAATAATTTATCAAGCTTCTCATATCATCATATATTAATATATTAATCCATAATTGTGATATGAACTATAAAATTGTTAAATTATCATAAATAAGACATTTAAAAAATATATAAAACATACGAATATAATTTTAATATTTTACTAGTAAATTCTATTTAATAAATAAAAATAAAAGTAGAATGTAACATAACTCACTAATAATAAATATAAAATTTAATTTATTATTTTTTATAAAATTTAATTCTCTTGTAAGAATACAATACTTAGACAAATAAATAGGGAAGCTAAATATAATGCATTTATGAACATGAATACAAGTATAAAGTTGTGCATAAGGAATAAGTCAATGTTTTATTATTATCTAGATAA
Source organism: Osedax fenrisi (assembly GCA_964019155.1). Taxonomy (NCBI): domain Eukaryota; kingdom Metazoa; phylum Annelida; class Polychaeta; order Sabellida; family Siboglinidae; genus Osedax; species Osedax fenrisi. Next base: position 17,638,407 of record OZ025241.1, read on the forward strand.
CATTAAAATTCAGTGAAATGTTATATTGTGTACTACATGTGCACATAATTTAGATAATTACAGTAAATTGGTAGATAGATAACTGCCTGCGTGGATAAGTTGTCAGACCTAAGGCGTCAGACACACAGACAGTAGGACGTGGGACCCACGTCGTGGGTTCAAGCCCCGTTCGGAAAAATAATATTTGTCTTAAAATAACATTTAGAAGTGATATTATATAATTGTGTAAACAGTATTGATCGGCTCTTGTTAAAAGCATGGATGCCTTGATATGATAAAGACTCGAAGGGACACTAGATCTATATGGTTATGAGTACAAATGTTATCTAAGTTCTTGGATGGGATGGGACTCCACCGATATAACATTATTTTATTATAGTGGAGTTTCATTTTTTTTTTGGTGGTGGTAACTTTTTCAACATGTATTATATTGGCTGGAATTGCATATATGGGACGATACAATTATTATATATATATATGTGTGTATACTTACAAAATTGCATCGCCATTGAGTCATTCATTTGAGCTGTAATATAATATAAGTTATATTGATATGTTGATATATTATATCAAATGAAAAAAAGTATGCACATATATATATACAGTATAAGCCAACTCTATCGACAGCCATATGTATCGATAAATTAGTTATAACGACAAATTAACATATATTTGTTGGAATTGCCATCTAATACATTCCAAAGAATATCTCGTATATCGATAAAATATGACTAAATTTTTTTGAATTTTACATCACGTGTATCGACATTATATAATTATGACGCAGTTTTAGTATGGTATGTATAATATAGATATTAGAGCATATTAATAAACTATGTGCTATGTATATTATCAAATACGTTATGAAGATGTGAAGACTGGATCTTTGTAATATCGTGGACTCACTACAATATATATAGGTAGACTATCGCATATATGCGATTATATGTGTAATGCACACTGTGAATGTGCACATGAGCATATATACATGCTCATGTATGTACACATATATGTAATCGAATAATCGAATACTCTCGATAAGTAATATCTTAAAATGACCAACATTGTTTAATTGCAATTAATAATATTTAATTATACAATACATTGGATATACGTGGCGAATATATCCACTGTGTTGCATTGTTGAGTGAATTATTCTATTGTATATTTCTATCATTCTACCTTATAGTAATTCGATACATGTCATATATATCCATATATATACATGACTTTAGTTAGCTATAATTTATAGTACTATTATAATCGAAAATATATTGAATATTTCATTTCAATTAAAATATTTAATTATAATTAATTAAAATCAAATATAGCCTCAACGGGGGGTTTAAACCCAGAACCCTGAATACTAGGCTTCCCCATAAACATTAATTAATACAGAGGATATAATACATGTATATAATTAATTTATGATATAAAATACATAATATATATATATATATATATATAATGAATTAATGGGTTAATTTACAAACATTGACACATATGGGAATCCATCATATTGCCTATAAAATATATAACATTATATGTATAAAAATAGCATATATAATTATTTATAGGTATACATTTATATATATATATATAGGTATATAAATATCATATTATTATTGCATTAAGTTAATTTTATATAAGTTCAAATACATATTCTATGCGGTTACAATCTGAGTTATTAGACTGTACTATTACATATCCGATTACACCAGGCAAAATAGTTTCAATACAATATAATTCAAAGCAATATTTTTAATTTTAGAATTTAAAATGTAATATATATGGGAAAGTCTTCGATAAATAAGAGAGCAAAAAGACCCCCTCTTGTATCACAGTAACTATAAGAGAAATAAAAAAGTTTCCTATACACAAAATATTACAAATTTAATAAATATTTTGTTTTAAATAATATTCTATCCTACTATTGTTATTAATAATATCAAATTTGATAAAATGTAATAATCTGGTCTTACATTTTAAATCATTGTAAATACTTTATTAATTAAAAGAAAATTCAAGGCATAATATTGTAGATCAATTAAATGTTTATAAATAATATAAAAATAATTTAATTTTAATCCTTAACACCCAAGATATCTTACTTATATGATATGATTGTCCTACTACCGACACCCTAAATTACCCTATATATTTACGCTTTTGTTTAAGTAGTGTGAGAGTATAGCAGGCGATGTCGAGGCTAAGGATGGATTTATTAATGATTATAGCGTGGGAATCAAAGGTAGTTGAAAGAGTGGTAAGTAATTCTTCGGAGGAGTTATGTGGGAAGGATAGGAATTCTTCAGGAAGTAAATTCATATAAATAAATAGATATTGATGAATACATATTAACAAAAATAATTAAATGTAAAATATAATATATTCTAAAGAGAATAAATGCCAATTGGAATATTTCTATTAAATAGTAAAACTAAAATATTTCAAATGTGTACATTATAAAGAATACAATAAAATAAATAAAACATTTCTATTCCCGAGTAATTACTTCATCATGTTTAAAATAAATTAAAGCAAATAAAATATAATAAATATAATTAAGTATATACAAGTAATTTAAAATATTAAATAATATATATATATAGTGATAAATATATAAAAAAGATATGTAAGATATAATATAAAATAAAGTAGAAATCAGTTATATTCGGCATTTGATATATCGAAATATAATTGTATTTTAATCTTCTAGTGAACGTATTTATATTATTGAACAATTTAAATTTGTTTCAAGAATATTCCATAAAAAAGGACCATTACAATTTTCCATATATACATTGTTTAGAAAATATGTTTGATAATGATTGGTGTACAATTATTAATAATCCTAAACATAAATTTTAGAGTATTTAATTTTACAAAATTACATTAAATTTCAAGATATTCAGTATTTTAGCATATTTATCTGTATTACATCTATTTGAAATATTGAAAATAGCTTATGGATTATGTTGTATAATAATAAATCTATTTAGAGTATATATATATATATATATATATATTTATATATATATATATATATATATATAATTATATATATATATATATATATATATATATATATATATATATATATATATATATATATATATATATATATATATTTATATATATATATATATATATATATATATATATAATTATATATATATATATATATATATATATATATATATATATATATATATATATATATGTGTGTGTGTGTGTAGTATACCATAGAGTATTGCAATAATTTAGATGAGGTAGACAAAATGTATTATACATTAGTTTTAATGATTTTATAGTAAGCGAATATTTTGATTTATGTATAATCGATACAACTTTAGAATGCTTAATTACTATATTATCTAAATGTTTTTTTTTTCCAATTTAATTTCTCATCTATATAAATCACTATATATATCCCTATATATGTAATCTATTAATTATATTATAATTTATATGTAAAACAACATTATGTATATATTTTTTATCATTAAACTTATCATGTAATAGAATATAATATGATTTATCTATGTTAATAATTAGGTTATTTTCTGATAACCATATATTTAATTTATTAAGTTCATTATTCATGGCTAATTTAAGAGTATTAGCATCTTTATATTTAACAATTAAATTAGTATCGTCAGCGAATAAAATAGGAATAGAAGAATTAAAAATAATATGTAAATCATTTAAAAATATATTAAAAAGTAAAGGACTCAAAAAAACACTTCCAAAACCATAATTTTCCATTTTAAGTATCAATAATTTATGATATATTGTATGAAAGGTTTACATATATCAGTTGATAACATAGATGATAATACTTTACTTTCCAAATATGAAGTAATATTTTCCATAAGATATTTTAAAACATCATTTGTACTACTATTTTGCCTGAATCCAAATTTAGATCAATTAATTTTAGAAAATATATTCATGAATTTATTCATTCGATTTATAATTATCTTTTCAAATATTTTGGAAAATTGTGATAAAAGAGAAATTTGTCAATAGTTACCTTGTAAAGTTTTGTCGCCTTTTTTTAAATAAAACAATAACTTGACTTTTTTAAAGTATATTTGGGAAATTACCTTATATATATTTATATATGTATACATTAATTAACCTGTTATCATTGTAGGTTTCGCATAATCTATAACATAATTAGTAAGTTTATTTTTAAGACAAAGATATCGTAAAATAATATGTAATATAAGAAATTCATATTGTATTATATATTATATAATTTCATATCTCGACACTATTATTGAATAAGAAAGTTGGGTATATTAATATGTTCCCTTAAACTCCCTTAAATATGATAGAATCTGTATTAAATCATAACAACTAAAATAATGGTAATTCTCGTCTTTATTATTATTATTATTATTATTATTATATTTATTAATTATTTGTTGATTGTATAATATATACGTTATGTTTAGTCTATATTATGATACAATTAGTATGGCGTACAATACATTTAGTATATAATACAATATATAACTATAGTAGATGAGTCTATAGAGCCTACCGGTTAATATCGAAGTTTTGTTTTGTCGTACTAACATGTTAGCTAGGTTATATATGCAAGTTCTACCTATCTGTTGGCTCAGATGCACGTGCACTTGTATCTTATCTATCTTATCTATCTTATCTATCTGATATATGTGATCTAGCTTGTAAGTGTTATCGCTATCTAACTAGTAGATTTGATATATATCTATGCGAACTATTTGAAAACTCAGCTAAGCTATTTTGTAGATGATAAACTCCACATGTATTACAACCGTTGCATTACAACCGTTGCCTTAGTAATATGGCCTACTCGATAATATGTTTACTAGTAAGACTGTACGGACATCTGCGTATGGAACACCCATATAGTGTGGCTGTACATGGTTAGCATGAAGGCAGGTGACTTTAACTAAATATATATATATATATATATATATATATTACTCATAATGATCCTTCTAACGTATTTTACTTTTTGAAATTATTTTCTTCCCACCGACGAACATACAAATCAAAGCGACGATCAGAATAATAATGGACATTTGTGCTAAAAATGATGAGTAATTTATATATTCTCTATTTATTAATCGGTATCAGTAACAATAATGTATATATATATATATATATAAATTCATTATTATTATATATATATATATATATATATACATGATGATAATGATGATATAACGTTTATTATAATGCTGGGACTAAAATAGGGACATGTAGACCCATTCGCTCATGCCGGAAGAACATAATAATAAGATAAAAATAATACGGTATGTTAATGATTATATTAAACAACATTATGAAATACATTTTATTATAAATATAATACTAATAACCTCTATGTTCTTTGTTTGTATTGTTTTTATTATCTATAAAGACATAATTATTTATTTATTATCGAAAAAAGTAATGTATTTTGGATAATTATCAATCCATCGAACTATTGTAATATTAATAATCAATAATTCGTTATTTCATCGAATCAATTATTATTATTGATATTATAATTAGATAAATGTAAAGTAGTCTAATATTTATTAAAAATATCACACACACATATATATATATATATATATATATATATGAATGTATATGTGTATATGTGTGTATTTTAGTATATACTTTAAGTATATTAATATATTCGTATATGCATATACACACATTATTTAATAGAAATAGTGACCGATAGTTGAAACAAGTGTGTGATCGTAAATAATCAATATATTCAATACTCTCTATACATTGATACGTTAGCACAGTTAAGTAAGAGTGTATTATTTGATAGGTTAATTAAGTTCTGTAGTTTGTATTTAGAGTGTATAGGAACGTACACTGTACTTCGTTACGTACCTTACTTTTTAAGTAGGAGTTATATAGCCATTAACACTATTGTTCTGAAGTGTATTCAATAGAATATGGGCGATTTAGTGAAAAGATGATACAGGGAAGAGTACGGAGATTTCGATAATTGAAGCAGAGACTGATCTTAGTATTCTTTTGTTTGTATGTATGGAAATAATATATACTATATACAAAGTGTATTATATTAAACATTAGTAGGTAGGTATGAGCATGTAAATGAAGCTCTGGATTTAAAAATAATTCATCGACGTTTTGAAAGGAAATGGGATGTGGGTGTTAATTTAGAAAATCAATATATGATCTCTCAGGATGCATTTATTATTTATTATCAATCTTCACATTATATATTTCGTTAGTGATAAAAGTAAGCCGTGTCAATAGTGAAGTTTAGTAAGTACTTCATACGATACCAGTATTATTAATTTATGCTTTTTAATATGGGATTTATATGTGTTTTATTTGGATAAATTATGTTTATATTGTTTATTTATTTATAATAATTTAGAGTCTATATTTCTAGTGGAATCAAATGTAAATGGAATCAAAGTGGAATCTAAAGTAAAATCTAAGTTTTTTATTATAGTGCTATTTTTGATATCGAGATCTGAGTCGGAAATAAATATATATATATATATATATATATATATATTTGAATATATTATTTGAATATATTATCCTATACAGGATTAACTTGTGATGTATTTTTGAATAGTATGCATTCAGTTTTGTTAGTATTTAATGTAAAAAAGTTGTTACTAAAGTATGTATTATAATATCAGTAATTAATAATTACTAATTATATGATTAATTATGAGAGTTGCATTCAATTTCAATGGTATAATGTCAGTATAGAAATGATTATAATGGTCGTAGGTATGGCGTGTACATCATAGTGTTCGTATAATCCTATAGTGTATTATAATATTATAACTAAATGATATTACAATTATATTATAATATTATATTACGATATCAGACGTATACATTTATAATAGTATATGACCAAGGGTGCTTCACTGAGGTAGACATTAATGTGTACATTAAGGTAGACGCTTCACTAAGGTAGACAAACTATAGGGCAGTATTCAGGTATAGATAATAGGCACAATACACAATTAGTTTAGTTATATGCATTAGTGCTTCTTATATTCGCTTAAGTTTAATGAACAATAGCTTAATATCGATGGTAGTATATGCTGAAGAGAGGCTGAGAAATATAAATATAACATAATTATTTATTATAATGATGTATATGTTTAATTAAAGCAGTAGTAATATATATATATATATATATATATATATATATATATATGTATAAGTATATGAAACTAACTTTGGCCATTATCTATTATAAAGTATAGGTATATATTTATTTAAAGTTTATGAATTACTACGAAAATATAAATATCAATATAAATATAAATATATATATACATACCAATTTGTTTAAAGTTTCTTATCAATGGCGTTGTAACATGTTGAATAGGCTTTAATATCATTTTAAAATAATTAGTTTTAGAAATATATATATATATATAATATATTAGTTCAAATAATCACAATATATGACATTATTATTCACATACAAAATTAATAATTAAACAACATAATTTAATATCTTAATATGTCATATAAGTTAATGACAATATTTTTTATTTTTTAATAATATTTAACGTATATATAAATGTGTTATTATTTATAAATTAGTATTATATAGAAATGTATTTGATATATATATATATTTATATATAGACGCTAATATTATATTTATGAAATATATTGATGTTATATATAATATATGTAATAAATATATTTAAAATTTTTCCTATTTAGTAGGCTTCGAAGTCATATGCAAATGGAAATGATAACTAACGACCTTAGTTATAACCACACGTAAGCGAGTACTAACACACACACATACGCATGCGAGTACCACTAATAAGCACACACATAGACATGCGCATACGAGTTACACTAATAAGCACACACACACATGCGCATACGAATTCCGATACCGAACACATGCGCGCCCGTAAACATCCCTATTGTTATAGGAAACACACCTTCAAAATGTTAATTAAACAAAATTAAAATAGATAATATATAGAAAATAAGTTCTATAATCATTTATATAAATGATACATATTTACATATGTACTTCATTTCAAATACATATTATACCTAAATTCTAAATATTTATGAGTATAAATGATGTTATAATTATGTATAAATACTAAATCAGTATTTCTTATAATTGCATGGCAATATTTCAATAAATTGGATAGCTGTTTTCTCAGAATGTACATTTTTTGAATATCACTGTACTACAAAATCCGGAACATTTTTTCTATTCAATAAAATTTGCGATAATTTCAGTATATTTAGATAACATTCAATTGCATAATAATTACGTTTTTAAATATAATCTAATAGCCTCAATTTTATTTCTGTTTTTCTTATTTTTTTTGAATTACTCCATTTAAAAAGAATTGTATATGATAAAAAAACGTAATTATGATAGTATTAAGTAATATTAATACATCTACGAAAAAATATTTAAAATATTCCTAGCTGGAGATTTTTAAAAACTGGTTATTTTCATCGCTATATACATGTAAGCCCGTGAACACAGTAAAAACTAAAAGTTCATTAGACACATTCAGAGTCTAATGAACGTTTAATATTATACAATTTAACATAAACGTTCATGAAATATAGTTGTGTAATGAACGTTTATCAACGGTGTATAAACGTTCTTTAGACATTTGAATTCCAATGAATTTTAATATAATTTATATTATTAAATACATAATTATTTAAAAAAAATTCTTGCCAATAATATTAATGTTCGCCTAGATTATTTATTTGAATATAGATACAATATTATATTTTAACTTTTCTTTATTTTGTTAAATTGATTTAATTTAACAATAATGGAATTAAGTGTCAATTATTATTTTATTTCTATATTTAAGTTGATATTATTATTTAATAAATAAAGTTACTATTTTAAAATCATAAATTCTTAAGTATCTATGTTATTTTGATATCATCATAATTTCATTTATGTGTCAACTTAATTATAATAATCAACAATAATTATAAATAAGATCCCTTACGGTGGAGTGTCGACGCCGATAGGGCGCGTCCCCAGGTTTCGGATAGGGGAATGACCTCTATAGTGGGTTAGCTGCGAACTAAAATAAACAGCCGCGGACAAAACGACACACCTGTTGCCTTGCAGGAACCCATTGGATTGGGAAAGGCTAAGGGAGAAAACCCTGACAGAAACCGGGAACGAGAGGTTCTCTTAGGCGGTCACTAATCATTCTGTTTAGTAGCCGGCACCTTTCACCTAGAATGTCCTTGAGCAAGTGTCTAGGTTAAACTGCCTCAACAAAAACACATGAATACAAATACAAGAATGGCCCTCAGTCCCGGGCAAATAGAGGGTGCGAATAATCTCCCGGTTAGGACGGCTACATGGAACACTAGTACACTAATTGATAATGATACTATTGACTTATTAATAAATGAAATTGAACGAATGGAAATTGATATAATTGGCATAACTGAGACCCACTGGACAACAGATATACCTACGATATGGGAGAAAGATGAACACGTCATCATTCACTCGCCACGACAAGACGGCATACACAGGCAAGGTGTCGCTTTAATACTGAATAAAAAACTAAGTGAGCACATGATTAACTATGAGTGTATATCAAGCAGATTATTGAAGGTTACCATAGAGATTAGATCAGATAGAATAACATACTTCGTTGTGTACGCTCCAGACTCTAGCTACGAAGATACATATGTAGAAGAATTTTGTGGAACGTTACAAGATGAGATTAACACCCTTCCACCAAGTGAACATATTGTACTACTAGGTGATTTTAACGCATCAGTAGGAAGCCAAATGCAAGACATCTGGCCAGAAGTAGTTGGGAGATATGGTGCAGGAAAACACAATGAACGAGGTGTTAAACTACTTCAATTCTGTGCAATAAACAATCTATTTATAGCAAACACAATATTTAAGCACAAAGAAAGGCGAAGATACACATGGACTTCACCAAAACATACAGAGATGCAAATTGATTTTATTATAATGTCTAAGAAACTAAAATCTACTCTTAAAAACTGCAGAACCAATAACTCTGCCGAAATAGGGTCAGATCACTCACTTGTCATAGCAAACTTAGTTATGAAAAAACCAAATAAAATGAAACATATAGCAAAAAAATCACTAAAACGTTATGACACCGATAAACTGCAAAGCAAGGAAACATCCAAAAAGTTTGCTTCGATAATAGGAGAAGGATTTGCTAACCTATTAGACGATGAGATGACTCCAGATGAATTTTACATTAAATTCAAAAAAATCGTACATAAAACAGCTGAAAAAGAAATCGGACATAAACGACATAACGAAATCCCCGGTCTCTCAAGCGAGGTAAAAGACTTATGTGCAAAACGAAGAAGCGCTAAAATAATGATGTTACAAAACCAGTTTAATGAAGAGTATACAAATAACTATAGAGAATTAAATAAAAGAGTAAAAGCAGAAGTAAAAAAACAAAAGAATAATAATTTAAGTGACAAAATATCTGAAATGGAAGAAAATTTTAAAAAGAATAATACACATAAACTATTCAAACAAGTTCGTGAACTAGAAGAAAATAGATACAGATCTATATGTGCTATGAAAGACTCCCAAGGTAATCTAAAGACGAAAAAGCAAGATGTATTGCATATCTGGAAAACTCACTTTGAGAAACACCTAAACACACAATTCAAACACGACGAAAATGCTCTGCAAGAATTTGACTCAGTAGATGTTAATAATAAAAACATACCGCCAATAACTGAACAAGAAGTTAAGTACTCAATAAAACAGCTATCCAACAGAAAGTCACCTGGGGTTGATGGAATAACTTCTGAATTGATAAAAGCTGGAGGTGAAATTATGACTAAAACATTAACAAACCTGTTTAATAAAATAATTGTGACAGAGAATCCACCAAATGACTGGTCTAAGATGAAAATAACACCAATCCACAAAAAAGGTGACAAACTGAATGCCGCAAACTATAGAGCCATTGCATTATTACCAATACCAGGTAAAATATTCTGCAAAATATTGATGAACAGATGCTCGCACATAATTGAATCATCAATGAGTGACTCTCAATTCGGTTTTAGGCCTGGTAGAGGAACCACGGATGCAATATTTATTATAAGGCAGTTGATCGAGAAAGCAAAAGAGCACCAAATACCGCTCCATTTCCATTTTATTGACTTTAAAGCAGCATTTGACACTATTTGGAGAGATGCACTTTGGAAGATGCTGCTTAAGATAGGTATTCCAAATAAACTTGTCAAAATAATAAAAAATCTATATGATAAAACGGAATGCTCCATAATAGCTGGAGGAGAACTATCTGACTGGTTCCCAGTTAATATTGGCGTGAGACAAGGCTGTATTATGTCACCAAGTTTATTCAACATATTCCTGGAATATGTAATGAAGGGTGTTAAAAGTTTGAACCGTGACTTTCAATTAAACGAAAATATGTCTGTTGATATCAGATACGCAGACGATACGACACTCATATCTGCTGTATTCGAAAAACTGCAATTATCTACATTGGAACTTGAACAAGCTTGTCAAAAATTGGGTTTGAAGATAAATCCTCTTAAATGCGCAATAATGACACCAGATAGCAATGCTGAAATTGAAATCGACAACAACGTGGTTCCCAAAGTTTCCAAGTTCAAATTTCTGGGTAGTTTTGTTCCAGACTGCTCCTCAGATGTTCAACACCGAATATCAATGGCATCACAAGCTTTCGGTCGACTGAGAACGATATGGTCATCAAAAGACGTGTCAATACATCTTAAGACTAGACTTTACGGGGCACTCATTCTGCCGATTGCCACATACGGTTCAGAGTCATGGACTACAAGACGAAAATAAATAGATGCGCTACTAGTGTTTGAAATGAAATGCATTAGAGATATACTCCGTATTACTAGGTCTGACAGACTCAGAAACACCATGATACGAAAGAAACTAAACATAAGCGAGACGATAGAAGACATCGTTCTTAAAAGAAGACTTCGCTGGTTTGGTCATGTTGTCAGGAATACGTCAACACTAAATTCCAGCTACAAGCTAGATTTCAAAAAAAAGAGACCAAGAGGACGCCCGCCAAAAAGATGGTCTGATGGCATAAGGGAACAGTGCGGTGAGCCACTCTTAAATATAGAGAGACGAGCCAAACGACGAGATGCCTTCGGAAACTATGTATTCATGTGGACAGCAAAGGGACGATAATCCTACGCATTTAAGTCAAGTAAGTCAATAATTATAATCATAATTATATTGATAATTAAGATAATATAAATTTGTAATAATGTTATAATGATTTTTCAATATTAAACATGAAAAATTGTATTTAATATTAAAAATAATATTAATGTTAAATGCATGTATTAAATATAACATATATGTAATTATATAATATATTGTAATATATAAGTCATTACAAATTAAATACTAATATGAACATATATAATTATAAGCATATCAATAATATAAAATATTCAAAATATAGATTCTAATGAACTTTATAAAAGGTTCGCTATTTGGACCACCCAATGAATGTTTAAATTGAGTCTAATGAACGTTTAGTTTTTACTGTGAACATCCCTATCGTTAAGTCGTTACGGATATACTGATAGTAACATGGGTATAGATAACTGCATGCTCTTTTAATGATACGATCTGATACTTTTAATATGTTAATAATATTTGTATTCATAAATACTTTTATTCGTGCTACTTTTTGAAAATATAGCGATACTTTATAATGATGTTTATGTTTATGTAAATATATGTTTATATCACGTGATTTGTACGTTTGCGTCCTTAGCTAATACTGACTCGTGTCCTTATTGTTGTTTTGAACTTTTGCATTCTTAATTCTATTCTGTTGCGGATCTCTGCAATAAAGTTTGATGTATTATTCACAGTTTTCTATATATAATATATTATTAATGTTAAGAAAATAATTAATTAATGTAATTTTTATTTATATATATATGTATTACTTAATGCATTGATTACATTATGTATTAATAATATCATCATTGTTTTCATTTCAAATTAGATTTATTGATATAAATGGGGTTTCATTTTAATAAGTACAGATTACCATTAATGGCTTAAGCCATTAATAATTATATATATATATATATATATATATATATATATATATATATATAACTTTATATATGATATACATAAACGATTTAAATATGAAAATAATAAGCTATAATTTAAATATATAATATATATTATATATATATAATAAGAATTATACCTTTGACACGTATATTAAATGTTTTCAATTTGTTTGAATCCTGTTAATTTATAGAATTTTAACATATCCATATATTAAATAAGTATATATATAAATGTATATATATATATATAACTATATATATATAACTATATATATATATATATATATATATATATATATATATATATATATATATATATATATGTATATTAATTATAGATAATATTAATTTCCGAGAAATATACATTTATAAACACGAACATATTCAATCCATATACCTATTACATTTAACCTATAGGTTACCATTTATGGTCGATTAAAACTTAGTTTTTTTTAAATTTTCTTTATATACCCTGATTTATGGTAACAAATTGAAGCGGAAACATTACATACTAAATCTTACGTGACCTTGACATACACACGTACTACACTAGTGACATTGATATATTATGTAAACAACACTCTATATCTGTATACTATACTATAGTATAATGTACTATAGTATATTATACTATAGTATTCTATACTATAGTATAATATACTATATTATTCTATAATATAGTATAATATACTATAGTATTCTATACCTCCTGTAAACTTGTATTATTATACCTCTCGTGTGCTTTCGATTCCTTGAGACGTCTCATTCTTATCTCAAGATTATAAATGATTGGTCTACCGTACTAAAATGGGTTTCTTCCTATGTATTAAATCGATCATCATCCTTGAATTTGAAATTTCTCTACATAATATCATACTATTCATCATGGTGTTCCTCGTTGATCTGTTCTCTGCCCCTCCTCTTATCAATATACATCCTCCCTATACATGCTTTTAGTGGTCAATTTCCAGATGTCCACTATAAAATATACGCTGATGATATTCAACTCTATTACTTATTATCCAACTCCTCCAATGTACTATCATAAAACTCCCAAGTATGTAATTGTACATAAAATATCATATCATGACTTCTCTCTAATTAGAGAGAATTGTTATAACAACCTTTTACTTAAAAATTCAAAATCTTCACTGCTCACTATTCCATCTAACTATCATTATTTTCCTCCTGTTGTCATTGATTGTATACCTATCATCCCATACTAATATATGTTATCGTATTGTTTATTTATTTATCTCATTTATTTATATATTTAATTTATTTATGATTGTGTTCTCATTCTATATTGTTATGTGCACCTACGAGGGGTGGTTACACCTATGATAAGTGGTAATAAATATTAATCCATATTATTATCATTATCATCCATATATGTAATCCAATAGTATATGCATGTATTATATATATATATATATATATATATATATATATATATATGTATATATATATATCTCTATATAGGTAATATGGTAATATATGTATACTATCTGATTAAATGCGTGTAATATATCTGACCTCATCTGACTGTTTTAAAAATTCTCTGACATATATTCTAAACTGATTTAACTTGCTGATATCGTTATCTAGGTAATTGTCCAACTCGATAGCCGGGTACTTGAGTTGCAGTTCGTTGATGAGGTTGTGGTACTCGTCTAACTCGAGCTTAATGGCAGCTGTTCTTTCTGCGTAGGTTATGTTATACGTACGTGTTTCCTCGTTACGGTTATATCATTAATTACTATTTAGTTTATTATAATTAATTACACATATATATATATATATAATTATATTATATATAAATATATATATATATATATATATATATATATATATATATATATATATATATATATATATATATATATATATATATGGTAATTGAATTTCATAACGATATCTATTTAATTTAAATAAATACATATATTATAGTTATAAACTATAGTTACTTCGCTATGTATGTGTATGTATGCATGTGTGTGCATGAGTATGTATACGTATGTGTATGCATGTGTATGTACGTGTATATATGCGTTTACATTAGTGGTTGCGCGGTGTCTTATACTTCGGTTAACAACATACAACGGGCCACACACATACACATAGTACTACGATCACACACATACACAAATACACATAGTACTACGATCACACACACACACACATACACGTAGTACTACGATCACACACACACATACACATAGTACTACGATCACACACACACACACATACACATAGTACTACGATCACACACACACACACATACACATAGTACTACGATCACACACACACACACATACACATAGTACTACGATCACACACACACACACATAGTACTACGATCACACACACACACACATACACATAGTACCACGATCACACACACACACACACACACACACATACACATAGTACTACGATCACACACACACACACACATACACATAGTACTACGATCACACACACACACACATACACATAGTACTACGATCACACACACACACACATACACATAGTACTACGATCACACACACACACACATACACATAGTACTACGATCACACACACACACACATACACATAGTACTACGATCACACACACACACACATAGTACTACGATCACACACACACACACATACACGTAGTACTACGATCACACACACACACACACATAGTACTACGATCACACACACACACACATACACATAGTACTACGATCACACACATACACATACACATAGTACTACGATCACACACACACACACACACACACACACACACACACACATACACATAGTACTACGATCACACACACACATACACATAGTACTACGATCACACACATACACATACACATAGTACTACGATCACACACACACACACACACACACACACACACACACACACACACATACACATAGTACCACGATCACACACACACACACACACACACACACACACACACACACACACACACACACACACACACACACACACACACACGTACACATAGTACCACACACATTCGCTGTAGTTGCGATTACTTACTTTTTAGAACGGTGTATGTCTCTAAGTTGCAGAAATACCCTTCGCAGAATATCCAACATGTTTCTATGCCTAATGTTATATTTATATATATATATATACATGTATATACATTTAAATATATACATATATATATATATATATATATATATATATATATGTATATATATATATATATTATTTAAAGTACACACGGAAGTACCCGTGAATTAAATAATTAAAAGCGTGCGTAATTATTACATTTAAATATGTATTACCCCCGCCGCGTACCCATCGCAATCGTTAGACGCCTCGCCGAGTACGCATAGTCGGGATAAGCGTACCACACACACTCGTGCGTGTGTTAGCAGCGCGCCCACGTGACAACACGCACACCGCACTCTAGGTACACGTCTAGGTACACGTGTACCTAGACGTCAGCGTCAAGGTACACGTGATTACCAGCGTCACGTGATTGCCAGCGTCACGTGATTAACTCTAACCGGAAGTGACGTCATACGTTATCGTTACGCGTTAGGTAACGTACAGAACACACGCGCGCGTTTATACGTATACATTCTAGATGATTCTATAAGTGATATGTTATAAAAGCTATATCTTCTATAATTATACTATTCATTAATATCGAAAATGTAATACTTAATATATGTGTACGTATATATATATATATATATATATATATATATACTAATTCTATATTATTAATGCTAAACAACATACTATGTAACCTTTATAGGTATGGCAGCCAGCTTTGTGGTGTCGTTTAATGTATGGTTTTAATGATGTAAATATCTTTAATATAGGAATATGTACACCGAGGATAGTTTCGTATACTTCAATACAACCACGTATTACTTCTACCTGTGATACGAATGTATATTCATGTCATTGATATAAAGACATTATTTCCTGATATCGATGATTCATGTATGTAGGGGGAAATTCATACATAAAAACTTCATATATACATATTAAAATAGTTAAATTATATATATATATATATATATATATATATAATATTATATAATGCAGTTAGAAATAATGAAGATGCGAAAAATATCGACCATAAGAATTTATTTAGGTGTAGATGTACAATGAGATAGTTTTAAAATTATAAGCGAAGGGGGTAGTTTGTTCCATTGCATTTATAATGAGAAACTACATTTTTCCTCTCGTATTTGATGCAACCCAGCATTCAACTTACATCAAAAACTTAATTTCAAATAAGGTTCTAAACTTAAGTATAACTTATGTTTATAAGTTCATACATATGTATTTACCATTTTTATTATATGTATTATCGGCAAAGTATTAACTAATATATTACAATATATTATATAATTTTATTTAAATTTAAGTTAGATTTAAATCTTAAATTAAATAATAATAACATTTAATATTGATTACAGTGTTTAATTAAAATATTTAATTATTATATATTCAATATATTGAGCAACTAGTACAGCATTATTTCAAATTGTAATATCAAATCAATTACGATTACGATATTAGTTAAATGTGTCATTTGAATGAGATTATGATAAATTTGAAATATCAATAGGATTAATTATATGATTTTAAATGAATTAATAATTAATTTGAATTCATTTAATAATAATGTGTAATAAATATATTAAAATAAATAAAATTTATAATAATAAAAAAAATAATATACTTATAACTAAAGTAATACTTATATCAATAACTTAAGTTGAACTTAATTCCTAACTTAAGTTGAATCTACGTTCTTAACTTAAGTTAAACTTAAGTCATATAGCATACATTTAAAATATATTAAAATATATGTTCTTATCAAATAACAATATTCAACATAACTAATTTAACATCGGGTATTAATATATATTTAATATTTTATCCTATGAGATTTCTTATATGTATACATATATAAGTATTTTGTTTTTTAATGATTATTCAGTATTTAATTCAATTCAATTCATTTTATTTTAAAGACTCTTTGTGCCATAGCAATCAAGCGTCTAAAGTAAAAACAAAAAAACAATATAACGGAACATAAACGAAAATAATAAACTAATAATAATATAAATAGGAATACAGAAAGTACTCAACATTGATATCAATTGTAAATAAAATTGTAGATATTGATAGATAGTGATACAAAAAATGATCAGGGAAATGCAATAGTAAATAGATATGTTTTTAATAGAGATTTAAAAGAGGTGGTGGATTGAGTGGAGCGTAGATTATGTAGTAGTTTATTCCATAGATAAGGGGCCGATATGTGCCATGCACGAATATTAGTTGTATGTAGATTAAGCTTAGAGGGTAGATGTAGAAGGTAAGAAGTAGTTGAACGGAGAGAGATAGTGTTAGTAGGAGTAGAGATTAAGGAAGATAGATATTCAGGTCGGTTGTGGTGAAGAGAGTTATGAGTTAATAGAAGTACTTTAAATATTAGTCTATATTTTATTTAGCTAGTTAAGTTTGTTACGTAAGTAAGCAATGATAGTTTAATAGTCAGTTTTCTGTAGTCGGTATATAAGGAGCGAGGTTAAGACTAATAGGAAGGTTTATTATTGAGTTAAGATCATCAGTTTTCAGTTTTCCAGATCCTAAGAATAATGAGTTACAGTATTGTAGTATGGAAAGTATGAAAGTTTTATTTTGTTGTTTTTTAATATTTACATATAAGTATTGTCATATTTATTTTAATATTTATATGTAATAAATTATATATATATATATAATGATGTGATGTTAATTAGGAACCGTTACAAAGTGATGACAATAATACAAAATAGACAATAAAACACAACAACTACAATAAGCGAAAAAACTAACGGAACAAAGTGGGATCATTAAGAACGAAATATAAAAAGATAATACTAAAATAATAAAATTAGATAGAGGATATATATATGTATATATATATATATATAACGTAAGATTAGTATTGTAGATGGTGGGAGATTGAATGGATAATATAGATGAAGCGAGTGCATTCCAGTGATATGGGATAATGTACGATAATGAGAGTTTAGGGAGTACAAGGGAGGAGGCTGTGGGGGGGGGATAACGAGATGTATACCGGAAGTTGAACGAGTAATAGAACACGAGTAGTTAGCACGTGACCGCGTGTGTGTGTGTGTGAGAGGATAGTCCAGCTATCCGTGAGTGAAACACCTATAGGGTATTCTCCAGCAACTTGTAAAGTACAGTGTACGTCGTTCTAGTAGCGTACACACCGAGTACACTGTATACTAACAGATACACACACTATGTGTTGTGGGTAGGCTATATAAAGAGTGTTGACAATATCAATGAGAAATTGTTAAGCTACATTCGTATGAATTGAAACACATCATTTTAGTTCGAATGCAAAAGTAAAAGAGATAAATATGTATATATATATATATATATATATATATATATATTTACCGAGTTATTAAACACCCTGATAATAGCGAAACATTTCGAAGTACACGAAGCAGAATTAAACTTGAAGGCTATTTCTCCTATAATGCGTAAATACGTTATTTACGCGAAGGATATATATTATATATCCCAAAGTATATTTTAACAATATACACACATATATATATATATATATATATATATATATATATATATATATATATATATATATATATATATATATATATATATATATATATATGTAAGTATACTATTTTATTGATTAACTGATACTTTGAACGTATTTATGATATTAATTATATTAAAAATTAATATTATATATAAATAATTTAAATCTATTGCTATTATTGCTTGACACGTTATTATTTTCAATAACAAATATGTAGATATTAAAATTAAAATAACATAATATAAATATTATTTTATTTCTCCAAAATAAAAAAAATAATATTCCTATGTGCATTAATGTATGATGATGATGATGTTGATATTAGGTTTATTTACACTAAAATAGGGTCATGTAGACCCCTTCGCTCGTGCGGGAAGAAAATAATAATAAAATAATAGTAATACGATAATAATGTAATAATAATATACATTGAATATACCACGGACAACAATACTATAGAGGACTATTATATACTACAGTCTGCATTGATTTAATATGTATTTAATGTATACTATACAATATCGTAATTGATCTAATACACATCTAATTCATAATTTACCATTAATATGCATTTACATACATCTATGTATTAAGGGGGTATCCCACTACAAGTATTTTCGGCAACTTTCCGGAAATATTGTAACTTTAAAACGATATTCTATGAAGTTAAATGCTAGTTGCCGACAAATATTGTAGTGGGATATCCTCTTTATAAATAATTATGAAGTAAATGCTTCTAAAAATAAAGTATTTGAACAGGGTATATGTTAATCTCCTATATATACTTATTCTTATCGGTTATTTTAATTATTAATTATATATTTATTTTTTAAATTAATTGATTTACTACATATTGGCATATATTTTTGATTTATCAATTGAAAATTAAGTTGTATATTAAATAATTGAATATTTCTATAAGTTAAATAGTGGTATAAATATAATTTAAAAATTAAATTAAGTATTTGTATGTCTTAAATGTAACTATACTAATATATTGTTCACCTGAATTATAGCTAATCTTTTATTTTGATTATATATAATTGCATAGTAATCATGATATTTTAATAATTTAAAAAAATAATTGTTTTATATTATTTTATTATGGTATAGTCCTTTCATTCCATCCAGGAACTTATATAACGTAGTTAATTATAACCATATGACTCTAATATACCTTCGAAGTCGCTCTCCGTGTTAAGGCATCCATGGTTTTAACTAGAATCAATCATTATGATATACACAATTATATACGATTATATACGATTACTTCTAAATATTATTTAAATACCTATCTAAGTGTTCCTACTATGATTACACGTACTCCCATCCCTACTATCAAAGCGTACATCGATTGTCGTACACCTATCCAACTGAATAGTTTTTTTAAAATAATAAATATCATACTTTTTTTTTGCATTTTTAATTGTAATATTCAAAATATCCATTAATAATTTTGTAATATAAATAAATCTAATATCTCTTCATTTTTAATTTTTATATACGATATTTATGTAATAATTAAACACGTACATATATATTAAGCTATATATATATTAATTAAAATAACCCGTTTCGCATGCAGGTATTGCAGACTCCTCTAAATTCCTTTTTGAATTACAAAATATACAACTTTCCCTTATTAATAAATATAAATATTATATATATATATTTACTATGATATATAAATTGTATCTGAATGTAAAATTCACGAATATAACATAAAAAAGTATGATAATAAGATGAGAATTATTATAATGTAATATAATTTAATATTGGTATATTTATAATAAAAGGGCATTAATACTACTATTTCAATAGTAGGGGAAAGTAACATAATACGGACACTTTAACAATAACAATAAATGGTATTAATATTTATGACTCATTATTTGTATTCAAAAATTACATTATATTAATATTATATAATTATAGATATTATTATGATTTTAAAATTGTTTTAATCTTTTGATTCCATAGGGGTGTCAGTATTCGATACCCGTGTATGAATACGGACACCCTATGTTATAATACGGACACTCTAAATATCACTAGATAAACCATATATATATACCTTACTATAGTATTGATGAATCAATAAGACAAATTACAATTACATTATTTATAATTTTATGAATAATTTATTCTAATTTAATTAGTTAATAATTTATTTTTTATTAGTTTTTTAATTAATAATACAATTTAAGTATCTAAATAATAAAAAAATTAGATTTAATTTATTAGTGGTATTAATATTATAACGGACGCGATTTTTATGAAAATTAGAATAGTTCTTACGCTGGGCGCTGATTGGTTATAGGGTGTCCTTATTAATACATCTAAAGTGCCCGTATGAGGGACTTATATGACCTATAGATATATGTTTATAACTTAACGAATATTTGATAACAAATATAGAAATTATATACATATATATAATGTTTATGATGCTTTCTTTTTTAATAATATAGTATTATATCGATATATTTGTATATTCTTGAGAAGGAAGATTTCCTTTAAGTTAACATTTTTTTTCATAAATTTAAAAACGTAATAAAAAAATCAGTTTATTGGATATATCAGCAATATTTTGATATAATTAAAAATAATAAATACTTTTTAGACTATTTATATAACTATGAATATTTTATTCATTAAACATTTTTTTGTGAGATTTTTGATTTGTGAGATACCGAGAATGTCCGTATTCGGGCACGTCCGTATTAGGTTACTTTGTAAATCAATTAATAATTTATCAACATTATAAAAGTAATTTAATTATAATAACTATTAACTAATATATCTTAATTATAGAATCTTATATGATTTTCCCATTACCGACCTCTAAATTACCCTAATACCGACCCCATGTGATTTATAATATCTAATCAAAATATATCCATATATTATTTTAAAATATGTCGTAAGTTGTTTGTTTATCGATATAGACTTTGGATTCGTGATTCCAGTTGATTATATAAATACTGAGTATTCAATAAATATTAAATAATAATATACATTAATTTCATATAATTGTATAATTTAATATAAAAATGCCGAGCAAGCTCGACCTGGTAAGTAAGGTAAGGTAATATAATTACTATAATGTTTACATTTTCATTAAATATTAATATTAAAACATAAAGTCAATAGTTAATACATTTCGTGCATATTGTAATTAATTGTTTATATCTATGTATATCTACTATTTGTATTAATTATTATAATACTACGCTTATTTATACCACGATTATTTTAGGGGATCGGTAATAGGAGAAGGGGGTCGGTAATATGCACAATGTGCACATGTATCATATTACAGACCCCCTGTTTATTCTTGTCAATATAATTATATAAAAAATTAATAATAGCCACACTATGTATTTCCATAATATTACCCTAATTACAAATTTAAAAATAATCATTTAAGGGGCGGTAATAGGAGACTTTCTACTATATCATTATATTATACATTTTTTTGAAATACTTATAAATATTGGTATCGGTATTGAAGGTATACATATATATATATATAATATATATATATATATATATATATATGTTTATTTAGTAACGTAATAATTATATAACTAACAATTCTATAGATTTTATCGTATTATCGTTCACTTTTATAGTCTCATCTTTAATTTATGGATATTTAATTAACATAATGGATTATATATATATATATATATATATATATATATATAAACTTATATAAAATATGAGTTAAATCATCATACATGTATAATGGTTTATTACTCTTTTATACATGTATTTTTATCGATATTTATTAATTATGAATTGAAGTATCTATACAATGATTACTCTAGTGATGTATTCATTTTAAATGTAATAATTTAAAGGTTATTCTCAATAATGTAATATATTAAATTATACAATTACACAATACGAAGAAACTCGCACGTCTGGTATGCGTATCGAAATGCATATCCGCATTCCAATAGGTTTAATACTAAACATTTAGGTATATATCAAATAACAAGTATATTATACATTATATAATAAGTATGTCGGTTAACGTGTATGTTCTATTCACGTTATTAATCGCTTACACGATTCCTATAGTACCATGGCTTCAGGTTTTAATGGTACCAGTATAGTACTGCAGTATATTATAGTAGTATACTACTGCCTATAGGCAGACATAACGAATGCAATAATACGGACCTCATCGAACATCTCTTCGTCTCTCTATAGATTACGTATACATATATATGTGAAATATATCTACACTTGTTCTAAATGCATACTATGCACTAGACTACTCTGTATGTAAAACGTATCTTTCCTATATATCTTTCACATATAACTATATATAGTATAACTATATAACTATATATATATATATATATATAGTATACTATATATATCGCTATATATAGCGATATAATTCTGTATAGTATAACCATATATGGTTATATATAATTATATATATATATATATATATATATATATATATATATATATAGTATAATCATATAACTATATAGTTCCTATAGTGTTATATTTGTACTGGGTAGTATATCATAAGCGGTACATTACGCTTAATCTAGCTGATCGAAACTCGCGAATAAAAGCGGGTTTTATAGATCGAACATATTCACGGATGTTCACAAGGTACGTCTGAGCCGGACCGTCTAAATCAATGAACCGTATCCATTTACTATTAACCATACGAGTAAAACATGATGTAATTGAATAGTATATATTAAGTGGGCGTGGTTTAAAATAACCTAACGTTATGTAGTGCAGCCTCATTGGTTCTTTATTGCACAGGTTCACCTCAAATGTATCACAGGCAGCGAAAAATGCAACCCCTTGTATAGGTTATTATATAGTTGATACATTTAGCTTATCTAATATAGGTATACCTATATATATATATACTATTGTATTCAATAATATTAATATATATATATATATATATATATATATATATATATATATATATATTCATTTATAGACGTTCTATATTAATTTAATTATTAAACAATTACACTTTATGCATTTTCTTTTTATTTTAATATATATGTCTATATGTATATAATATGATGATTTCTTTAATGGTATACGTTGTATAAGAATTAATATAGAAAGTAAAAATCATGCATGACACGATAACTTTTTTTATAATTAAATGAATATTATTTAGAATATTATAATCTAATGATCTAATAAGTATTTATTCGATAATATATCTATATGTGTATGGAGATAACAAAAAGTAAAATATCAAAAAATGTCCTAATTTGTAAAAAAAAAATGTAGTTGTACATATAATGATATACGGTGTATTTGGCACATATCATATGGTTAAGCAGTCCCCTTCGCTCTATTGGGAAGATAATATTAATAAGATAACAATTACTTAATAATAACACGTTGAAGAAAAATCGACAAAAAAATAATGAAAATAGAATTAATAAGTTGGATGCTTAGTGATTAGAGGTAGAGAGAAGTGAAGGAGTACGATTTGAAAATATGTTGTTAGTTATAATGGAGCGTATGGTAGTAAGGAGGGAATTCCATAGAGTGGTGCCGGATTTTCTAAAATATCTAGAATTTATGGAAGTTTTACTAGAGTTCCGGAGAAAAATAAAGGAGCATTTTAGTAAATTCAGCTAGGGATTAAAGAACATACGGAATTATGGATTATAGAGAACACACCTTATTTACACCCGGGGGAGAATGGTAGATTTACAATAATATACGAGATGATTGTTATAGTGGAGTGACCCAGTCGTGTTATGCAGTAAGTAGTGCGCATTTAGGAATGGATACTCCGATTTAGTGAAGCACTTGTTTGACTAGGAATTATAATCAGTAGGGAAGAACAGTAGTCAAGTCGTGATAGTGAAATAGAATGTATTAGAGTTTTCGTAAGTTTTCTGAAAAGTGAGTTCCGTGTTTTTTTAATTCTGAAGAAATGACATTTGGAGGATTTTGTAATGGATGATATGTGATTTGTAAATGATAATTTGTCATCAAAGATTAAATAGTATATATATATATATATATGTGATGGTTTGACCTATACTGTATCCCTGGGAAATGTATGCTTAAGAGGAGAAATATGATATTAAGAATTGTCTACGTTAATAGAGTTATTACGGTTTGTCAGATATGAAGTAAACCATTTTGTAGACATGCCATATATACACATCATAGAAAGCCACGAGATTAATATGTTATAGTGGTGTCAACAAATGGTGAGAGGTCAATTAGGATTATCTGTTGACAAGTGTTGCTATTTAAGGTAGATAATATGATGTCAATCATACGGTGGAGAATGCTTCAGACAAATGGCCCTTAATAAAAGCGATTATGGGCTCTACGTTGTTTGGAGATTACCTCTTTCTGGTATTTTACTTAATGTGTTAGATGGGGGATTGACCGAAAATTACTCAGGGTGTTTGGGTTAAATTTGCTTTTTAGAAAAGGAGATATTATGGAAGTTGATGTATAACTAAGTTTTGTAGCAGGACGAAATATGGCCATATTTTAGAAATTATATCCAAAAATAGGAGAAATAATAGTGAAAAGTATGGAATGAGGATATAGGCATGGGATCAGTGGGGGGGTAATGTGCTATGTAACGAGTATATAATTTGAATCATATAGAAGGTGTATGAATATATTTAATTATTCAATAGGAATGGCAATACATATGATAGGATTAGGTATGGATGGAATAGAAGCGCACATTGTATCATTAATAATTTTAATATAATTTTCAAATACGTTTTCAATAAGATAGCATGGATGAAAATGTAACGTGTTCGGTAAAATGGTAAGATTTTTTCATCTGGAAAAGAGCTCATTTTATTTTCCGGCTTGAATAATTTGCGAGAATCTGCCAATATCAATGCTATATTTTCATTATAATAGATGGATTTTGACCGAGATATAGTAGATTTATAGTTTTTCATGGTTAGATGTAAAGTTCTTTAAAGAAACAGTGAGAAAAGGGCGGTCAATAAATAATATATTTTTGTAGGTAAATGCAGATTTATAATATTTTGGAGTTTATGAGTACCGGAAGAAGTTACATAAGATAATGACTTGAAGTTTTTGTATTGATTACATACATGTAAAATATAAATATCATATTGTCGACATAACATATTAGATGCATGCAAAGTATACATTATTTATTATCATTTATGTATACCGTTAATATAAAAATGATTAAAGATTAATATTATATACTGATCAATATGTTAATAATACCTTTAATGCCATCTTGTACTATTGGTCCTATTCTATCGATATCAGAAGTAAACATACTTGCAATCTTGATGTCAACTTTTTGCATAAAACATCCTCTTTCAAATAATACCTTGTAGCGAATTACAATTATTTATTTATGTAATATATATATATATATATATGCGTGTTATTAAAAACAAATATATTTATTAACATATTTGTCATGTATATGTTTATATTATAGGAAAAAAGATATTTAACAAAACATAAAATATTAATATAATTAGACTATGAGTTGACATGAACTAAATATATTTAATATATATATATATATACATTATATATATATATATATATATATATATATATATATATATATATGTAAAGGAATATTATTATAATGCTTAATATATAATATCGTATTAATTATGCTTACTACGTTTATATATAGGGTAGTTGATGTATTTTCACTGTTGTAAATAGCTCGTTAATAATACAATTTCAGATACAATTATATAAGAAATGTTTCAATTATAATTTCCATAAAAAATAAGTATATTATATATAACGGAATAAATAATTATATATAATTATATATTTAAAATGTTAGATTAACTAACAGCATTTAAGTGACAAATAAGTATATTAATTAGTGAAAAAATATTGAAGTTTTGATAAACAAATTATAAAACAATATTTAATTATATAAAAATATATATATATATATATATATATATATATATACTTAATATAATTTTTATATTTATAAGTGAGGCAATCTATTGCATATACACTATATTATTTTATATATAATACATTAATTTATCTAAATAATATATGTTATGAATGTATACGTCCCCCTCTTATAGATTAAGACATGTATAATATACATTGTATATGTATCTATCGGATGTGTTTATGAACTATCGGCCAACACTCTATATGACACATAATGAATACTAATTTAAACCCAAAATTCAAAACATATTTAATTTATCACAAAAACTATATCTTATAAATTATAAATTATTATTATTATTTTAAAATTATAAATCACTTATTAACATACTTTAAGAGATATTTATTTTAATAAGTATAAATGTAGTCGTACTCTATCTTATCACATCCCCCACACACACACATATATATATATATATATATATATATATATATATATATATATATACATATATATATATTACTAACGGCTTTTTTTCGATTATAATATAATAAGTTGTAACATAAGCCGGAACAAAGTACAAGGTCGTCATTATTTTTATCTATAAAACATATAATTCAATATATAGTTCACACATATATATATATATATATATATATATATATATATATATATCGCTGATTGATTATATTTATAAAACATTTCCGTAATATGTAAAATTAATATTCATGAAGTGTTATCAGTGATTATTTAAATGATAATACTAATCAAATAATAGTAATAACGTTATGACAATATTAACAATAATACAATGTTTTATTAATAACGAGCTCGATAAGTTATAATAATAATATTGGTTCAATAATTGGATTTTGTTGTATACAGCCTATAGGATCCGGAAGAAAAGTGATTTTCAATTTGAGAATAAAAACTGTTATTCAGTTACAACATTTTATTTGGCAGGAATTTCCCGAGTTCCATAGCTTGTGTCGTGTCAGGGTGCTGATCAAATTTAACAGAACGATAATAGCATGCTTTGGACACAGGGTTAACCTAATTTTAAATGCAAATAAGGATCTCGAGATTACTAGGTATTAACAAGTAATGCCCGAGTGGCGCAGTTCCCTGCAAACAGTAAGAGCAGCATAATAGCAGCATAACAGCATATGCTAGAGCCTCAAATGTTTACATTGTGCTATTATGCTGCTATTAAATGTATATTATGCTAAAATTATGCTGCTATTACTTTTAAAAGTATATTATGCTGCTCTTACTGTTTGCTGGGTTGGTTAAGGCATCAGTCTTAGAGCTAAACAACCGAGTTCAATCTCCACCAAGACCATAACATAAGGCTTAACATACTACATCGAAGTGATCTTATATAATTGTGTATAAATAAATGATCGGCTCTCGTTAAAACCATGGATTCCCAAACATGAGAGCGGATTCGAAGGGACATTAAAGCCATACATGATTATAAGTGAAACTACATATAAGTTCCGGGACGGGATGAAAGGACTCCGCCAAAATAACAATAACAATAACAATAACATGAATGTGTTATACTGGTGGGATTATTACACATTATAAGTCCTGTAATAAATAATGTACTTTAGATATTACGGTATGTGAAATAGTTGAAAATAGTAAATGAAATAGTAGAAAATAGTAAATGAAATAGGATATAATAGACTAATTGTTGAACCTATATTTATTTCGGAAGAGAAATACTAAAATTATTGCAATACAGAGCATTTATTATAGAAATATGATTACAACAATTAGGTTTTTAAATATATTCACAGGTTTTTATGTTAAATATCTAGAAACTATATATATATATATATATATATATATATATATATATATATATATATATATATATATATATATATAGTTACTCTATATATATATATAAGACTATAAAACTATAATAACAAAATATAATATAATATGCTACACTATAGTAAGATATACTATATTAAGATATACTATATTAAGATATACTATAGTAAGATATACTATATCAATATATAATACATTATAATATACTATAGTAATATATACTATATTAATATATAATATATTATGTTATACTGTAATAACATATACTATATCAATATATAATATAGTATGATATACTATAGTAATATATACTATAGTAATACATACTATAGTAATATATACTATAGTAAGATATACTAATTAGTATACACTTAAGTGTATACATATATAAGTAAATATAGACTTCGAGAAAATATCAATTATTATAAAAAAAAAGTAAATATTTCTTCATATAGAAGAGTATGATTAGATAATGAAACTATCGATGAATTCATAATGAAACGAATTTATAATAATTATATATGCTATTTATATATTCCTATATACGACTAACTTTGAAGTACACAATTAGTTTCTACGTTGAAATCTTTATTTATCATTTTTGTAAAACAAAGACGACAAAATGGAGCCAAGTATTTTCCTATTTAGGGTTTATTTTTTTTTAGATTTTATAGTTTATTTAAATTAATTATTTACATAATATTTATTTATACGGAATATTTTGAGAATAATATATAATATCATATCATTAATAAATCAATATATAACAATTATATAATTTTATAAATATATATATATATATTAATAAAATATTTTATTTATAAATCGTTGATTCTTAACTTGTCAAAACAATAATAATATAAAAGGATGCATTTTACACACTATTTTATTTTCAAATTAATGATGAACTGATTAAATACTCGGAGTAAATAAATAAATATTAATTTATCGATATATAAAATAGTAAATATTACGAATAAAATAAAACATATTAAATAACACGGGTTTGACTAATTATATGTGTATATTTAATTTACCGAAATAATTAAGTGATGTTAAATTCCATATTTAGACTTACTATTATAATAGTCGTACTGTGAATAACTATAGTTATACTAGTAACTAGACTAGTACATATATTTACTATTATAATACTAATATACTAGTATGATAATACTATATATGATAACATACATTTATAAAATATTTATATATATATATATATATATATATAGATAGATAGATAACTACTTAATTAAATATATATATATATAGCTACGGGTATGGTAATAATTTCTACATATTTTGCATATCCCTGTTAATATCCCTGTTAATTATCCACAGGTGCTCGCGTATACGGATTACATAATAAACTGCATTACAAATAGAATTATTAAAAGTAGACTATCGGGCCGTTGCGAGAAATCTTGTGTAGGGTAAAACATTCACAACATTAAAATCATTTTGTTTTAATAACTAATCATAGATCTAGTAACTTTGTTATATATAACATTAATATATTAATATATATATATATATATATATATATATATATATATATATATTCATTATGAATATAAGTATAACATTATATAATATTTTATTAATATAAATAGTATTCTAAATGTATTTTATATATATATATATTCATTATAAATATAAGTATAACATTATATAATATTTTATTAATATAAATAGTATTCTAACTGTATTTTATTTATTGATGGTGTAAGCATAATGTTAGTACTAGTTTCATGGTATAATTTACTACTTCTATATTTACATAATAAATATACTAATAAATAGTTTAGAAGAAAGATATAATTGTACGAAATATACATATATATATAAATCACAGATGTATATACTAGTAAGTATATACATCTCTAAATAAACTATATATATATAAAGAATAACATTTCCTAGCTTACTATATACTTGATAATTATATATAAACGATTGCTAATTATAATTGAATACACCTCCATGAATCATAACTAATATTCGTAGACTAATATTACATTATATTGAAATTTAGTAAATAGATTTATATATATATATATATACAATAGTATTCATTTATTATTAATTGATTATCTTCAACGGAAAATAATAATAAATTAAAATAAATCTATCAACAGAATAGTATTTCATATAATTTTAGAATATGTATATTAACCCATTTCATGCGCAAAATCTTTATAAACAGAATGCCTGTTACAGTATGACTTGTGACAATATAATTTTAATTGAGAACTGAATACACCTAATAGTAGCAGTAATAATAGTATTATTATTATTAGTAGTAGCAGTAGTATTAGTATTAGTATTAGTATTATTATTATTAGTAGTAGTAGTAGTAGTAGTAGTAGTATTCTTATGAACATATACTATAGTATTATTATTATTATTAGTGATAGTAGTATTATTAGTGTTATGTATATTACTAGTATACTATTATGAAATTATACTAGAGTACTAGTTATAGTATTAGTAGTATAGTATATATATATATATATATATATATATATATATATACTAATTAGAAGTAGCAGTAGTAGTATTATTAGTTGTAGTAGTAGTAGTAGTAGTAGTAGTAGATTTGGTTGTAGTATTAGTAGTAGTAATAGTAGTTGTTGTAGTTGTATTGTAGTTGTAGTTGTAGTGATAGTATAGATAGTCATATTAATTGAAATAATAATAGTAGTAATATATTGAATATAAAAATATATATTATTTATTACCTTTTGATCTAATAAAGTTAAACTTCTCTGAATATATTTTAGTATGGGTATATTCACAAGATCTATTCATGGATACCTTTGATAAATATATGATATCATTTAAAGCTATTATTACTATTATATATATATACATATATATATATGATTTATTGCATTAATATGAATATAAATAAAAATATAAAATAAATAATATGCAAACTAGACACAAAATAAAAATATAATAAATAAATTATTAAAATTAAACATTGTATTATACGTGCCTCAACAATTGATTAATAAATGCATATTAACATACTTTTAAGATTATAAAAAAGGTATGCATTCATAATATAATAAATATAGTGAATTTTTATATTTATTTATAAGTATTTAAATAAATTAGTAAATAAATGTATTTATATAATTCAGAATTTAGTATAGGAATCCGGATAGATATTGAAGCAAAGCTTATGATTTTGATTATCTATTGTAAAAAAAAATTATAAGTATAGTAATAAAAAAAAATAATTATGGATATTGTATTTAAATTGTAATGGTAAAATATAAGTATTATAAAACTTAAAAATAAAAAATTAAAAAAATCATTTTTATAAATATATTTCAAATTATAAGTATAGTAATAAAAAAAAATAATTATGGAGATTGTATTTAAATTTTAATGGTAAAATATTAGTATTATAAAACTTTAAAAGAAAAAATTAAAAAAATCATTTTTATAAATATATTTAAAATTTGTAACAAAAACTAGTGATGAGTAAGATAATAAATTGTTTAAGTCTGAAACAACATAAGATTAGTAAGACACAATAAATAATATACTACAATCATACCTGTCACAATAATAACTTATGTTCAATGTTAATACCCATGAATACTAAAAAAAGCCGAATTATATCCATTAATTCAAACCCTCTCATCTCATATGTATATATATATTAAATGAATATAGTCTACCGATCAACTTATACGTTATTATAATTATTATATTTATATCAATTAATATCTGTAATTGTGTTCGCAGTTTAATTGGAAACTTTGATGTGATATCTAAACCATAGTATCAAGCTTAATATTATCTAATTCGTCAACACCTAATTCATCATAAGTAAAATCACCTAATTATTTATGTAAGCTTATACATAATATAGTAGCGCATGTTAGACTAAACACTGATTATAATACATGAACACATAGGTAGGCATGCTTAGTACGTATAGTGTACTATACTATATTATATAGGTATATTATGTATAATACATAATATACCTATATAGTTCGGCATAGTTGTATAAATGTATAAATAGTTGTAGACTTAATCTTTACATTATAAATTATCAAACCAGAAATAATAAATATAAGTAGGAAGCTAATAACTAGGTCACCGGTTTAATACACGTAGTTAACTATGCATACACTGTTCGACAACAACATATATATGTGTAATAATACATACTACTGGTATAGGACGAATACTATAGTATTCACTATAATATATATATATATATTATCGATATCCGAACATTATAAGTTAACGATGGTGGCTAATTTATAGAAAACATTAAAAGTATACGAGATCACATAATTCCGAAATAATAAATCAAGCAACTATTATTTGTTGTTGTTACCACATAAAATGTTCAGTTTTTCCTATAGGAATGTAGGAATATAGGAAGGTGATATATCAATAAATATGTATATATATATATATATATATATTTATATACTATAGTAAGCACGAGAACCTTGGCCATGATGTCCTTGATCTTATACTCGGGGTATATGATATCCTCGGGGAACGAGACGCGTACGTGCGAGTAACACGTCAACTCCTCGCAATCCATCGACTGTGTGTCCGGTACGTGGAAGCACTCCTGGTGCGTGTCCGACTTGGCGAAGAGCGGGTAGCTTTGGAAGGTGTGCGCGCACGAGTTGCAGCGGTATCTGTGCGGGTGTGCGGGTGTGAGGGTGTGCGGGTGTGCGGGTGCGGAGTTAGTGTTAGTTATTTCACAAATGTAATATATATATTATATATTTAGTTTATGTTGTATATCCTTAATACATAATGCATAATTACTCGGGGATGTAAACTTTAATATTATTATTATTATAATTATTATTTATATATATTATATATATATATATATATATATATATTTATTTCATAATTAAATATATAATATATGGATTCTTATTTATAATATAATAAAATATATTAAATATTAAATCTTATTTATATACGTATATGTAATTATAAATATAAATATTAAAATATATAAGGGACAAATCACTATTTTATATTTCTTAATTTTCATATTTTACATAAAATTAAACAAACCCGCTGTGAAATAGAGGTTTAATTATATTTATGAGTATATGCATATAAATTATAAATAAATATATATAATATATAATTATTTTAATCATCAGATTAAGCATTTCCAGAGTAATTATATATTAATTACTGATTATTGAAATAACAATATTTATATTTATACATT
The DNA here is from genome assembly GCA_964019155.1 of Osedax fenrisi. Lineage (NCBI taxonomy): Eukaryota > Metazoa > Annelida > Polychaeta > Sabellida > Siboglinidae > Osedax > Osedax fenrisi. The sequence continues at coordinate 17,673,214 of OZ025241.1, forward strand.
AATAATATAGTATTACTTTATACTATATATATATATATATATAAATTATATTGATTATATATATTTTATAGATTATATAGATTGTAAAACTAAATTAATCTAATTTTATTGTTTTAATTGGTCGTTTATGATCGATTATTATCGTTCATATAATTGATGACAATAATAATATATTAATAATATATTAACTAATAATATATGAATAATATATTATAATATATTTAATAATTATAATTGTTAAATTTGTAAACATTTATTAACATGTAATTATTGTATATTTAATTTATAATTATAAATAATGATCATTGATTGCAATCAAAACCATGGTTTTATTTGTCAAATTATATAATCAAATTAATACATGAAATAGTTGCATACGATATCGCGCATTAGTGAAATAAACTAAGAATAAAATCCATTGAAGAAATAAACACTATTTATGTGTTCTTTTTGTTTGGCATTGGTAAGCATAGTTATTCTGGCTTTACATCTTATATACAGGCATGGCTTATACGATATCATATATATCTATCACAGTAAAAAGTAGTGTAGAACAATTACCTACCAAATCTTAATATTTTACATTAGCGTTAATAAGCATAGATATATACATCTTTTTAAGCGGGAACCATGTTAATATCGTTATCATAACCGAACAGGTTTTTATTTATCTTTAATTAATAAATTTATATTACGACTTTATTCAAATATCAAAAGAAAACTACAAAACTAAATATATTAATGTTAATAATAATGTTGTTTTAAGCTTTAAGCTATAATAATCAGTACTCATACGTATTAGTAGCATATTTAAATATATAAATATAATTATATAAATATATATACTACAATGAAAATGCTAGGTTTATAATCCTAACCATGATTCCCCCTGGTTTGCAAGACATATAATTACAAATAGAACTATTCTCATTATTATTGTTTCTTAATGATATATTTTTATATCATATAATTTATATTAGTAATTATAATTTTGTTATCTTTTTTTAGTACAATATTTAATAATTGTTTACTTCAGAATATTTTATTTAGAAATTTATTTTTCAATAATAATAATGAGAAAAAAACAGTTTCTTACGTAATATAAACAGGGGAAAGTAACATAATACGGACACTTTAACAATAAATAGTCTTAACATTTTATGACTCATTATTTGCATTCAACAATTACTATATATTAATTATTATAAAGCTATCTACACGGGTGAACCTAAGTATCTGGCTGAATTATTATCAATTGCTACCAGTAACATACCAATACGGGATTGCCATGCAATGAAACTTGTTATGCCTCATACAAATTCATGTTTTGGTAACTCTGCTTTTTCTGTTGCGGTACCAACGCTATGGAATTTACTTCCGAATATTATTCGTACGACAACTTCTCGTTCTCAATTTAAAAGTAGACTATTTAGACATTATTTAGTGAAATGAATATATATTTTGCGATTATTGTTATCTTCGTTTATATGTTATATTACTATATTATTATTATTATTATTGTTATGACGTCGAAAAATGATTTTCATTTATGAAGTCTTTAAACAAATAAATAAATAAATAAATATGATTATTATATGATTATATATATTAATATGATTTTAAAATTGTAATTAATCTTTTAATTCCATAGATAACGGATGAGTTCGAATCGGTACCCATGTCCGAATACAGACACCCTATATACCACTATATAAACTGTATATTATTGATGAATCAATCAGAAAAATTATAATTACATTATTTATAATTAATTTTATGAATAATTTATTCTAATATAATTAGTAAATAATTATTATATTTATATTATTTTTTTAATTAATAATACAATTTAAGTATCTAAATAATAAAATTGTGGATTTATCTTTATTAGTGGTATTGATATTATAACACACGTGATTTTTATAAAATCAGAATAGTTCATACGTAGCGCGCTGATTGGTTATAAGGTGTCCGTATTAAGAGGTCTAGAGTATCCGTATTAGGGACTTATATGACCTATAAATATATGCTTATAACTTGATGAATATTTGATAACAAATATAGAAATTATATATATATATAATTTTTAGAATGCTTTGGTTTTTAATTATATATTTTTATATTTTATATCGATACATTTTTATATTTTTGAGAAGGTTATAAGTAGACATTTTTTCATAAATTTAAAAAAAAATCAGTTTATTTTATATATCAGCTCTATTTTGTATAATTAAAAATAAAAAAAATACTTATGTAGACTATTTATATAATTCTGAATTTTTTATTTATTAAACATTTTTTTTGTAGGATTTATGGTTTCTGAGATACCGATAGTGTCCGTTTTCGGGATCTGTCCGTATTCGGTTGTTTTCCACTACTGTCATTATCATTCGTTTTACCATCGTTAACTTAAAGTGATACTTTTCATTACAAATATTTGTTTAATATATATATTTTAATCTTCTTATGTTAAATAATTTGTAAATAATAGATAATTTTTAGTAAAACTAAAGAATAATTATTTATAGAAATGATTCATATTTCTATATTCAATATTACGTTTTTTACTAGTATATTGGAAAAATATAACTAAATTAAATATTCATGGGTTATATTAATAATATTATCATAATATACATATATATTATATATATATATATATATATATATATATATATATATATTACTATATATATATATATACACTATCATATTTTCGAGACCCAGTTCTCCACTATCAATTACTCATCCTTTTTTACTATCTATGCCAACTTCTGAATCAATAACTACCCTCGGTTTCACTCTAACATCTCACCTAGACTACTCTCCACATATTAATAACATGATTCGCACTGCCACCTATTTTCTATATAATATTAGAAAATCTCATAATAAGCTTACCTTCGCCATGACGAAATATTTAATTCACTCGCTAGTTTTCAGCAGACTTATATATTGCTGTTCATTATTATGTAATTTACCTGTCAACCTTATGTATAAATTTGAGCGTATTCAACGTCGTGCTATACGTGTATTATATAAACTAAACTTTGCTTCAATTGTATCTATATCTGATTTAATGAGATCATTAGGCTGGCTTAAGTTTAGATATATTTGTATACATAGGCTATTGTGTATTACACATAAGGCTATTCACCGTGGATTTCCTGAATATTTAGCTCAGTCCATTACTATTCAGAGTTCGAACAGATCCAGTCGGAAGTGCCACATCATGAAGTTGGTTCAACAATCTACATCGTTGGCATTCTCTGAATCTGATTTCTCGGTTATTGCTCCGAAAAGCTGGAATTATATTCCTTACGATATTCGTTGTATTACATCAATTTCATTGTTTAAACGTAAACTGTATGTTCATTTTAAGTCATTGTAATTTGTTCTATTTTATTTTATTATTCGTTCTCTATTTATTTTTGTTTTTGTTTTTTATTATCTATCGACGCCTATAACCACACAGTGTTTTTGTAGTCAATAAACAATATATAAATAAATAAAATATTGTATGGTAATTTATAAATAAAATCTTTAAAATATTAATAATTAACAGTTACAATTAATTACATTTATAATTAACAGTAACATCTGATTAAAACAATATGTTCAAACATATTACCACACCCTCACCTCGAATTGAAGATTAAACAGTTATTTAGTTTGTATGTGTTATCAACAACTGACTATACTAATATGCTCATCGAATATACAACAAACAGAAATTTAAATTGTAATTTACTACTGCGAATAGTAGACATAACATGAATGACATTAAACATAACTCAAGGTCGTATGTCAAGCGAACGATTTCAGGTGTCAACAAATACAAAGTAATGGCACTAAATGAAATATTTAATGAACATTCTTGAATTTTTAAATCGACGAAATATAATCTATCTTAATCCGATCTGATTGAAACAGAACTACACGTTAACAGAACATATGTGTTCGTACGTGCATGGGGCATCTGCAACACTATTCTAACTATAATACCGAACAAGATTATATATACGTCGATGTAAAGTACTAATATATGTGTATATGTAATACATATATATATAGTAATTGTACGATTATTATTATATAGGATATTTTGGTTAGGATATCATATGTTATAACAATATGCAATGTGTATAATATACAGTGTATATATCGCTGAAAACTAAATTACATTAGTTTTATTTACACGTAACTTATACATAATCTAATATAAATATATTAATTATAATATTATTATAAAGATAAGTAATTATTTATTTATTTGCAAATAGTAATAATAATAATTATTATAGCTCTATACATGTATACTATTTATAATTTTAATATATATATATATATATATATATATATTATTCCATTACTGGTTTAAGATAAGAGTAAGATAGAATAAGATAGAGTAATTTTGAAAGTATATACAATTCTATTTTAGATATCATAATAATAATTTGAAGTTATTTTATATCAAATAATATTAAAAAAATAAAATAAATAATATATTTTCAAAGATCGTAGAATTATTTAAGTATTATTAAGTTGTAGAAGTACTATATATCTTGTTTACATATATATATATATATATATATATATATATATATATATATATATACATACTTTATAGTTGTACATACAATTAAATTATATTAAAATATATAATACAATTTGTCATCATAACCCGGAGATATACTTTAGGAGTAGCGTATTATGCAGTGACGCCTACCTACCTTCAATATAACGTTAGCTACAAGTCACCACTAACGGATACATCTCGATGCTCTACTTATTATCCATTTAGTTAATCGGTAAACGTGGTGCTATCTGGAATACTACATTACAAGATAACGCAAGATGAATTTTCCAGCATATACATCAACATCATCTTTAATTATAATTATACTCATCTACTGCATCGGATGCCAATTCTACCGGCTATTTGGTACTGTCATAGACTACAGTAAGACAACGATCTACATTCATAATTCGTATTATAATTTAGTCATAATGCCATTAAAAAAAAAGTAATAATAAAAAATTACAAGAAAAAGTGATTCTAAAAATAAATACTCAAATAGAAAATCAAAATAAAATAATATTAAATTTAACAAACATTAATTTAGAAAATAACAATATTATAATAAATATAAATCAAACAATAACAAACAATATAATATAAATAAAAAAATCAAATAAATTTAAATCAAAAAATCATGTAAGATAATATTAAAAACCTAAAGAACAAACAAATAATAATAATATAAGTCACTCTAAGATAAATAAGAAAAATATAGAAAACAAATATGCAATAAACATCAGTAAAATAATTAATAATACTAGACTCACCAAAATAAAAAATTACAATATAGGATACGGAATGGATTACTCATTATATATTTGTATGTATAACTTAAAATTAATTACATGTAATCCTTTATAATATATATATCAACATGACAAATCTAACAATCCATTTTTATGAAATACATTCTATTTGAATGCCATTACGAAGGAAGATTTTATCACAATGTTTAGACTATCAGAAAAAGTAAGTTTATATAAAATATGTTACAACCAACCTACTATTTTTTAAAACATTTGAGCATATTCAAGTATATATCGACGTAGATATATTTGCACCACTTCCGAACACTTCCGAACATTCCGAATACTTCTGAACACTCCCGAAAACTTCCGATAAACGTTGAATATCAAAAATATCATTGAATAAACATATTTCAGAGCATTTTTACAACCGTATTATTACTAGCATATGTAAGTTGTGTTTACTGTCTAAAACAATATTCGACAGAGGTATATATTTCATTTTATAGTATATAGACAATAATATATTATACCGGGTATTGAAATAAATACTACGATATTATAAAACCATATTATAACGGAGTAGTATACATGTTCAAGGAATATCGAAAATCACCCATGCAGTATAAAGTAACATGACCTCACTAGTTGTCTACGTTAACCATAATACTCGTAGGTATTAACATACATTGAAAGAATATCTAAATAGTATAAGAAAACAACTATTTTGCAATCAGATTAATAAACTTAGATTATCTGAAGAGTATTTTGAATTCGCTAAATTATATCAATTACAACTATTTAATACCATATAATGAAGTCACAAAATATATACAAAAATATAATATATTATTAAACAATATGTACATGAACATAATAATTTAAATTAATTACCCAAATCAATACTAAAATATAATTGTATATATCTATATATATATATATATATATATATATATATTGATGCAAAGCTATCACCATTTAGTTACATAATATGATGACAAACATAAAGTAATGAACACAACCTAGAACTAATTCATCGCTATGAAGTTATTTATTAGATATATTGATATTAATTAAAATATATATTGAAAAAGAGAGAGATATATATATATATATATATATATATATTATAGAGAATAGTACCCTGATCGACATATATTCGTATAGTAACTCGTGGCCCCACAAATAACGGGCTACACAAGTGCGATAGCTTATGTAAATGGAATATAGCTTATATGTCTGAACGCTCCATTGCACGCGCACACTTTGCTCGACGCTAACGTCAATCATCCGACTAGCCCATAGTACATAGACGGTATCGAACGAACGCCACCGAAGTATCTGGAAACTAAAGATGTATACATGTATAACGTATTCGCATAACCTATAGGTGATAATGGTACCCGGTATTCAACTGAAGCCCCAGTCACGATATTGAACTTAGTATACACACGATATCCGTAAATAACTAACCCTGATTGTGTATTTATACTTAATATTGGTTATGATATTTGTTGTATTATTCTCTATTTCGGTTAGGTTGTATTACTTAATAAGTATATTTATATTAATTACATTACGTATTAACCTAATATTTATTTCACATAAGAGATACATCTAAATTTTGTTAAATTATCTTTTTGAGATTAGTACGCGGTAAAGGATTTGATATATAAAGTGGAGAAATGTATTATTGTATACCCATACACCCCAATATTTGAATGGGGGCCAACTGTATCCTTGAATGGAGTTTATATTTGAATATATATATATATATATATATATATATATAATAATAATAATAATATAAGATTCAGTTGATGACAGAGATCAAAAACCAAGGTATGGTATATAAGTTCTAGTGAGCTTATCGATATATCAACATGAGCTTGGTAATGAGATAATTAATACAAATACGAACAAATATAAAGAGTATAAATATTTTGTAATTCTCAAAAAAAATCAATACAATACAATTAAATATATCTCTCAATACCAAGAAATCAACATGTATATGACATATGACATATGTATATGTATATGTATGACATATGTATATGACAACATGTATAGGCAATACAATAATAAAACAATAAAATAATAAAATATAATAAAAATATATGATATAATATTAAAAAATATAAAAAGCTATTAAACTATAAAAAATCAAAGAAAACGAAAGACCAAAGTAAGGCTACAAAGATAAAAAATATTTATACAATGCGAACAAATTAAAAGAGCTAAAAAGAAGAAAAGATGACATTGTAAATAAAATAACAAACAATACAGATAAGGTGTAAATGATTAGATATAATTATTTAAAAGCATGTTTTTAATATTCATTGTAAAAGTATTCAAATTCGTTAAAGATGATATGGTTGTATTTAAATAATTCCATAAACATCCGTATTTTTAACGAATACTAAATTTCTCATGATCAAATATTTTTTGATTATGATTATATTATTTTTTGTATTAAGAATGTTCTATTTAACCGAGAAGTATATAAGGAGCAATTATAGGTAAATAACTTACTTAAATTGAACTATGCAAATAATTCTTGTTATATATTCTAAACATATATTTATAAATAGATATATTTATTATATCTTTAAATTTAAAAATGTTATGTCTTAAAAAAATGTAATCAATATTGGTTTTGTTATCAAGTTTATATATTGCTCTCATACTTTTATTTTGTAAAATTTGAATGCATTTTATATTGATATGGTAAGTACTTCCCCATATAATAGAACAATAATTAATATGACAATGAAAAAAAGAAAAATATAGCATAACTAAAGTATTAATATTAAATTTATATTTATATCTATATAGTAAACTAAGTCCATGGTAAAGTTTATTTTTAATATTATTTAAATACATTTTCCAATAACGATTTTCGTCAATTAAAATGCCTATGAATTTAAAATGAGTTGATTGTTTTATGACTATATTATTTATTTTGATGTTAATATACCCGGTTAATTAACCGGATAAAACTAGATAAGCTTTCTTTTTCTACCCAGTAGTTAGATACACATTCTGAGTTATATATATATATATATATATATATATATATATATATATATATATATATATATATAGATAGATAGATAATATACTGAACAGTTGAAATTGGATGTTAGGGAACAATACTACAATATTTTAGATCTAATTATTTAATAGGATTTATATTAATTGTTAGAATTTATTTTGTGGTTAACAACTACTCACGTTTGAAATAAGAACATGGTCTCTATTCTGGTATACTTGTAGATCGCACACGTGTACAATATGTTACTTTAATGCAAAGTTGGTATATTCTTAAATGTACGGAAAATATATGACTCATACATATTCAGTATTGTTTAAATGAGGATTTATTGGAATTTTATGTGGAATTGGTATATTTATTTCTTAAAAGGGGTATATTACATATCATATGTTAACATATACGTTACATTATTTAATCTATTGACATTGTTAACAAATACTCTGGCGTGTAAACGTACAATATCTAAAAATAGAAGTACACACAAGGTGGTTTGTAGAGGGAGGATGAATAGAGACCTATAAAGAGGAGGTAGCTGATATCTCAGTGTAGGATTTACTAATGTTTGCTCTATGCATAATATTGGGATATAGAGCTCTGATAGGCAAATGATTTTATAAAATTAAGAGCTATCACTTTAGCTTGTAGAACACTTTTGATCGATTTTAGTCTTTACCATTTAGTAATCTAGTAGGGGAACTAATCCAGTTATTAATAAATGGTGCGTGGTTACCATACTCGAGACCTCGTCCATCCGTAGAATTAATAAGATATTTAGTATGATATGCTCTAATGTCGATATTATTAGTAAATGATATATTATCATAGTATCTTGGAGATGACCATTTTAATATAATATTAGTTGGATGGTTTGTATTATGGGATCATCATTTCCACATATAGAGTTTACCCGTTTAATGCCTTTAATCTGGTTTATTAAAAATATACGGGTTATCGCTAATCATCCAATATTTGAAAATATAAACGATAATCCTCCAAATTGAGAAATATACTAAGGTTGTAGCAATTACGTTTAATAAAATACCAAATTGATCAATCCATAGTTTTAAATGAATTAAGATGTATATTAGAGAAAGTTATCCTATGTAATAAACTTAGTAAAAGAAAAGATTTAAGTATATCAAGTTTTGTTGAGGTTTTAATAATGCTTTGGTTATTGATATTAATTTAGATGTTAACTCTATTTCTATTGTATTATTTGTATTACCTATATGTCCTATTTCGATACCTAAGTATTTATATTTATCATCAATAGTCAAGGGTTTAAAAGAAATATGATCAATTACTATAAAGTTATATAGATTACAGATCCACTGCTTTATTAAGGGTTAATAATATTGTTATGAGTTGCAATTTTTGCTGGATTAATATCAAGTCCACATTATCTATATACTATGTATACATATATGTAAAACATGATCTACCTGGGCTTAAAGACTAATTTCACCCTTTTCAAAGAGTACGAGATCATCAGCGAATGCCATATATTTAACGATGCTATTATTATATATGCCAATAGAACTAGGTAAATCAGTAATCAATTACTGCATTAAACAATAACGGTGACACATTATTTTACGCCGAGATTAACTGATATACTAGACGATATTCTTTTTTATATTTAAGCTGATTATTACAATTAGTGTACGAATATTTATTGTACTCTATGGTTGTTTTCGTTAAACCAGCTCTATTTGAAATATAAATAATAGCAACGTGAGAAACTGAGTCAAATGCCTTAGATACATCGAGTAAACATATGTTTAAGGGACTCAGTGTTTATTTATGTTGATATATAATATTCTTTAATAAATTATACAAATATATTCTCAGAAATACCGTCTCTTATAATGAATGCCTTTTGACGATTATCCAACACTATGGTATTTTCAATATGTTTAGCTAGTATTTTATGAAATAACCTATTTATTAATGATGACATTGTAATAGGTCAACATTTTGAAAGATCTCTTGTATGTTTACATTTTGCATTACTGAAATTCACTAGAACTTATAGGCTTGGCATTATTCACAATATTATTCACGAATGAATGTCTGAAATAAATAGACTTTTTATTTAATAATTCGCTCCAAAATTTAAATTGAGTTTCAATATTTACTTCATCTCACTCTACAGTAATATCGTCATTATAAAAAAGTATCCTAGATAGACCAATGAGAAGACTCCTCTTATAATTATGTCTAAATAATTCATCTATTTATCTTTCTATCTATCTATCTATATATCTATATATCTACCTATCTATATAAAGAACACATATCCAAAGACTAAGTAATTACTTATTTAAGTATGGTTATATATATCTGATATCTGCTATATGACTTTTGTATTAATACATTCTACTATACCTATGTATGTTTAGTTTAGAATATAAATGGTTACGTATGAAGCTACATCATGCTGGTATTAACAGTTAAACAGCGCTATATGATGAACGTAAACTGTGGATTCACAAGCTAGAGCTATATCTATAGTTATGAAGGTGGTATAAGTAAAACATATAATTATTTTAAATTTAGTGACTTTTAACTGTATAAGTTTATAAATTGTAGCATAAGTATATATATATATATATATATATATATATTAAATAAAATAATAACAATTATAATCATTTATTTATTTATTTTTGTTTGATTTATTTTCTTCCTTTCCTTTAAAGTTAGGTTTAATAACATTACATTTAATTATGTTAACAATATATTAAATATAAAATAACATTAACTACTATTGTTTGGATTATTAATATATATATATATACTATTTCAAAAAATTAACGTCATAGCTATCAAAGATTATACTATATATAATTAGATACATATTAAGAATATGATTATTTTTATATATTTAAAACAATTTTTATATATGGTATACATCGAAGGATAGACAAAGTGTATTATTTCAATCTCAAACATGTATATGTAAATGGTAAACCAGTTATAATATGGTTTATAGTAAATGGTTTAAAGTATAGCATATATGAATGATTATATCTTCAAATTATATAATTTTTAAGATTCAAATATTTTACTTTATGTTACTTAGTTACCTATATAATATAGATAAGTTAGATAAGTTATATATTTAGTTTAGATTTCCAAGTTCAATTAGTTTTTATAATTACCATTAATTGTAATATAATTATAAGATATGGTTTGTATACCATTGTAGCCTCTAATGTAGCCTGTCAATCAATGGAGATCATCATATGATTAGGGGCGTAACTACAAAAGAGAGGATCCACTTGATTAATTGTGTGTATGATAATTTAAAAAGAAGCTTTATAAATTGACAAAATAATATACAATTTTCAAATTGTGTTTCTATATGTTAATTGTTTAGATCAATGTAGAATTACCTCGATGAATTAAAATCTAATAATAATATGTTATCAAATTCAAAAGTTATTTATAATATTGTAAAATAGTAATTGATATAATTGAATTAATAATGTATACTAGGAAATATGACTTTATATTTTAATTTCATGGGACATGGATATTAATATTTATGGAATTATAAGTATATAATATTCATATATATATGTAATGCAGTATTAAAACTAAATAAAATAGACCTTAGTAGATTTTGTTAATTTAAAGTAATATATTAAACAGTTTAATACATACATATATATATAACAGATAAACATAAATTATTTATATATAATAGATATTATAATATAATACAAACATAAATAATCTTTGATCATAAACATTTAAATATAATCATTCAATGTCGATATTTTCTCTACAATATTATTTCATATAAAATATTTGTATTTTTATTATAATTATTATTATTACATTTATAATTATGATTATTATTATTATTATTATTATTATATATATATATATTATTATATATAATATAGTCTTAGTATAATATAGTCTTTATATAATATAGTCTATAGACTATATATATATAGACTATATAGACTATATATATATATATAGATTCTATATATAGACTATATAATATTTACAAACTTAGGAATTTTCATTTTCTTTCGCTTTTTTTTCTTTGAGATAGTTGAATTGATAGCTATTTTGTAAAATACATTACATTACTCATATATTAATACATATATTATTTAGTATATTTATATTAAAAATAAATTATATTATTAAATTTATTTAATAAATATGATACTATATAGTATATTATATAATATTTACAATAATTATATACATGTATATTTATAAACTAAAAGAATATTATAAATTTAAAAATATTATATATTTATTTTAAACTAGGGTAATTTATAAAAAAAATATATAAATTATAAAAATATGTATATTGTTATTGTTATTTTTTGTTATTTTATTTGGTGGAGTCCTTTCATCCCATTCAGGAACTTAGATGAAGTTTTCACTTATAACCATATGACTCTAATGTGCTTTTGAAGCCGCTCTCATGTTAATGCATCCATGGTTTTAACGAGAGCCGATCATTTATTTATACACAATTATATAAGATTTTTCACTTCTACATACTATTTTAAGACCTATTTTAATGGTCCGGACCCGCATCCTATACTTCTTGTGTGTCTGACGCCTTAGCCTACTGAGCCACACAGTCACATAGGAATATATGCATATATGTATATATGAATGAATGCAATCAGTTTATAAACAAATGTCTAAGAAGTATCATTGAAAGATATAAGTAGCTTTATTAAATCGATACCTCCATAGTATATGAATATAATAGCTTTAGGACAGTTATACAATAATAATAAGACTTGTGTACTAGAATGCAATATATTAATAGTATATACACAAACTAATAATAATAACGATAACATTGTCCCTCGTCATATGTCATCATATTTCAATTCATTATCTAAACTAATATAACAATTATAATACAAAAAGTGCAGATAAAATAATTTAAAAAAAAATTATTAAAATTTAATAAAACATAAAATGACCCATATGGTATAATATAAATTTTTTTAGACAATTATAAATATTAAAAATTATTAAAATGATAAAATATAAAAACAACAAATTAAAATATATTGTAATAATATGATAGTAAACAAAAGTGTACATTATTTACTTCTAATATTTATTTATAAAGTATTTCATATATATATATATATATATATATATATATATATATAGTAATACAAACTTTGATTTGTTTCACTATCTTGAAATGTAGCTTTTAAAATAAAGAATAAAATTAAATTTATTAAAGATTAATTTATTTAAAAAAATTATTAATTGATTATGTAATAATTTTCTATAACTCTAGAAGTTGATTCTAAAAATATATAATATTTATAATATAGTATATTTATACTGAACGATGAATTTAAATATGGTCCACAAACAGATATTTAATACATTAATGGCTGTTGCGGTGTATTATGTAGGGGAAAGTAATTACTATAGGTTAACCTAATACGGACAGTGCCCGAATACGGATACTCTCGGTATCTCAGAAACCATAAATCCTACAAAAAAAT
>OZ025241.1:17692115-17737115 GCA_964019155.1 Osedax fenrisi
CCTATATTAATAAAAATAAACATACATTTATACAAACATATATGATTATATATATAATAAAACATTAACATATGTAAATAAAATAGAAAATAAAATAAAGATACAATTTAAATTAAACGTATATTTTTTAAATGTTTTAAAAATAATTCTAATTAACAATCTTGAATTATTATACTCTACTTTATGTAAATATTTTTTAAACGAAATATTTTCTAGATGTTCTAGATGACTTTCTAATATGTTTATTATTATAAATGTATAAGTATGATTTGTAAATTAATTGGTAATTTATTATAAAAACCTCTGTATACATTTTATAGAATTAATTTTAACAACATTATGATACTTGAAAATAAAATTATTATTCATGAAATCATGAATATTAAAATATATTTAATACATATATTTATTTAGTATTATGTATGTTAATAGGCATTCATAATGATTTAAAAATAAAAATTACATATTAAAATTGTATATGATATATATATATATATATATATATATATATATATATATATATATATATATGATGATGATGATGATATTGAGTTTATTAGCACTAAAATAGGGTCATGTAGACCCCTTCGCTCGTGCGGGAAGAAAATAATAATAAAATAATAGTAATACGATAATATTTTTGATAATAATATACATTCAATATACAACGGAAAAACAATAATAAACAATATAAAGGACTATTATATACTACAGTCTGCATTGATATGGTGTAGTTGTATATACTACAGACTGCATTGATATAGTATAGTGTTATATAATAATAAGATAATAATAATACAATAACAATTTAATAATGATATAAATTTAATATAACACGGATACAAATAATACGTTGGATGATTTAATGATTATGGGTAGAGAGAAAAGAAGAAGTAAGATTTATGAATCTTTTGTGGGATCTAATAGAACGAATGGTAGGAGGGAGGGAATTCCATAGGGTTGGACCGGAATTTTTAAAAGCTCTAGAATTTAGGGACGTTTTACTAGAGTTCTGGGAGATAAGTAGAGGAGCATTTTGGTAACGAAGAGAAGATAATATAGTACGTTTTTTAATTAGATCAGAGATATAGCTAGGGGTAAAAGAATATATTGATTTATGGATTATAGATAGTATACGTAATTTACACCTGAGGGAGAAGGGTAGCCACATACGAGATGATTGATGAGATGTTGTAGTAGAGTGATCCAGTCGAGTTAAACAGTAAGTAGTACGTATTTAGGAACGGATAATCCGATTAAGTGGAGCAGTAGCTTTAGCAGGAAGTAAATTCAGTAGGGAAGAACAGTAGTCAATACGTGAAAGTACAAGAGCATTAATTAGAGTTTTAGTAAGGTTTCTGGAAAGTGATGTCCGTATTTTTTTAATTCTGAAGAGATGAAAGTTGGATGATTTTGTAATGGATGATATGTGATTCTTAAATGATAATTTGTCATCAAATACTAATCCTAGGTTTTTGGAGGAATGAGAAGGAGAAATAATCATGTTATTTAGAGTAAAGTTTGGAAAGGAAGTTTCAGAAGTAGATATGTTAAGTACAGTAGTCTTAGAGGAATTAATTAGTAGTTTATTGGAGAGGAGCCATAATCTTATGGAGTTAGCACACTCGATTAATTCAGAGTTAATGGTATTATGAGAATTTATAGGGAAAAAGGTAAACAGTTGGATATCATCAGCAAAAATATGGTAGTGGATATTTGGAAATTTCTTAATTAGATCAGCAATAGGGCGGATATAAATAGAAAAGAGGGATGGACCTAGAACAGATCCTTGGGGAATACCGTGGTTAAGAGGAGAAAGAGGCGAGTAAGATTTGTCAATCATAATAGAGATATTCCTGTTAGTGAGATATGAAGTAAACCATTTTAATGCTAAGCCAGATATACCCATTAAAGTAAGTCGCGAGATTAATATGTTATGGTCCAGGGTATCAAAAGCAGATGATAGATCAAGTAGGATTAGCTGGCAACACGTGTTGCTATTTAAGGTAGATAATATAGTGTCAGTAATACGGAGGAGAGCTGTTTCGGTTGAATGAGAGCTGTTTCGGTTGAATGAGAGCTGTTTCGGTTGAATGAGAGCTTATATATATATATATAATATGTTTACCCATTTGTATTGTATAATCATTTAAACTGGCTATAAAATTAAATAGAGAATATTATAATTATGATAAATAAATTACAGGATACAATTATTATATAATATAAAATATGTTAATAAATATAATACTAAATAATATATATATATATATATATATATATATATATATATATATATGTCAAGTTAATCTATAAGTACATATAATATCTGAGATCATATATTTAATTAGATAATTATTAAGTATTATTCCAAATAATAATATATTTATATATAAATTACATAAACGCATCGAATATCGCTAAATATTCTGTTTTCTGCAAATACTACTATAATGTTTACGATATAAATAAAATATCTCCTTTTATAGAGAGTAGGATGTAATTTAATATACGTTAGATAACGTAGAGGTAGTACATATTTGATATCAGTGTCACCCATTACATATTAAATATACAGATATTAAATAGTGAAGGAATGACATTTCTAATGAATATTATTCAACTTTTGTAGGATATGCTATAGGTGAAATATTGTTATGAACATTATGACGTTATACATGCGACTAATTGGACTATATGGGTAGTATTCACTCATTTTAATCTTGTAACTGGTTCTGAAAGTTATCATTTAACACATAATAGTAAATATGGGGAATTTAATATATATATATAATAATTTAATTAATATATATATATATATATTGGTTAGAATGAAATGTCTGTATTATGTACACTATAGCGTATACTATAAGTAACTATTTATCATGGTATAGTATATTAACATTCATGTATAATATAACATAGTAAATGTAATAATATATTTAGAGTATATATAATTATTTAAAAACCTTGGTAACTTGCAGTGTTATGTACACGAACTAAAATAAGTACTGTATTATACATTAACATTTCACATTGATGCCATTACATATATATATATATATATACATATATATAACTTTCTAATATTTATAATAATAACAAACTTAGGCCCTATAGATTACGGTTCACACTCTTGTATTTATGTTGTAATCGATAGCAGAATAGCTAGTACTCTAACTACATACGTTCACCACAACATGTGTATGATACACAGCAGGCGTATTCTGTATTGCATGTATTCTATACATTACAATGTTTATTTATATATTTACAATATTATTGTGTGCCGATATTTTTGACTGAATAACGTTCACCTATAATCTATAGGTATATAAGCTATAGTTAAGATCTATCTTCGGCTATTTTTCAAACTAATATTTTAGGTACTAAAGAATCGTCTTCCGAGATATTTGAATGACCGCCTACAATTCAGAGTTTACAAGAGAGACCTACGAAACTCTTCCACTCGGATATTACTACAGACGATGTACATGCTATCAATATATGGTAAACGATCATTCAGTGTAGCTGCAGTCGATATATGCAATGCGTTATATGTACCATTAAGAACTAATTTAAATTATTGTTCTTATAAATCTAATGAATTAATTTGTAACAATTAATTTATTATTTTCAACTGATTTATTTTCTTTGTGTATATTTTGTATATTATAGAGATAATGAACATATACAAGAAGATAATAGAGATATATTAACATTCATGTATATGAAAGTTACTCGATAACTTAATTTCAAATAATACTGATAACATATTTAGTCATCATTGCCGTAAAACTAAATACTCTTCGAATTAACTCAATCGTAATAGTTATCCTCAGCGTTTTAATTTACTTTTATTTATTTATAAACATTTTACTATCTGATTTACATATTAACACGTATACAATTAATCTATAATTCACAAAGTCTACACACTAATACATAATAGTTTATATATCTACTATTATATTTTCTATGTATTTCTGAGTATTTATATAAATGAAAATAATGTATTAACAAGTAAAAACATGTAATGTTGACGCTAAATATAGGGTACTATTTACATCATGATATATATATATATATATATATATATATATATATATGACCATAATGGATTCTATAACATTTAATTCAATATTTTTTAAGATTTATCCTTTTTAATCTAAGTCTATACATATAGTATTAAATACAATTATAATTATAATTATATTATAAATATAATTATAAATATATAAATTGAATACATTATTTGACTAACTATTCTGTACCGTTGAATCATTTAAAGCAGCTACAAAATAAATAATATAATAGGACGTAATTCGTATTAATTGTGAAATATATGCATACATATATAGAGATATGATGATTTTAATAAATGATTACGAAAATACATTAAATAATAGTTCACATAAATGAGTTCGTTTACGAATTATACTAACGAATTAATAGTATATATATATATATATATATATATATACTATTATTAAAGTATTATAAGTAGGATATATATATATATATATATATATATAATTTAATAATACTTCAAAATATAATATGGTTTATGAGAGTACTGGGTAAATAGTTATGTAGTTATGTAATAATAGTTATGTGGTTATGTAATGATCGTTATGTGGTCATGTATTGATCATTATGTGGTTATGTAATGCTTATATTTTATGAGTGAAATATTGAATGGATTTAAATATTATATTCAAGGAGTTAGAGAAATGTTGATCGAATTAACGGAAAGCTTTATCTTCAAAAGAATATTAACTGATTTCATCATATAGAAAGCGGATAGCATTACATTGATGCATCAGATATTATTTAGAATCACATACCTGATAATGATGTGAGGTATATATATATATGGATGGAAATTAATATATATTTACAATATAAACATTAGAAATGTAAACATAGAATAACTCGTTCATAGCCTTGGAGTTACACTAACTTTAAGGAATGATGAAGTAAAGAGAGTGATACAAAGCTTAATAGAAAAGTGGGGAACTAATTAGTGATGAATCATGTATAACTAGAGAGAAGAAGCAGGCTATACGTAGGGTAATTTGTTGAATAAAAAGTATGTTGGTTATGTTAAGATACAATTGTGTATAATATACTGATAATACCAATTTTAATACATTTATATTGAATAAATTCGCTCTAAAAGGAATGGATTTTTGTATGGTATACCAAACTATAGTTTAATGTAGAAAGTTATTATACAACTAATTGTTTAATTTTGATTATCGGATATAATAATATAATTACCGAAGTTATAGTGTTAATTTTGTAAGCAAAGAAATGAACAGATATCATATTATATGACATGGGTGATATTATGAGATATAGAAAATTTAATAAGTAGAGTTATTT
Organism: Osedax fenrisi; assembly: GCA_964019155.1. NCBI lineage: Eukaryota > Metazoa > Annelida > Polychaeta > Sabellida > Siboglinidae > Osedax > Osedax fenrisi. The sequence goes on from OZ025241.1 coordinate 17,697,504, forward strand.
ATTAGAGTTAATTTTCAAATTTGATTTAGGGTTATAATAAGGTAGAAGAGACATCTATTTGTTGTATTACCAAAGGAATGTTGCCATAAAATATAGGTCCTAAAATAAATACTATATAGCGTATTTATATTGTTTACTTGATAAAGAGAAAGAATATTTAGATCAGTACATCTAAAATGAGTATATGTATATAATTATATATAAGGTTATATATATATATATATATATATATATATATAATGTATATAGCATATATGTAATAATAAATAATTCAAGGCGGAATTATTTATGTTCGCTATAAATTAAAATATAATATAAATTAATACATAATATTAGTATTTATGAACTTATATATATATATATATATATATATATATATATATATATATATATATATGTATTAACAAACTAGACATGATAGAATCATTTACATTTGCTAAAAATATTATTTATATATATAAATTAATACATAATATTAATATTATTAACTTATATATATATTTATATATATATATATATAGTGGTGAGGTGCATATAACATTTTATAATCTGTTGCAAAGGGTTTGTAGTCTATAGTGTTGTAATAAGATTAACTTTTACATTATTATCTGTCTAATCTCTACGCTTTTAGCTACATTCACTTCACTACCACTTTAGGTGAATAATTTAATTTGATACCATTACAAATTAAGACTCTCTTTGCACCTTCTCATTGGTGCACAAGGTATAACGGGTATTTTGATACCCAAGCTAAATAATGAGATATCTGGGAGAAGTGCATATTTAATTTAAATACCATCACGTGATATATTGGCGACCGCACGACGTGTGTAGATTGCGGTGCAAGTAGATGTTAGCCACCGAGAGCAAAACATGATACAGAAATAAAAAAATAAATCATGCCGAATCGTTCGTCGCGCAGTTATACAAGGAGAACTTCCTGCATTTCTACGTTAGTTACTATCGATATCGACGAATTATAATAATTATATAATAGTTTATATCTCCCAAACTTTTTAATACAAAGAAATATTGTTGCCTCTCTAATAAAACTCATGAGATATGTAATACATTACCAGCTTCTTTTACAATTTAATTAAACAGTTTTTTTTTAATATTAAATTATTTATTATCACTTTGTATTAGTTAACTTTTTATATTTTGTTATTAATTAGTTAATTTATCTTTTACTGAATTTTGATTTCATATTTTTTTTCATTTTTGATATATATCCTTTAATATATATTAATATATTTATTATTTATACTTTTATTTATTAATGTATTTATTTCATATTTAACTGAAAATTATGACCTCTCTTTGATAACAATTTTCAAGTATATACTTACCTATTTATTCATCATTTTCATTTACACGAATAACATTTACCAATCACATCAATTAATAATATATGTATAGTTCTAATGATATACAAAATTATCATTTTAAAATAAGTAATTTATTGTAATTTTTATAATTTTCTTATATTTTATAAAAATATATATATTTTATATATATATATATATATATATATATATGTATATGTATGATATATTTTATTTATAAAAAAACATAAAAAATAATGTTGTTTTAAAAAATAAAATAGGTAATCTATTATTTTGTTATGCACATTTTATTTGTAATAAAATAGGTGTATCGCATTTCCTAAAATAAATACAAATTGTTTAGTAAATAATATAAACAATTTCTATACTTGTTTACCTAACCATCGATATACTTGATCTATGTGTACCCACATAAACACACACACACACATATATATATATATATATATATATATATATATATATATATATATATATATATATATATGTGGAATTTTCTACCTGTAGGATTAAGAAATAATGTCAATTATTCGTATTTTAAATCTAATTTATCGTTATTAATTCGTAAAAATTAATTTTATTATTTTCAACGGATTTATATTTTGTTGTGTATTTTGTTATTTTATATTTTTTTTACACAATAGAGAACGTATAACTTTAATTTTGTGTCTAAATAAACAGTCATTCATATATGTATATATATATATATATATATATATATATATATATATATATATATATATATATATATATATATATATATATATATATATATTTATGTTTATATAATAATTATATTTATATATATAATATATAAAATATAGATATATATTAATATACAAACAGTTCATTGCCTGCTCTGTTACGATTGCTAAGAAATATAAAATGAATACACAATATTATTTAAATGAAGCTATATATAAATATGTATATATTTATATATAATGATAATATATATTATATTATATATATTATTATTATTATTATTATTATCAGATTTAGGCAATGCCAGGTTAATTGTAGAAGCAATGTTGCTTATCGAGACAATTACCCATTTATTAACATGATAAGTTTCATTATAGATATTAGTTATAAATAAATAATAATTTTATAATATTATATAATAAGATAAAATAAGATACATTTTATTATTGCTATCATTACAAGAGAGAAAAAAAAACAATAAAATGACAAATACAATTTTCAGAATATTTTCGAGGTATTTAACCTTATGACTTCCTGTTTACATATAATAAAATATAATGAAACTTATCATGTAACTAAATGTAATCATCATATAATAATGAAATCATGTAATAATATAAATAAATGATAAAAGTATACAATTAAAAGCTAATAAATACATCAAGTATTAAATAATATAAATTAAAATATAACATAGTGGAACTAAATAGGATATATATATATATATATATATATATATATATATATATATATATATATATTAATAGTATATTATTATATATAATTATTATATATCATAAACTTACAATTCAGCCTTAAATTTTGATGGTTAATTCCTATATGAAATCATTAATCGTTATTTTATAATAGTATTTGTTATATTATTAAGCATTACTGGTCAATATTATAGACATAAGATTACTAGATCGGTGTTGTTTATCTACGTAACTATGGTTACCTGTGTCGGATATCGTCTTGACGGAAGACTTAGTGTCCCAGTAATTACTAGGTTTCACGTACCCAATACCATTATGCCCTGTGTGGTGAGTAGGTGATCCACCAATATTTAGTTAGATATTATATATTAAGTATGTATTCATTTAATCTTAAATTATATATATATATATATATATATATATAATTAATGATGATAAAATATTATAAAATCTGATAGATTATTTACCGTTATATAAATATGATTTAATGTAATGTAGTGTATGCCCTATTATTCTATATTTATAACTTTTAATAAATATAATATTATGGTCAATCATATGAAAAGCCTTTTTAATATCAAAAAATACAGCAGCAATATTGTCATGTTTATCAATAGATTATAATATTGTTTGTTAATGAGTATATATATATATATATATATATATATATATGTGTAATGTTTGATTTTTGTTTTGAAACTATATTTATTAGAAGTTATGATATTATGTTTTTCTATAAAATTATCTAATTTATTTTAAATTATTTTTTAATAATATTTGAAAATTCGGTATTATACTTAAGGTCTGTAGTTTTCTATATTATTTATATTATTAATATTATGAATCGGTATAATTACTGATATTTAATATTCGATGGATAAATAGACTTTACATATTTTATTTCGTTTTTAAATATATTTATTATGTTGATTTTTAATTAATTATAACTTTCCCAATTTATGTCTAGTTTATTGTTTAGAAATATGGTATACAGTTTATTTTTTTATTGCATTTTTTATTGTATTCGTTAGGAAAATGTTTGTTTTATTGTTTTTTATTTGTACTCATTTTAATAGTATACATAGATTATAATTATTTAATAACATGCTTATAAATATATCATAACATAATTCGACATTTTCTGAGTTATATAAATAATATCATTCAATAGACGATAAATCATTTATAAACTTCTCAATATTATTTTTGTTAATGATCTTTTGTAAATAATGTGTCTATTATTATGTGTTTTTCTATATTTATATTTTTTTAAATATATAGGTTTGTTGTCTGTTATTTCATAATGTATTATGCTATATGATACAATGTCAGTATTATAATTAGTATAGAAGTTATCTAAAATAGTAGTCATATTATTGGTTATTATAGTAGGGAACCTAGATAACGAATAAAGTCCCATTAACATCATGTTAATTTCGAAATCAATATTATATTTAGAAATATCATCATTAAAATATCTACAGATTATAATAGTATTATTATTGTTGGTAAATAGAAGTGATTATATTCATCTAAATTGAAGTCACGACTTCAATTATCATCTATAGTTGACAACACGAGTGAACTTTAGATTATTAGTGGAAACTTAATCAATTTTATTATTAATTACGGTATTTTTTTTATGAATAGAAGTATGCCATCTCTTTTTTAATTTTTAGTTTATTTTATTTTTATTATTTATTATATATATATATATATATATATATATATATATATATATATATATAATAAATAATAAATAATAATACATATTTATTAGAAGTTTTAAATTTTAAATTTTGTTTCGTATGAAATATATAATTATTTAGATTATTATTTCCTCTAAAGGGCTTCAGATTAAGATCAATATATTTTCTATGCTGTCACCCGAATCACCATAACCAGAACTGTCCACCATCACCGGAACGTTTTTTGTTGTTGAATTACTTTATTTTTTTCGATTTTGTTTTCTTCTTGAGTTTTATAAGATATTTTATTCTGATTTAAAAAAAAAAAATAATAATAATAATAATAATAATAATAATAATAATAATAATAATAATAATAATAATAATAATAATAATAATAATAATAATAATAATAATAATAATAATAATAATAATAATAATAATAATAATAATAATAATAATAATAATAATAATAATAATTAATAATAATAACTTTTATTTCTATTTTGATCATTTTTCGTTTATTTTTACTATATGATTTATTTCTACTTTCGATTGTTTTTCGTTTATTTTTACGGTAACTGTAAAACGTTTTAATTTCCTTAATTTTTTAATTTCGTATTATTCTTTATTTATTTCTATAACGTATGTTATCGTTAGCAAATATTTATACTTTATACTTTCGATTATATTTTCGGCTATGTATTTGCTTAAATAAATTATCAATCAATAATAATAATGATAATAATACTATTAAGGTAGAGTTACAATTACTTATTTACAAACAAATTAATCATTTATTATAATATCAATCAATATGCATTAAATATAAGTTTATGTTTAACTTATTATTATTTACTTATTATATAATAATATTATTATTATTTTTTTTATTTTTTTATTTTTTTTTATTTCAATGAGTTTTTATACAAATTTTTGTTTTTTATAATTTGGATATCTCTATTTAGATCATTCCATAACTTAGGTCCCGTGATTAGGATACTATTTATTAGTTGATTTTGTATGTAAAAGGTATTGTATAGATAGGTGATTTCCTTAGTTTATATTTATTTTCGTGTTTTTTATGTATGTTATACATATTTTATGGTAGATTATTATTGAGAAGGTCATGCATGTGTATTAGCGTGTTATATTTTATTAAACTATTGAGTTTTAATATGTTATTCCTTTCAAATAACAAATCTGTATGTTCTCTGAAGTATTTGGTATTATTCTTATGATTTTTTTTGTGTGAGAATTAAATTTGTAAGATTATTTTTATAAATATTACGCCATATTATATTTCCATACATTATATGTGGCAGGAATAGGCTATTATATATAATAATCATTGGTTTTGTCTTAATGTATTTTGATAGTCTGCTTATTGAGTAAAGTATTTTCGATAATTTATTATTAAGATTTATTATATGATTTTTAAAGTTTATATATTTGTCAATTATTATTCCTATGTATTTATATTCTATTTCATTTTGTATTGATATATTATATATTGTTAGGTATATGTAAATGTATTTTCTCGAATTAAAATACTATTTTAGTTTTATTGGTATTTATTTTAAGTTTATTAAATGTGTACCATTTTTCTATTTTTAAAATTTTTAATTGTCAATTTATTATTATTATTATATATTATAATGCTTATATTATATACTTAGTAGAGGGATGTAGTAATATTGAATACGCCTACTATACATATATAGCGTGACTAAGCCACGCCCATTACAAATGACTTACGACTCACTTACTACTTAATGCACAACTAATAAACACCTATACCTAATTATATATATATTATCTATCATAATACAAGATACGAGATACGGCACTTCCAGATAAGGTTAGTCACGTATATATGTATAGTAGGCTATATTAACTCATATTCAATATCATAAATACTACAGTAATCATATTATCTATTGTATTTTTTAATTGTTCATTGTTTTCACCTGTAAATGTTATTGCTGTATCAGCAGCATATACTATAAGTTTTACTTGTTTGTTATTATTGAATAATAATGGCAGTCATTAGTATATATTATAAATAGGAGAGGACCAAGTAGTGATCCTTGTGGTACCCCGATATTATTATATAGGTATTACATAGATATTTGTGATTTTTTATTATTTATCATAAAAACTTGTTTTCGATTACTTAGGGAGATTTTGATAAGTTGTAGCGAATTGCTTCTTATTCCATATTTATATAATTTATCTATTAGTTTATTGATATATGGTTATATAAATCTAAAATAGCATGTGTTGTGTTATGCTTTTTAGTTTATCCGTATTGTGTATTAGATATAATTAGATTTTTTTGAAAAAAGGAAGTTAATCTCTGATGTATTATTTTTTCAAATATTTTTGAAATTTGGCATAGAATTGATATGGGCCTGTAGTTGATTGGTTTGTATTTGTTTTTATTTTTATACATGGGTTTTATTATTGAATTTTTCATTTTTTGTGGAAATATACCTTCAATAATACACAAATTAAAAATATGTGTTAGTGGTGAGGTAATGTAATATATTGATAATTTTACTATTTTCATGTTAATTAGGTTTATATCTAATGAGGTTTTTAATTTACTATTTTTATTATTGAAGTTATTTCTTGTTTATTGGTTGTTTCTATGAATATTGAATTATTTATATTTGGTATTTCTACAGGATTTATTATTTTTTGATTTTTAAATTAATCATTTATTATTTGTATATTAATAAATTAATAAATTAATAAATTGTTCATTAAATATATTTGCTATTTTACTTGAGTAAAATGTGTTTTTATTGTTTTTATCTTTAATGTAGGATTATCTTTAACCTATGTAATATTATGTTTATTTACATTTTTATTAATGATATTATTTACTGTTTTCCAATGTTCTTTCGATGTTAACATAGTATAATATAATATAATTAATAACATAATATAATTATATTATTGTTTAATTGTTTATTTATGCATTTTAGTTGCTGTATTATGTTTTGTAAATTATTTCTATAAGATTTATAAACGTATAAATCTAATTCTGATTTACTTTGTTGATTTTTTTATTTATTTTTCTTTTTATGTTATTTATTATCCAGTTTTTATAGAATATTTGTGACATATATGATACTTTTGAAGTGATTATGGGAAAGTGTTTGTTTATTATATTTATATATTGAGTGTAGAAAATATTATATATGCTTATAGACATATATATGTTTATATTATATATGCCTATAGGCATCTTCTGCATTGTTGTTATTATATACAGTGTCCCATTTTATTTGAAGTAGATTTTTAATAAATTTTATAATATTATTGTTTTTAATTTTTCTTGTTATTATTAACGTTTTATTTTTTAGTAATATGTTATTTAAGTTAAATTTTGTATATATTGGAAGATGGTCTGTTATATGCTCTTGTATAATACCACTTTTTCCTATGAAATTTCTATCTATATTAGTGTAGATTTGGTCAATTGTTAAGTTTATATTTGTATTGTATATTGGTCTTGCATTTGAATGTATAAGTAGTGTTGGTCCTTATTGTTGCATTAGTTGGTTTATTTTTGAATTTATATTATGTGTCGTATATATATATATATATATATATATATATATATATATATAATATAGTATATACAGTGCACAATATAGTTTTTATGTACAGTATATTACATATATTTATATATGTATATATATATATATATATATATATTATATAATATATATAAATAGTATATAGTAATTTGTATACATATATAGTATATATATATATATATATATATATATATATGTCATATACATCTATATTAAATAGTAATATGTATACAATTTCTTAAATTTTTCCAAATTTGATGTATAAAAAAGTTAATTAAAAAAAAAGTTGATCTGATCTGAAAAAACTAATTATATATTTATAATACGTGAACATAACTAGCCTAGAACATATTAATGAAACCCAAACATCAACATCCATGTTAACAAGTATTATCGATATACACGCATAGATTAGAATATTCGACCGAATATATATATATATATACATATACATTCGTAACCTATAGGGTAGATAACCTTGTTTGGGTGACTTCATAGCTATCAAGATGAGGGAGCTGACTGCTAGAAGCACGATTACGGATGCTAGCTGAATATCTGCATGTGTCGATATTACAGTCATTGTTTTACTTTAAATATACTTATTTGTTTGTAATATATTGAATATATATATATATATATATATATATATATTAATATCATATATATAAATATTAATATATTAATATCATATATATATTAATATATATTAATATATTAATATATTAATATATTAATATATTAATATCATATATATATATATATATATATAACATTATATCTGCATGTGTCGATATTACAGTCATTGTTTTACTTTAAATATACTTATTTGTTTGTAATATATTGAATATATATATATATATATATTAACTTATATAATAATAATATATTTCGAATCATTATATTTATATGATATATTTTAATATTATACTATTTAATTTAACGATCTGTTATTTAATAAAGTGTAATTATTATTTTAAGAATATATCGTAAAATATATATTTCTATATGTTTGTATTTGTCTATATATTTATATATATATATATGCCTTAATCAAAACTATATAGTATTTGTATACAAATGTTAATAATAATTATTCAATTATTGCATTACACGTTATTGTTTGTTCATCAATTATGAATATAATATTACATCATACATTTATTGTACAATATTAAATATGTTAAATACATAATATTGCAGGATATATATATATATATATATATATATAATTCAAACTTCTATCTTCTTTTTCTTTCTCCTTTTCCTTTTTTTCTAAAATTAGTTTAATTATAATATTAAAAGAATAATATATATATATATATATATATTATATTAAAACTGTAGATTGTTATAGCTATATTATGAGCGTATATTATTTAGAAAATATATACACTTATTGAGCAATACATGTAGTTATTAAATAATATACGATACAATTTATACCATATTATATGCCAAATTGTATTCGTATATATATATATATATGGTAAGACACATAAAATAACATACGGGTGATGCTATGTCAATGAAGTGCATTCGTACGATAGGGAATACAAATATAGTTATGATTTTGTGATTATAATAGTTTTAATATACCCTCAATTAATAATATATATTTAGTCAACATATGCGTGATGGAAATACAGGAATATAACATATAGTAACGAGAATATCACATTCTATTAACAATATAATTAAGTTGTATATTTAATAATATTATACCAATACTTGTTCAGAAAATATATTACAGAATTATCCTCAAATTAATGTAAAAATCATCTAAAATAATGTATATTAAAAAAAAACATATTTTATATTTTAAGATCATATTTTTAGAATATATAGAAATACTATTTAAATATACATTGTGTGAGGTTAATCAGACACATTAGACATTATTGAATATATTTATACTTTTGATACGTATACATTATTCATATTTTATAGACATCCATTTTATTAAAATTTGATTATAATATCATATTAAACTTTCTTTATTTAAGTTCATGGACAAGTTTAATTAAAAATAATTTAATTTCGTGTGATATACAATATTAAAGTATTAATCTATATTACATAGAAATTGTATATAGAAATTTGTTTGGTATTTGGAAAAGCGAATATAATAATTTACTATAGTATATATATATGTCATAGATTCTATGACTATCAATTAATTACAGTTTTAAATTTTAAGATATTTTGTAATTAAACTAAATATAATTAATCTTATGGGAATTACGTTTTGTATTGTATTATTAATCAATAATATCAAAATATGGTTAACTACCATAATGTTAATAGAGTAAATATAATTTCATATATTTTAAATAATAAATGAAAATTAAATAAAATTAAAATGTATATATATAATTTATTATATTTAAAAAAAGATTATATATATTATTTTTTTATATATAGTTATGTATAAAATAATATATATATGTGTGTATGTGTATATTTGTGAGGGTGTTGTGGGGTTTATGGTGGGGTGTATATTTATGTGGGTATGTATGTAATTAACTTTTTTTCAATTGTTCTGATGTGCCTATTAAATATAAAATTATAATTATATAAATAATATATTATTTTTAATTTATTAAATATTTGTATGTAGGATTACATTATAATAGATATACTAATGTTATATATTATTTAAATTTTAAATATTTATAATGTATTTCCATTTTTTATAATATAAACCAACAAACATACAAATGTAACTATATTAATAATATTTATTTAAATATTATTAATTATTAAAATTCATTTTCAGATATTTTTAGGATAGTGTGATGAATATATTTATATATATATATATATATATTTATATATATATATATACATATACTTACATATATATATGTATATATATATATATATATATATATATATTTATTTCTATCATTTAAATCGTATAATTCGTGCATCTATATGCACAATTTTCTTAATGAATCTGTTTGATTACTCCAGTATCTACTCCTACCAACTCATATTCAACTGGGTCCCTCTAAAAAAAACTTTCTTTCTATACCTTCTATCACTCGCACATAAAGCAATATATTATACTTCTCCTTCTTAAATGACTTCCCTACTAAAACTAAGCGCCCACTAACTTCCTTACGCTCAAATGCCGACATGTCCCTAATTTTCCCTCATGTTTCATACATGAAATACTATAAACGTGCTATCAGTTATATTGTTACACCCTTAAGGCTTACATATAATCAATGTAATATCATCACCTATTTTAATCTTATATCTTTACTATTTTTATAAATTCTTCTATTTTATCGTTTTGTTTATTTATTTATCTCATTTATTTATTTTATTTATTTATTTTGGTGTTCTCGTTCTATATTGTTATGTGCCTACGATAGGTGGTCAAACATGTGATACGTGACAATAAACCTTATTATCATCATCATCATACATATATATTTATATACGTCTTATCATTAAGTATCGTAATTTAAATTACTTTAATAATGCTTTTGTATTTACTTATAAATTTAATTATAAATAAAATGAGTATACCCATTTTATTTATATTTATCTTCTATTTTATAGTTTATTTAATTATTAAATGATGATTTAATAGATAACGAGTTGACTGATCACTCTTTTATAATATTGTATTTATCTTAGTGTAAACAAGAATTAAACCATATTATTATATATATATATATATATATATATATATATATATTATATTCCAACATATTCCTATTACATTACAATTATATTACTTTTATTACATAATTTTATTTCTGTCAACAAGTTAAATTAAGGGTAATTGTCTAGATAAGCATCAATTATCTAGATACTTATACTTAAATCTGATAATAATAATAATATATATATATATATATATATATATATATATATATATATATATATGTACATACAATAAATACTACATACCATCTTCTATAATTGGTTTAAATGTATCTTGTTGTTGTGTTATTAAATTTCCAATATTCTAAATAACATGTAGAAATGGGAAAATTAATATTTTACTGTGGAATATATACGTATTATGTTATTTTTAGATTAAACAAACTATTTAAAAAAATACATAATAATTATATTTTAATTGAATATTAATTCGAATTAATTGATCGATAACATTAAAATTGCATTACATAATAAATTTAAATTTAAATAATTATATATTTTTGAATATATATATACCGGTTGGGTACTTTGTACATTTAAACTGACAAATCTTGCATTTCTATTTCTTTCTATTACTGTGAAATATTATTGTTATTTATATTAATAATATAATATTATTAATATTATTATTTAGTGGAAAAAAAACATATATATTTATTTTGTTATATATTTTTTTGTTATGTGCTAAACTATTTATGTACACTTAATATAATTAACATCGTAAGCATTATTATGGGTTAATTAGAATATTGAATAAAACCATATGATACGAAAAACCATAATATAATTAAAATATACTAATAACGATGACAGTGGAACCATTGTATGATGCGTAGTGGATAGCGTACACGAGGGTGTTATGTATGGTATAGGGCCTATACTATAGGCTATACGAGTAATAAAGTCATGCGTAGAGGCATATACCTCGAATGATATCGAATATGTTAATGAAATACGTGGAAGTTTAAGTTGGTGAGTTGCAAATAGTGGACAGAACTCGTCTTAACACCGTCTACTATATTATGAATAATAGGATGGATAGATAAAAGTGCGGTAATCACAGGTAGCGTATCTCTTGTGATAGGAAACTACAGTGGGTGGGTATAAGTTAGGTGTTCATTGTTTCATGGAGAATAGCTATAAGCTTCACGCTATAGCATGTGTATTGGTAGTCAATTACTATAGCAATAGTATACTAGTAATATTATATACGTGTATCGCTTTAATATATTTTAAAGGGTTGAATGTATTTGATTATAAATAGGTTTATTTGATATATGTATCATAAGGTTAAATGGAATGTAGTATTCAAAGGTTGAATTGAATCAAGTATAACACATTGAATGTATTTAATTATAAAATATTGAATGGGATTAATTATAAAAGGTTTAAATGATTTGACTAATACAAAGGTAGCATTTATTTTTTTATAAATATGTTGAATTGATTTAATTTCAAAAATATTGAATGGGTTTAATTATAAAAGGTAGAATGCCGCCTCCAAATTAGGTTGTCATAAATTGCTTTATTCAAGATTTAAAAGTTTAACTAGATTAACTTCGAGTCTGTTTATAGACCACATTCAACACAACTCTGTTCTAACAGTATAATGTTAATACAGTTAAGTCGAGTTTAAATTTGTATTGTGTGAGTTGCATAATCTTTATGTTTAAGTTTATAGTTTAGACGATGTAGAATATAAATAGTAAATATGTTTGCATTCATGGTTCATGTAAATACTCATATTATTTTATACAGACTTAGTATATTAGACTATATATATATACCATTTAATGATGTATTTAAGATTACTTTAATGTTAAGTTGTTATACGTGATCCAGTCGTATATGATATTAGGACATATATGAAGTTGTTTGTTATTGTCGGGTAATGCATTTCGTGAACAATTCAATATTATCGCCATAGTTGTAATCTACCAGGGAATAATTGTTGATAATATATTTGCGGGGAAGTAAATAAATGGAGAATATGATGGGAAAGATTACTTGTCATTGTAAAACACCGTGGACAATGTTCGGATATTGTGTTATTCATTTACAAAAATGAAGTAGTTAATGTCCTACCACTTTAGTAACGTATTAATTGTTCTGATACACGTAAGCCATCTGCTAGGAGTATAATGTTCAGTATGTCGAATGTAAAGTAGCAGTTCTAGTATTCGTATGTGCACGTTTTATTCGACTGTTTTCATAGAGTGAGAGTAATATGGTTTCAGTTATATGTGTGATTCATGCATTGGTTGTGATCGAAAAGTGCATCTATTTCGAATTAAGCAATTCATTAATTATCGACAATTAGTTTATCATAATACGTTAAAGAGTTGGACACTTATCGATAGTATGCGAATTCAGATAGTGGATGTCAGTGCTTTTCATGACATGAGATATAAATGTAGATGCATGTTAGTAAGAGATGTTTCGGTAATTTGCGAGTTTTCGAGAATATTCTTATATTAATTCGAGAATTTAGGGGTATGGTAAAAACAATAAATGGTAGTGCGGAAGAATATTTGGACGTAAATAGTATCATTAATGTATTAATATTAAAAGATGAAATGGTTAAAATTATGACATTATACATATCCTTTGGATGATATATTGAATGTATTTTATAATGAAAAAGTATGTGTTTTATGATGTAAATCAACTTTGATATTTGGTATCCATATCCATATTTATTAAATTGTATAGTATAAACATTTATTACAGTGAGTATTTTACAGAGTATTTTATATAGGAATTGGTGAAAGAATGGTGTATTCCGAAGTTGTGTATTCATATAATGTTATTCGTAGATTTAACAATTCGTTAACAAAACACTATAGTTATTATAGTAGTTATGGTGGTAAAGGCATACCACGAGACACCCCTTCACTAGTAGTAATGTAGTATTGTATTGTAGAATGTCTGTTTAATTAGAATGTTATTAGTTATGCCATGCTTAGATAGAACTTACTAGATAATTCGGGTCATATTGTTATTGTTATTGTTATTTGTATTTGGTGGAGTCCTTTCATCCCATCCAGGAACTTAGATGAAGTTTTCCCTTATAACCATATGTGGCTCTAATGTCCCTTCGAAGCCGCTCTCATGTTAAGGCATCCATGGTTTTAACGAGAGCCGATCATTTATTTATACACAATTATATAATATCACTTCTAAATAATATTTTAAGACCCATTTTATAAAATTAATTAATGGTCCGGAAGAGGGTCGAACCCGTGTCCTACTGCTTGTGTGTCTGACGCCTTAGCCACTGAGCCACACAGGTAGTTTTAATATATATATATATATATATATATATATATTAAATTATATGATAATTATATACCATTAGTTTGTTCACCAATTTTTTTCATCTTTTTAGCATTCTATAAAATTCATTGTTTATAATTAATTACATAGTACATATTAATATATATCTTTAATTGTGTATTATATATTTCATATTTTTATAAATGTAAATGTATGTATATTCTGGAATATTATAAATAATACATTTTAAAATTATAAATCTCAAATTTACCTCAATTTTTATAACCAGATATCGGCTACTCTAGATATTTAATAATTTACTAAATAACGGGCAAGTATTTGAATACAATTATAATAATTAGAAACAAAATAATATTAAGCAATCAGAATCTGGCTATAAAAATCGTGGTAAAATGGAGCCAGATTTGTTCACGTGAATGCGTCTAAAACATTATAGTTTTAAATTTAAATTACTTTAGTATTAAACTAATATATGTATATATATATATATATATATATATATATATACATATACATTTAAGGTTAATTTTCAGATGTATTACAAAATATCTTAAACAATTATATAATGAATTCATTGTATACAATTTTAGAATTATTCATAAATAATGTTGTCCCATTTAAAATAAGTATTATATTTCGTAGTCTCATAGACTAACTAGACATAAATTAGAGACAATTTAATAGAATATTAATTACAAGCAATGAATTACATATACATTTATTACATATTAATTATAAATAATATATAACAATATAGAAATATTTGAAATCAGAATTAATTTTACTTAGATTATTAAAAAAAATCAAATACAAATTTGTTTAATTACATATAATTATATAGATATAATTACATCAGATATAATTACAATTTATAATATTTTAGATTTAAGGTAATTGTAAACATTGAATGTAATTCATTATTATAAAATACAATTAAAAATATAATAAATAATATATCAAATAAAATGTGGAATGCAATGTATATTGGAATAATAAGTTATATTATTAAACACAAAATTAACACAATATGTATTGACAAACAATTTTTGTTGAAAAATTAATAATTTTTTATAAATTTATATTTTCCTTTTTATTTATTTGATTGTATTATCTGTTTTATTAATTTTGATTTTATTTCTTGATTAAAATTTACTAAAATAATATAAAAATAATAATTCATTATTTGGATTTATTATTTATTTGATTTGTATTGCCATATGTTTATTTAATTTTTGACATATTTTGTTTGTGATATATCTAAAAGACACAATAGTGACTTTTAATTACATTTAATAGGTATACCTATTCAAATATTAAAATATATAATTAATAATGTGTTACTATTACAGTCTACTAGTTAAGTTAATAGTTAATAAGTATTACATTTATGTGAACATATTTGTCGATACTTTAGATTATCAAAAATAGTTATTTCATTTATTATATTTACTATTTACTATTTTTCGAATATTTTAAGAAACTTAAAAGTTTTATATATTTTATTTTTTAATTTTGTATTATTTGTTGGTTTATATCAATAATATCGTTAGAAAATTTCAGTGTGTCTACTTTCAACTATATATATGCTTTAATAATTAAATATCTTATTATTAGTAAATAATAAACTCATTGTTTTTAAGTAGTATATACAAATACGTTTATTTATTTTAAATCGATATATAAAGAAGTTATTATCTATCAAATAAATAATCCCTTTTAATAAATATTCTAAAACCTTTGACATATATAATATATTAGCATTATAATATTAAAATATTACTAAATTTGTTAATTTAAACTAAATGATTAAACGTACAACTATTAATTATTTTTGCTATATTTGTTGTTAGTGAATAATAATAATAAATATATTTATAATATAATATAATAATATATTATTAATGACCGGTGTCATATAATAAATCGACCCCATTCCAACAATCGTCTTCGATTGCCACGTGACTACAAAATCGATGATATTTCACTAAATACACATACGAATCGCTTCAAATTTATACACATGTAACTAATATGTATATACACACATTTGGAAAACTCAACTTCTAATTAAAAAAAAGTAATATTAGCCGGACATTAATGAATCATATATTAAAGTTTAATAATGCACCAGTTATGCATCTATATATCACGTACTATATATATTATTCAATAATTATAATATATTAATTAGGATATATACCTCATCGTTTAATTTAACATTATCTTTGATAAATGCTTCAAATTCTTTAAATTTGGCTATGTCGCAATTTCGATATTTGTCCATGTTGATAAGTGGATGTACAAGTTGCAACTTTCTCACTTGATCGCGAAACTCGTTTGTCATGTCCCTGATCTCCTTAGATCTCGCTATGTGCGACGGTGTGTATATGTGCGTGTGTTTATGCGTGTGTATGTGCGTGTATATGTGCATACGTGCGGATGTTTAATGTGTACATATTTATTAACTGTATATAGGTACATATGAAATATACATTAGTTTATATTTGTAAATATGAACATAATTTCATCTAATATAGTAATATAAATAATATATATATGTATAAATACTATATATATATAAATTGAATATAGGTATATTATTTAATTTTACAAAATGTTGTATTAATATTAATACATATATATATATATATATATATATATATATATATATATATTTATATTGTTTATCAATCTAAATTATTATAATTAAAAACATGTATCATAAATGTATCAAGTTGTGATGTCATAATACGAATTATCTTAAGTTGACTTTATTATATATACTAGAGTATCATTAAATATAATATATTATTGTCTAGTATATTATTTAATTA
Source organism: Osedax fenrisi (assembly GCA_964019155.1). NCBI lineage: Eukaryota > Metazoa > Annelida > Polychaeta > Sabellida > Siboglinidae > Osedax > Osedax fenrisi. Next base: position 17,715,379 of record OZ025241.1, read on the forward strand.
TAAAGGCAATATTAATGAACTGTACTTACTTTGCATGATTGACAATGTATCCATATTGCACATATACCCCTTGCAATGATCCCAACATGTTTCTATGCCTTAATTAATATATATATATATATATATATTACTGATTACTGAGTTATAGTTGATAGTTACAAAATAATATCTAACCAGGAATACTTTCATAGCTGATACTATTCACACGAAAACAAATTATATACTTTTATAATTATTACTATAATGAATTTAATATATCAAATTATAAATTTAAAATTAGAAAACTTATCATAGAGTGTATTCAAGTTCAAGAAAAACGTTACATAACGTAAGTAGCATTATAGATTTTTACTTTTTTTATGATTTCTACGAAATAATGATATTTATTTATATTTATTTAATATAACTACATTTTGTTAATATAAAATAATATATTTTTTAATATATTATATTTATCGATAATTACCATTTTATACTGAATATAAACTAATTTTAAAATATTATATTTAAAATGTATATGTCATATCGTATTGTCAGTTATTTTTAGTAAATTGATAAATTTAAATATATATATATCGAAATGGCCCACCTATTAGTGATCTAAAACGAGCAGAGTTTTTCGTGCCGGATCGGCTTAGTGAACGGATCGAACGAGTTGAGCCGGTGACATTTTAAATATTTTTCTTTTAATATTTTTTTTTAATTTAAAAAAATTAAATAAAGTTTATTTAAATTTAAAAAAAATTAAATTAATTTTATCAAATTGATGCACCACTTATTATTATAGAATAGGGTAATTAAACTATCGCTTATATGTATAACTTATTTATATACTAAACAATCCAATTTCGTTTATAATAATATACTTGTTAAATGTCTATACAAATTACGTTTGAAATAAATATTTTAAATTAAAATTTAATTGATATTATAATATTGTAATTAAAAAATATATTATTTAATTTTAAAATACAATTGATTATAATTAATATTATTATAAATAGAGTCACACTCATGTTCGACAATCTAATCAGATATACTAGTTTGAAAATCAAGTATATAATATCATATGATACAACAATCTTACAATTTTACAACCCATTTCTATAATCGAGTACGACAAATCGAATCGAGTATGAAAATCAAATATGTAAATCTAATGTGATAAACAAATTCGATAATCTAGAATGATACATCTAATTTGAATTTGAATTGCAGGCTTATATATGTTATGAAACATATTTGTTGATGTTTTTCGAAGAGACAATTTTGTTTGTTTCATATGTTTCGAAATATAAATTTTTGATGTTTCAGATGTTTCGAGGCAGGAAATATTGGCTCAATTAGATCACTACCACCTATCCTTATTTTATTACCTAATAAACCGTATATTATTATCATATATATATATATATATATTTATATAATTATATTATATAATATTTATAAAATTAGAAGTAAAATATATATATATATATATATATATATATATATATATATCATTATATATATAATTATTATATAATATTAATCTATAATATATAAAGTAGTTCATTGATACTTTTATAATATTTATTAAAGCTAGAGGTGACAGTTAAATATTTTTTAAATATTAATTTTTAAATGTGATTATTTATTAAATAAACTAACATTATTAATATAAAATATATAAATAATTATTAAAATAAGAATTATTTAAATTTAAAATATATTATCATATAAATAGAAATAAATATTTAAAAAAGTTATATACCTATATCAAATTGTTACTATTTATATTTAGAACATTACATACTAAGAACATTTTATTTTATTAAGCGTATGCTTTACTAATTTATTATTATTGTAAATATTATTATATAAACCATTAGTAGTATTACATCCAGCACTGTGATTAAAATTAATATTTTTAATTTTTACCAATTTTCTTAATACATCTGTATGGACACCAGTAAGAGATTCGTAGACTTGCTTACAACCACGTAGTACTTCAATCTATGGTGGTATATATATATATATATATATATATATATATATATATATTAAAAATATCACGGATATATATTTAAAGTAATATATATATATAATTTCAAAATATTATTGATATATATATATTGAATATTAAATAACTTAAATAAATTATATATATTTAAATATAGTATTATACTACTATTTAATATATATTTATTAATATATAGATATATAGATACATAGATAAATAGATAATAGATTATTGTATAGATTCAAAACGATGGGTAGCAATAAATAATAATGACAGAAATATATAATGAATAATAAATAAATTGGGATTTACACACACCAAAAGTAAATACAATAATAACACAGAAAATATTTGGGTGTTGAACAAATGAGCTGAATATATGCATCAAATAACCAGGGAGGAGGTATCATATGGGTCAGGACCATATAGGAGTATATTTCCACAAATCTTGAGGGATGGACGGTCCTTTCATATTAGTTGTTTGACATATGTTATACATATGATAAGAAAATATATATCTTAAGAGATATGAATTCACCCATAGAATGTAAAATTATTATACAGCAGGTAAGATAAAATACCCAAATTAAGTACAGAACGAAAACGAAAACTAGAAAAACTATAACATTTTCAGAATAACAATATTACATTTATGCATGTTTAGCATAAAAGTTGTCATTACTATTAAGAGTATCTATATTTATATAAATAGGTTTATAGATTTAGCCGAAGCAATAGAACATTCGGTGGGAGTGAATTCGCTCACTCTGTTGCTGAAATAATGTATTAATGCTTTATTAATGCATTTGTCTTTACGTATATTGATAAGAGGTGCGCGATTATTTATAGAATATATTGTGAATACCGATAATTTACCAATATCCATGAGATTGTTTAGTATCTTGAAATCCAGAATTAGGCTAGCTATTAATCATGGTTGGGATAAATTCATTAATTTGAGAAAACACAATTTAGTATCATAAGTTGATTTAAGAAAGTTATATCTGAAGTACATTCGCTTAGTATACTTATGATGAACTTTTTCAATAAGTTTGTTTCATCTATACTTATAGGAGATTTTAATTTACCTAATTTTTATTGGAAAGAATATACATTTCCTAGTTACCCACAAATTAATCTTAAAATTCGATTATTAAAAATTCATGTTAAACATTAATAAATAAACCCACTCGTAATGATAATATAATTGATTTACGTTTTAACAATGAAAAATAATTACTATCTAATATAAATATTGGTCTATTGGACTATTTCAAAATATATTTTGTGATACTTTTTGATATATATTTTGTATATTTTAAACATTATTTAAAATATTTTTTGATATATTTGTCAACTAATGTTTGAAATATTAAAACAAATTCTTTTTTTACATTTGTTTGTATTTTAGCTAATATTTATTTTATTGTATATACTAGCTACGTATACATTATAGAAACAGGAATAGCTATAATTATAATTAATAACAAATAAATATGAAAATAATCTAAAACCGAGAAACGCCGGGTCAGGTACGGCTACTATATATAGGAAGTGGAACACGTATTCAAGCCCCACCAGGACATATAAAAGTAGTCTTAACATCACATTTAGAAATGATATTATATACCTGTGTATACATAAAAATCGTATCTCGTTAAAACCCGGGTTAAAACTATGGATGTCTTAACACGAGATCGACTTCGAAGGGATATTAGGGTAATATGGTTTAGTGCAAACTAATAAATATAAAATAAATATATATATATATATATATATGTGTGTGTGCTTATGTGTGTACCGATTTTCCAATGTTGTTGATTACCCAGAAACATTTTGAATTACAGGATGCCGTGTTAAATTTAAGCATTATTTTTCCTGAAATATCACACATATAGGTTAGTTAGTTGTTATAAGTATTTAACTATTATGATATATATATATATATATATATATATATATATATATATATATATATATATATATATAGTATATAGATATTTAATTTGTTTATAATTTATCGTATAGATGTGTCTATTAGATTCGGTAAAATATATTAATTTACTAATCAATAATATTTTCGACATAATAAAAGTAAACATTTATTATTAATTATAATAAATAAATGAAACATGGCAGTTAAATTAAATACCATATTTGATATTATAATATATATATATATATATATATATATATTGTTGTTATTTTATTTGGTGGAGTCCTTTCATCCCATCCAGGAACTTAGATGAAGTTTTCACTTATAACCATATATGGCTCTAATGTCCCTTCGAAGCCGCTCTCATGTTAAGGCATCCATGGTTTTAACGAGAGCCGATCATTTATTTATACACAATTATATAAGATCACTTCTAAATAATATTTTAAGACCCATTTTATAAAATTAATTAATGGTCCGGACGAGGGTCGAACCCGTGTCCTACTGCTTGTGTGTCTGACGCCTTAGCCACTGAGCCACACAGGCAGTTAAATATATATATATATATATATTTATATACCTATATGTATTGGTATGAAATTAATACAATCTAAAGGAATTGTTTTTAATTCATCTAGTAATTTATTAACTATGTATAAAAGAACAATTATCAAGAAATAAATTATTTAATTTGTCAAGATTTAAAGAAATAACTGAAAATACAATAATAATTGATAGTGATATCAATCTATATTTAATAATCATATTAACTCACTCGTCGAAAATATGAAAAATATATTTAATGATTAATAATTCAAATAATTCCACATATAATACGTAATGCACTAAATGTATTACAAGTACCACTAATATATAAACAGCGCCTCATAATGTATAAAAGATGTAATTGATATAATGATTATATTCTTAAAATTTAATTTAAAAGTAATGGCTATATTTCTTTCTGGACAATAATTCAGTAAAATACCATGACATATATTCTTATATAGAAATGTATTTGATAGCGTTTCTATAATTTATGTTAGCAAATAAACTTTATTAATAAGTATAATATTTATTAAATCATTATTTTGATGTAGTACTGTTGTGAATATTTTAATAAAATAAAAACATATTATAAATTTAACAGTAAGAGGAGATCTTCGAATATAGTTAACAATATAAACCTACACAAAATGGTCGAAGATCATCAGGCACGAGGCTCCCATTAGTGTGTACATGTAAACATATATTTTTACTAATAAAAAAAATAATTTATGTATTAGTTAATTTAAGTTAAAAATATGATATATAATTAAGGCTATTATTATTGAAAGTTGGAAAAAAATATTATGTAAAAGAGGGGGTGGAAATACATATTATATAACAAACGAGACACTATTCGAAAAAAAGATAGAGAACCTCCGAACTATAGTATTCTATATATTAGGTCATATTTAATGTATCAATATATATTTATATAAATTTATATATTTATATAACGTATGTTATCGTTAGCAAATATTTATATTTTCAATTATATTTTCGGCTATGTATTTTTGATTATCAGATTTAGGTTTGCACCAGGGTTTTTGTAGAAGCTAAAGCTTATCGAGACAATTACCCTTAATCTTAAAGCAAGTTCAAAAAAAAATTAAATAAATAATTTGCTTAAATAAATTATCAATCAATACATATAAATTAATATAATTAGTAAATAGTATAAACGTTATACTATGTAATAGTTTAATTATAATATAAACAATGATTTTTGGAATAACATATATCTCACTTGTATATATTTACGTAAACTAAATTGTACTGCCTATTAGTTTGAAATATAGGTAGCAATATTATGGTTTTATATAAAAGCAAATTATCACAGTTTATACTGTATAATATATTGAGATAATAACAAATAATAAACAATACTAAAAAATAATTATAATATTATATTGAAAATGGACATATATCTATTATATAATATATATTTCTAGAATCTGGATGTATATTTTAAGAAAAATGGTTATATAGAATATTTTTTCTTAATTATAATCATAATATAACGTTACATTCTTAACACAAATACTATACATTAAATTTGTATTGTATTTAAAAATGTACATAACTTTTCATTTATAATAGTGATATATTTTTCATATTTACATGTAATTAAAAATAAATATTTCGTAGTACAGATGGGGAAATTATTCATAATTGTCAGTAAAGTAACATATTTTTGATTAGTAAAATCATGAATACAAATCACTGAAATAGATACTTATATTAAATGTTAACGTTACTTTGTTAATACTAGTTAATTGTATTGACGGATAATTAGGTTAACCGACCAATAATAAAAGGTTTAATTCTTACCAACCAATACCTAGTTAATCAACACGGCATACCTTGGTCGGTATTAACCGACGCGTGACCTTTGCACTGTTGAACCTAATGGGTATAGTCATGGACGTGTGTGTCCTTTGGATAGTTATAGCGATATTTACCTGTCTCGCATTCCGAAACTGTGGTATTGTTCGATGACCTCTTGGAAGAGCAGAACACACAGCCATAACTGTATGGTTAGGTATGCATATAGTTATCTGTTCGCGTGTATATCGTGTACGCCGTATATAGATGATAGTTATGATTGCTACAGTTATATTATTTGTATTATATTACATTAATTAGAGTACATAATTAATGAGATAATATTCATATATCATCGCTAAATATACGTATATGACATAGGATATTATATATATATATTATACTGGAAGAAAACAATAGAAAATATACAAGTTTACAATATTACAATATTACACTGTATTGCTAAAAATAAGACTAAGTTAATCAATAAGATAAAAGAATATATATATATATATATATATACTATTACATAAGTTTAACTAACTTTATATTAAGTGACGTTGTGAGTTTATTCTTATGAATTATAGACTTTTCTTTAAATACATAAGAATTTCATTATTTTAATATTAATAATTATTTGTTTACAATTACTTATATGAAGAAATTAATATAATGATATACATGTTATATATATATATATATATATATATTTATGTGTATTACAGTGATATACTATATTATATGTTATCTGTCTTACATTTGAATTCAACATATAATATTAATTTATTATGTTATAATTTTATATTTGATACATTTATACCAACATCTTTAGAATTAATAATCAGTAATTTAAAAAAAGTATATTAACATATATTTAATTAATAACATATTAAATATAGCGCAATTTAATTATACATTATATAAATAATCTCATAGCTATATATATTTCTATATATATATATATATATATATATATATACTTACTTGTACTTAGAACGATGTTACTATATACTATGATTACATACAATATTAATAAAACACTTTAATACAATACTTTAATAGAGTACTTTATTATACTTAACATAACAAAATGGGATATCGTTATAACACAAACAATGCCTATTGTTAGCACATTGTACATTATTAGTGCAATGTACGTAGCCGATAACATATCAAATAAACTAACATAGATATAACTTGTATAGTGTATGGTACGTATAATAATAATATATAGTTTATTAGGTAAACAAAAAATAAATATATAAACAAAAATAATTAAGAAAAACAAAACATATAAATTGATACCCAAAACGACATGCTACAAAAATTAACATTGGGTTTACAATTAATAAAAAAAACCCTTGGGCTATGCATACCGAACAATATGTTATTCATGCAGTGGTACTATACACTTACTGATAACTGATGAGTCATAGATTATGATTTATGTTGGTGAATCATGTTTGGAGATCAGATCTCAAATACGCGTACGACGATGTCACTCTCACGATGATTCGCTCGAAAAGCTGGCAATTATTAATATACGTATATTTTATCGAAATATCGTCGTATTTTATAACCGACATGTTAGATATTTGAAAATATTTGCAATGACGGTTGTTTCGAGCGATCATTCGCAAGGGTGGCATCGCTTTTAGAAAGTTTATTGTAATCATACTACACTATCATTATATAATAGTTAAGTAATGCGTATATTAGTGTTATCGATATTAGATACGTATACATAACTATAGTTTGTTGGGTGGGTTCATAGTGATCTCAATTAAATCCTGATTTTATAACGCGTTTTTTGTGAAATAATAAACATATTTATTAATTATAATTTACATACGAAAAAATAATAGTTTTAAAATAAAATCTGAAAAAAAATTGAAATCCATATATAGAGTACTATTGCCTAGAAATGTTACAATGAAGAGATTTTACAATTTTAACATATTATGGATAGTAATATACTTTAAATATATATAAGCACCTTATACATCAGTTATAAATAATAATTTATACGAGTAATAATATATATAAATAACAAAGAATTTAAGTGTTTTTTAAATTATTTAAAAAATCATGGCAATTGTAAGATTACTTTTCAAAATATAAATTGTTTGTTTTTATTATTTGTTCTCAAAAATTATAAAATATTATTAATCTAAACATATAATATATAAATATTATCAATATATGTGGCAATATTTGTATACATTTAAAAAAATAAAATGATCAATAAAGTACATGTATATATATATATATATATATACAACTTCGCCGTTATAGTATAGATATTCACCTATGGTATATACTATAAAATATTACACGTGTAATATTGTATTAATTCGTATAATTATTATATATAAATTGTATAATACAATTAGTATGCTTACATTAATGTATTAATAATTATTAATATTGATAACTAAATTATATTATTTTATGAAATTTACTCTATTTTAAAATCTTTATTATATTATAACTAATTACAATTAGTAATCAATTATTATTTTAATTTTATATTTAAATTAATATTATTGATTATATAAAATACTATTTTAAGATTAAAATTAAAATTAAAGTTTTGTGAAATCTTTAGTTATCTACGAAATATGATTAAAGAGTTTTGTTAAATAAATAAACTCCTTTAATCATTGATAGTTTATAAAGTAAAGGGTTTTGACAGTTGTAATACTAATTGATAAAGAGAAACCCTTTATATATATATAAATTTAAGATATTAAAGGGTTTCGACAAACCTTTTAGTTTCATATGAAATACAAATAAATAGTTTTGTAAACAAGACCTTTAACAATTGATATTGTATAAAGTAAAGCGTTTTGTATGCTATTATTTTAAACGGTGCACTGACAAACACTTATCACTTTACATTAGCCGTAGTGACTCCGTGACTCACTAACCGAAATATTCGCTGTATTGCTTTATAGGTAATTGATTACAGACGTAGTATGCATCCGTTTCACAAGTGGCGAAGAACGCGACATCTAGCGGAGAATAGTAATGCAATATACTACTATTACTACTACTACTACTACTACTACTACTACTACTACTACTACTACTACTACTACTACTACTACTACTACTACTACTACTACTACTACTACTACTACTACTACTACTACTACTACTACTACTACTACTACTACTACTACTACTACTACTACTACTACTACTACTACTACTACTACTACTACTACTACTACTACTACTACTACTACTACTACTACTACTACTACTACTACTACTACTACTACTACTACTACTACTACTACTACTACTACTACTACTACTACTACTACTACTACTACTAGTAATACTACTACTACTACTACTACAACTACTACTACTACTACTACTACTACTACTACTACTACTACTACTACTACTACTACTACTACTACTACTACTACTACTACTACTACTAATACTACTACTACTACTACTACTACTACCAGAGCTGGGCACGATACTCAAAAAATAAATAATAGATACAATTACAATTACACACTTTTTTCTTATAATAGATACTACTACAATTACTTTCAAAAAAATCATAGTAGATACAATTACAAATACAGAATTTTCTTAATAGATACATCTTAGTAGATACAAATACATTATAATTATATCCAATATATATATATATATATATATATATATATATATATATATAGACTATATAATATACTATATAGATATATATTATATCATAAATGCTAAAAACTGTATTTATAACTCATTTATCAGTGTTGCATCTGATCATCGTATTATATTAGTAAATATAATACTTAGTCTTAGAGCTAATAAAAATAAATCTAGTAAAATCAAACATTACGATTAGGCAAGATTAAAGACAGATACAGAAACCCGAGACACCTTTATTACTAAAGTGAAAACTAAATACTAAGCTCTACATGACACCACAGCTTCGCTATCTGCTAGCAAAATGTATACTCACTTTGAAACTGTATGTAAGGAAACTTCTGATAAAGTAATCCCATTGAAACCTAGGTTGAAAAAATTAATACCCTGGGAAACATATACTATCTGTCAACACTGTAAAATACTACACGAAGCAGCGCAACATAAATAAAACCAACCGACACCAGAAAATGTCAGACATTTCAAAGAAGCTCACAATTATCTTGTACAATCGTATGAGAAGGAACAAACATATTACGTTCAGAATAAAATAAGTGAAATTCAAAATGCGATGTGTAACAAAATATCAGCCTTAGCCTGGAAAATAGTAAATGAAGTTAGTGGAAGAAATAACTCAAACATAGCAAAACTTAAAGCAAACAGTGGAAAAGAACTAATTCAAATATGGAACGACTATTTCAATGAATTACTCGGTAAACCATCAAATCCCACATCAAACGATGAAAGTACATTGACTATACAAAATGAACTAGATATCAAAAAAGGCATTGTATAATAGATGCATTAAAGATAGCTACGAAAAGCATAACAAATGGAAAACATGTTGGCTTAGATGAAATACCAGCTCAAGTATGGAAACTAGGAGAATGTCAAGAAATCGTACTATACTAGTGCAATAGTGTATATTATCAAGAACCAATAGACATATGGAATGAAGGATGCTTACATCTTTTCCCTAAAAAAGTAGTTATTTTTATCATTAAAAAACTATCGGGGAATCACACTAACTCCAATTGCAGATAAGATATATAACCTGATGCTATTAAATAGGATAAGACCAGATATATATCCTACACTGAGAAAAAATCAAAATGGTTTCCGAACAAATAGATCAACGACAGGAAAAATGTTAACCATTCAACGTATACTAGAAGGAGTAAAGTCTAAAAACCTACCAGCTACTCTCCTCTTTATACACTTTTCACAGCCTTTTAATGCAATATATCGTGAAAAGATGAAAGATATCTTAATCATATATAGCATACCCACTGAAATCATAAATATCATATTGATGCTATACAAGAATACTCGCTCTATGGTAAGATCGCCTGATGGTGACACACTTTTCTTCGATATATCTACTGGAGTACTACACGGAGATAAACTTGCACAATTTATATGCATTATATGTTTTCACTATATATTGAAAAAATCAGTGGATAGCAATTTACATCTCGGCTTCACTCTTTGCAAAAGAAAAATAAATAGATACCCTGATGTACACATTACCGATATTGAATATGCTGATGATATATCTGTAATAATTAATAGTATGATAGATGCAAATAATTATGTATTAAAATTTATTAATATTTATTAAAATTATTTATTATTTAAACTACTAAACAAATTTGAAGATATGGCTAAAGATATCGGTTTACATATAAACTCAGACAAGACGGAATACATGTGTTTAAATCACGAAAAAACATATAAACTTAAAAAGCCTACCAGACCATGATATAAAATATGTAGAAGAGTTAAAATATCTAAGATGTTATATTGGTTCAACTCAACATGACGTAAGCATAATAACAGGGAGTTAGTGGGCAGCCTTGAATAGCCTGAATATCATCTGGAAATCCAACCTTCCAAGTAAGCCAAAAAGAAACTGATTTAGAGCTACAATTGAGACTGGTCTTGTATATGGCTCTATCACTTGGACTCTAAATAACAACATTATATACAAAAAAGTTGATTGAGCCTATACACGCATGCTGCGTGCTGCACTAAACAAGTTATGGAGATACCACGTTACAAATAAGGAGTTGTACAGCAAAATTCCAAGAATAATAGTTACAATCGATAACAATGACTGAGGTTCTACAGTCACTGCTGGAGAAACAGAAGCGAAGTAGTGAGTACATTATTACTCTGGAATCCACAACTCTGACGACTTTCTCGAGGAAGGCCTATTTAGATCAATTAAGAATTAATTAAGAGATTACACGATGTGCACAAATGAGGAATTACCGATAGCGATGAATGATAGAGAGTAGTGGAGGTAACGTGTAATGAACTGCCGAGCAAGCTATATATTTTTAAATTATAAAGATAAATATTGCATTTTTTTAATTATTATAATTATGATATATTTAGATTTTTTATGAATTTATTAGAAAGTAGTTTAATTATAAATCAATTATTATATAAAATATATTATCAAAATAATTTCTTTGTTTTCAATAAATGAATATAATGGTTTTTGAGAATAAATCACTATATTTATATATCATAATTTTTAACAATGAATTGATTTCAATATTTACAAAAGATATTTTATTAAAAATATATTGATGATTTATATATTTAAAAGTAATTTATAAATGATATTATAAAATATTGATATCAAATACATAAAATATCAAATGATATATTATTTAAATGTATTTGTATTTGTTTACATAATTTTCTTAGTAGATACGTATCGTAGATACTATTTATGACTAATAGATACAATTACAAATACAAATGTATCTACGATACTTATTTTTTGCCTTAATAGATACTGTATCGGCGATACAGCCCAGCTCTGACTACTACTACTACTACTACTAATACTACTACTACTACTACTACTACTACTACTACTACTACTACTACTACGCTATATTTACCTCTATTTCCGTCCATAACAATCGCTTTACCCAAGTCCTGTACGCTCATTAAGGCATTTATTACTGAAGACGATTTGATGATTACCGTGTAGTTTAACATTAAACAACCTCTTTCAAGGTACGTCTATAATGTGTTATTGCAAGTTACAATTTAACATTATATATATATATATGTAACATAATAACGTATTTTATTGTTATTTTTAATTGTATATTATATATTTTAATTGATTATTGTTGTTGTTTTATATTATGTAATAATTATAAAAGTATAAATGTTGTTCTCGTTTTCGTATTTATTGATTTTTTTATTTAATGTTATTTAGCTTATTTTAATAAAAGCTGTTGGACCAATGAAATGTCTCGTAGAAATATTATAATCTGAATTATATTAAATTTAATAATATTATTTACTTTTTGATTGTTCCTTAACACATGGTGGTTTATATAAAATTACATTGTAACATTCTATATAGTAATTTTGTATATATTGTTATCAGCATTATAATATGGTTTTTGTTCGAATAATGAATAAATGTAATTAAATATAACGGTCATCGTGAGGGGTTTCATAATCCAACAGATTTTTCGACCACTCATTATTACATATATATATATATATATATATATATATATATATATATATATATATATATATATATATATATATATATATATATAATTCGCCTTAATAATATAAATATTATAATTTATAAACATATTCATTTAGTATAATTGGAATGATTTACTCAGATATATTATAACGTATCACAGATTAATCATAACTTAAGTTAATGCATGTAGTGTTCATAGATATACCTATATGAACTTAATACATAAAGAAAATAATAGATTATTTAGTTAATAGATAGACAATGGTGAACTCACTCATTATCACTAAACTCATTATTAATTAATAACTGGCTAATTACTATCATGTATTGTATTATTATATATATTTTTATGTTTGCTATTTGTTTGTTTATGAGAAATTACAAAATTACATGTTTTTTAGTTGTTTATATCACAAAATTAAAATACATATACTCACTAATACTTTTATAATATATTTACAAAATTATATAATGATAATATTACGACTTTTAAAATAAGTACTATACTTATAACTATACTATAATGTAAGTTAAATATATATATATATATATATATAACTAACAATTTTTTGTCCATCATAATACACTAAAGTATAGCAATTTCTAGGACAAAGAACCATATAACCTGGCTGTAACTGGCTGTAAAACTATAAAATAAACCATATTTTATTAAATATATATATATGCATATATATATATATATATATAATTTGATTAATATATATTATTATTATTATATTATTATTATTATCTATAGAATGATTATCCTGCGCGTAATACAGTACGCGATTATTCTATGTAACTTTGCATACGTGTTAAATAATAACCACACTAATGTATACATATCGATATTCACACGACCCATTAAATGCTGTATACGCAGTTACCGTACTACACATAGAACATGTTCTATTATTGTAGTACGTGCATATCGTACATGTTCACACATCTACACACGTGACATTGTAGGTATCCCACACGTGTCGTGTGAACACGCCTCTATACGATGGGTGATGATGAAGATAATGTAACACTAATTTAATTATATAATTATTATAGTACTATAATACACACGTGTGACAATAATATATACAATACAATCATAAAAGTTTAAATGAAGAATATATTAAATTAGTTATGTAATGTGCAATACTATATAACTCATTAATATTAATATACATATATTAATATAAATCAAGTGCAATGAGGTATACTATAGTGATTGATTTATCGATATGACGTGTAAGTTAAACTACCTGTGGCTCAGTTAGCTGATACATTAGACACACAGAAGGATACGAATTCAAGCCACACACTGACCAATAAAGTAGGTCATTAAAAACTCTTTAGAAGTGATATTATATAATCACGTATACAATAATAATGATCGGGTCGTCTCGTTAAAAATATTAAAATGTCGAGCAACATATATTAGTCGGGGGTATTACCCACAAAATCCTTCTTAAAAAGCACTAGTATGATGTAATAGCATACGATTACGAGGCGTTAAGCAAACAATGCAGCGAGTTATTACATCGATGACTGTAGAAAATAAGTGAAACAAAGACTCATAGCAAGTGAAATACGAATACGCGAATCCACATGAGAGGCTATTTAAGAGAGATTCTCGATTTTGGAAGCAAGGACAAGTTATCGGTGTTAAACTAGGGCAATGTTTGCGAATATTATCTCGAAATCCGCATTCGTAAAAATCTTAAAAATCTTAAAAAAAGCGAGTATTGTGAATTACAGTCGCCAGATATAATCTATAGTTACAGCTATACAATTGTCGAATATTAACGCATGATATGTGGATTCCTCAGCTCTATGCATGCTATGATGTAAATTTCCATGTTTTCCCCGGTATTCGCAAGATGGTGCGATGCCGCGAAACTAATGGTCAACTATGCAAATTAATAGCTAGCATACACATTCAAGTCATTATTATCACGTGATAGGTACCTATCGAGTTATTATACACGCGTGTCGTGTTCCGTACACTAGTGTAAAGAAGCCGAACATTTGCCATTATTAGATAGAATAATCGCCTTTATTTTAGATCGATCGTATTATATATTTCCATAGACATATTTAACTCTCCACATTAATGACACGTGATAATATTTCAACAACAGGTTAATATCGATGTGAAGGCCTGGTTAGACATGATTACTATATGACTAAAATGGGACTATGTAGTTTATCCGATATATTTTTTAAGTTTTTAAAGTGGCTTATTTCAAAAATAGGAAATATACATGTTTTAATTAATTTCATAATTTTTTACGACTTTAATATTTCACTAAATATATCTATACATATGATTATGATATAATTGATAATGAACAAAATCGGATTTGTGTGGGAAAATAATTCAAAATTGGAAAGTGGTGAATTAAAGTGGGGTATACCCTTGCAGGGTACTCCATTGTCACAAGTAAGTGCAACGCGGATGACGGGGGTGTTTTAAAGCCGAAAGAACGAACATCAACTGAAAATAGTGCAACAAAAATGACAGAGGCAAGCCATAGAATAGCAAAGGAAAGAATGAGAATAGGTACATGGAACGTAAGAACAATGAATAATGGAAATTTGGAAGTAATCAAGAGAGAAATGGCAAGGACTGATGTTGATTTGCTAGGAATAAGTGAGGTGAAATGGACCAGAATGGGACATTTTACATCAGATGAATATGAAATCTACTACTCTGGACAGGAAACATTTAAGTGAAAAGGAGTGGCATTTATATGTAATAATGAAATACGAAGATGTGTACTGGGCTTCAACCCAGTAGATGACAGAATTGCCACATTACGTATACAGTGCAAGCCGATAAACATAACAGTAGTACACATATATGCCCCAACATCCAGCGCAGCAGAAGAAGAAGACAGTGATGCATTTTATGATAAAGTACAATCTGTATTGGACCAGATACCTAATGGCGATATTCTGTATATCATAGGTGACTGGAACGCCAAGGTTGGGAAGGAACTATCAATTGATATCATTGGTAACTTTGGTTCGGGCAAGAGGAATGAAAGAGGGGATCAACTTGTAGAATTCTGTAGTAGAAACTATCTTAGAATAATGAATACATTATTTAAGTTACACCCACGAAGGCTATACACATGGATATCACCTGACAACTCTACCAGAAATCAAGTTGATTACATATTATGCAAATCGAGATGGAAAAGTAGCATAAAGCGAGTCACAACTCTACCGGGAGCAGATTGTGGTACTGAGCATAATATGCTCATAGCCGATATCAAGGTCAAGCTCAAGCGAATAAAACGATCAATGCAAACTCAAATATACGATGTGGAAAAAATCGGACTTGACTACAGTGTAGAAATAAAAAACAGGTTTAACGCACTGCAAACAGAAGAAAAAACACCAGAAGATCTATGGATTGATATTCGGACTATTCTAATATATACAGCAAATAAGAAGGTCCCGAAAGTCAAAAGGAAGAAAGTCTCAAAGTGGCTTTTGGAAGAAGCTCTAAAAATTGCAAAAGAACGAAAGGATATGCGTAGCAAAGGAAAGTATGAAGAATATCGAAAGCTTAACGCAGCATTTCAGAAGAAAGCAAGACAAGATAAAGAGCAAAGTATCAGAGAAAAATGAAAAGACAAATTGAAGAGTTAAATAAAATAGGTAAGACTAGAGACTTATTCAAAGAAATAAAAAAGATGACTGGCTCACGAAGCTCAAGAGGTTGTGATATGAAATTAAGTAATGGAAAAGTGGTTTCTGAAGAAAAGGAAATAAAAAAGAGATGGCATCAATATACTGAAAATCTATATAGAAGAGATATTAATATGAATGATAATTTTAATGTACATTTATATGAAGATGAACCTGATGTATTAGAGATAGAAGTAAATGAAGCAATACAGCACATATCTAACAGAAAAGCTCCAGGTTATGATGGAATACCGATAGAGTTTCTAAAAGCAGGAGGAGATGAGGCAATTAGAGTCATGACAAATCTATATAATAGCATATGGAAAATGAAGACATGGCCAAATGATTGGAAGAAGTCCATATATGTCCCTATTTACAAGAAAGGAGATAAAAAAGAATGTGGGAATTATCGAACTATTGCCTTAATCTTACATGCTAGCAAAATACTTCTGAGAGTTCTACAAAAAAGACTGGAGGCCTTCCTTATCCCTGAACACCCGATCGAACAAGCCGGGTTCAGAAGAGGTAGAGGAACTAGAGACCACATATCAAACCTGAGATGGCTGATGGAAAGAGCTAGGGATAATCAAAGAGAACTATTCATGTGTTTTATTGACTACAAGAAGGCATTTGACTGTGTAGACCATCAACGATTATAGAACACTCTCAAAGGTATGGGAGTACCTGAACATTTGATTGTCATGCTTAGTAACTTGTATACAAATCAGGAAGCGACTATAAGGACAGAGTATGGAGAGACAGGCAACATACCGATTGGTATAGGAGTACGCCAGGGTTGCATTCTATCTCCATTGCTATTCAACATCTATGCAGAAAAGATAATTCGAGAAGCTCTAGATAAGTGGGACAAAGATATCGGCATAGGTGGAAGGAAAGTATCAAACCTGAGATATGCGGATGACACCACATTGATAGCCGGTAATAGAGAGGACCTTATAGAACTTATAGAAAAATTCAAATCGTCGAGTGAGAAAGCTGGGTTATATCTAAATGTCAAAAATACTAAGGTGATGGCAACAGGAGAACTATATTCTATAATAGTTGATGGCGGAAATATAGAAGTAGTTGAAAGATTTGTGTTCCTGGGAGCCTTGATAACAAGTGACGGACAAATAGATATGGAATTACGCAGAAGAATTGCAATGGGAAAAAGTGCAATGGGGAGTCTGAGGAAAATTTTTAAAGATAGAGATTTAAGACTCGCCACTAAAGTAAAAATTGTACAGACACTTATTTTCCCGATTATTCTATACGGTGCAGAAACCTGGACTCTAAAGAAGAAGGAAAGAGCAAAAATCGATGCTTTCGAAATGTGGTGTTGGAGAAACCTGCTTGGAGTGACCTATATAGATAGGAAGACAAATATAGAAATCATTGCCAGCATAAAACCCAAAAGAACGCTAGAGGCAGAAATTGTCAAACTTGCCTTATCATACTTCGGACACGTGGTGAGAGCGGACTCGATGGAGCTAGGAAAGATGGATGGTCAACGGCGAAGGGGTAGGCCACACATAACGTGGCTGAACAATGTGCAGAATTATATAGCCAACGACAACATCATGAAGATACTAGCAGAAGCCAGAAATAGAGTGATATGGAGAGGAACTGTCATGTATGTCGCCAGGGGTCGGTTACGAGTCGACGGCACAAGGTAACACGATAATACCCTTGCACCTATAGTTGCTCACAAACAACCCTTACAAAGGAGCTGATATACCCCTACAGACAAATGTGACACTATAGTTATGCGGAACCAACTAGTAATGGTAGATGTACAGATTTAGTACGGCTATTAAATAATACCTAGTTATGCGAGTAATTAAATAACTAATATAGAAATACACCGATAGGGGGACGGTGACCCATTTACTTATTTATTTAATTACAAAATTAATTTACTTAACTCATATTTGTATTATATTTACTTAACTTATTATTATTATTATTTTTTATTTTTTTAGAGTTATTGTTATTTTAGTCCTTTCATCCCATCAATAAACGTAGATGAAGTTAAACATATTTAATTAATATATATTTATCCTCATTTTTAAAGATTAATTATATGATTTACTACCTTTTAGAAATGTAAACTATTTTAATTAATAAATGAAATATAAGCATAATAATAACAAACTACCTAACCTCCTATACTGATAAATTACTTCTTCATAGATGCATACATATATATATATATACTTAAACGAACTTGGTATAAAAAAACCTAATAGGTTTTAGGTCAGGAAGTATAAATTGTCAATATTATTATTTTATAGCATAGCATTGATTGACAATAAATAAAATAATACTTGCATAATTTAATTTTATTAATATTTTATGTATACATTATTATTAAAATACATTATTTATATGCATATATATATATATATGTGTGTGTGAACTAACCTTTTTTAAAACAGTAGTGATTTAAATTTATAATATTGTCCTTCATTTTCAAAAAGCAGTTCGCGCACATTGGAAAAAATGCAGTAGCTGTATGAATATTCTTTAATTATTTTATATTCAAACAGTGTATTCAATGTTGTTATTATAACTTTAATGAGAAACATAAATACATATTATAATTAAATAATTTACGTTTACTTTTAACATACGGTAAATACTTATATATTAACACTAATAATTTAAAAAAGATAAAAATAAAGTTGATGTTCATTTACATGTAATATATAAACTAAGGAATCAAATTTTAAATTAATATTATTTTTTTAATTATATCTGGTATCAGATCATACAGAAATATTATTTTAAATGCGGTCATTTTTCTTAATTCATATACAATAATTTTAGTTAAAATTCAATTATAGGTTAATATATATATATATATATACATATAATATTAATAATAATAATACAATAAGATTTAGAAAATGCCTGGGTGAAGGAAGAAGCAAAGCTTATCGAGTATGTCAACCATTTAATATTACGATGAGAAAAAATAATATATGAATATAATTAAAAACAAGAAATAGTAGAACAATAAATAGAGTAACAAATTCAATTATTAAAATAAATCATCAACTCATAAAACATAAAAATCCATAGAATATCAACTTTATGAATGTGGGTTAATCAAGTCCAACACATTAGGGAATATACTTTCGCCAATAGTTAATACACTGTAACATTTGGAGCCAGAAAATGCATCCATACTACCCAATATAAAATATGGCAAATTTATGAATTAAGAGTCAACGAAATATAAAAAAAAACAAATTCCATAATTATTCTACTTCTTCTTAAATATAAATATATAAATTTAATAAAAGAAAAAATAATAAAAAGAATGCAATTATAAATAGTAAATAATTTCGAATAAAAAGTTTATATTCTTTAGCAAAACATGATTTAGATACAATATTAAAAATACAATAATATTATTTAAAACTCCACGTAATCTATTCATTATTTAAAAAAAAAACATAAATATATATAAAATAGATATAAAAATAATAAAATATATTAAAAAATTATAGTAAACCAAATAATAGGAAAAAAAACTATACAATTACATTATTAATAAACATAAAAACCTTAAATTAAAAAAATATTAAAAAAAATAAAAGTAAAAATTAGAATAATAATTATAGTATTATAACAATTAGTCAGTTACAATTTTCAATAAGCCATTTTTAAATTAAATTATATTATAAGTCGGACCAAAGTTAAATAAAATAATAAAATTATGTCATGAGTCAGCTAATAGTTAAAAGTCATAGTTTTATAAATTAATTTAAAAATTATATGATATTAATATTTTAATAAGTTAAATTAAAAGGTAACAATATACATTTAAAAGGACAATTAAAAATGTAATGGTAACTATACTATATTATACTATTATATAAATATTTGTTTAAATTTCTTTTAATAAATTAAAAAATTAATAAATTGAAATTAAAATATTTCTTATGGAATTAACTAATTAATTACATAGTCTAGGACCTATGATAGATAGACAGAAAGCTTTTCTATATGTTCTAACTTTTTATCCATGAAATAAATATGTATTATGTAATTTAATTAAATATAATGTTTGCAAATTAAAAATGTATATATATATATATATATATATATATATTGATAATATACTGTATACAGCTTGTCTCTATAGAGACAAGCTGTATGATGTTCAATTATATTATGATCCCCCAGTTGAACTTATTTCTCCAGATTTATTCACATTAAATTGAAATATACGTATAGTATTATATAATATTAGAAACAGATAATATATATATATATATATATATATATATATAGGTGTATATATAGTCTTATTACTGGTGGGTTAACTTAAAATTGGTTATAATCTATATATTAACAACATTAAAAAAACGTTCATATATTAATAATATCATATAACATCTATAGATACATATATTGATCGTGATAGTATACTGGCTAAATGTGTTATTAAAATATCAATTATTCTTACAGTATTTATCATATGATTTTAAATTGTAAAATAAATTAATAAAATACAGTTT